>OU015742.1:93489882-93540029 GCA_907169655.1 Acomys percivali
TCTCTCTCTCTCTCTCTCTCTCTCTCTACATATATATATATACCAGAGAAGACCCTGCTGGTGGGATAAGGACAAGTAAAAGCAAAAGAGAGAGATGGAAGGGTCACTAACTATATAAGAAGGCAAAAGAAACCAGCAGCAGCTGCTTCTGTCTGATTTTTTTTATTTGTGACATAGTGATAGTCATAGCTTGCTGACATTTATTAGTATGTCTTTATATTCCATAAAGTTTATTTAGAATATTCTTTATTCCTCATAATTACTCTATGTCATAATTCATTAATCTCTGTCCTTAACCCTGAATTAATAAGTTAATTCAGACAATGATATTATCAGATAATAATGAGTAATATATGTCAAATACTGTTGCAACTTGGATATAATGATAAAGAAAAATGTCCCTGTTTTCATGACATTTGTTTCCCAATGGAGACAGACAGTGAAGGAGAGATAAGTAATTCTGGTACACAAAGGAGCATACAGGGAGAAAATTGGAGGATAAGGAAGGACAGTGCCAGTCCTGTCATTTTCTACTTGGGTACAGTCATAAGTGAAACATTAGAGTCTGAGGCATGCAGGTATCTGAGGGAAGGGAATCCTTGGGGAGGAAACAGAAAGTGTGCAGTTTAAAAAAATGTAGAG
The DNA here is from genome assembly GCA_907169655.1 of Acomys percivali. NCBI lineage: Eukaryota > Metazoa > Chordata > Mammalia > Rodentia > Muridae > Acomys > Acomys percivali. The sequence continues at coordinate 93,490,525 of OU015742.1, forward strand.
GCATAGGATCCAGAAAGCAGCTTTTAAATATATTCTAACAATTTTGATTATAGAAAATGTAAAAATTGATTTAACATTTATCAAGATTGGGAGAACTAGGAAATAAGAAAACTGGTAAGAAGACAGGTTCTTTCTTTTCAGCATATTGACTTTTAAATGGCTTATCAGGCATAAAAGTAGATATGTTGAATGCACAAGTAGAGTTCAGAGAATTGGTAAGAAGTCAAGATCAGACATGTACATTTGAGTGCAAGCAAGATGCTGAAAGCATTTTAAAGTCAAAGATGGGAGTTGGGGAAATCAAGATGTCTGAAGGCTGAACTCTGAGCTACTCCAGCTGCCAAGATGTGAAATTAATATGAAAAATTTAGAAAAAAAAGAATTGAGCACTGATAGGAAGAACATGAGAAAAGGTTATCTTGAAAACCAAATATACAAAGAATTTCAAAATTACAAGCCTGCTGCCCATGGCTGGTGAGGTCATATACTCTAGAAGTGAGTAAAGCAGTTCAAAACATGAAAATGGAATTAGCCACCATTAAAATTTTTAAATTGAGAAAATTCTTGAAATGAAACAATTAGAGAAGAAAGCAGGACTCAAACAACAAGTATAACCAATAGAATTGAACATATGGAGGACAGACTCTCAGGGGCTGAAGATGCAATAGAAGAAATTGATACATCTCTCAAAGAAAATATTAAAACAGAAAAACTGGTGACACAAAGCATCCAATAAATCAAGGACACCATGAGAAGTCGTAACCTCCGGATTATAGGAGTAGATGAAAAGGAAGATGCAAAGTCCCAAGGACAAGAAAATGTTTTCAAGAAAATCGTAGAAGAAAATTTCCCCAAGCTAAAGAAAGAGATACCTTTGAAGATGCAAGAAGCCTACAGAACACCAAATAGGCTAGACCAGAAAAGAAATTCCTCCCACCACATAATAATCAAAACACTAAATCTGCAGAACAAAGAAAAGATATTAAAAGCAGCAAGGGAAAAAGGCCAAGTAACCTATAAAGGCAGACCCATCAGAATTACACCTGACTTCTCAACAGACACCATGAAATTCAGAAGGGCCTGGGCTAAGATCATCCAGACACTAAGAGACCACAGATGCCAGCCCAGACTACTATACCAAATGATCCAGAAACAAGATATTACATGACAAAACCAAATTAAACAATATCTAAACACCAATCCAGCTCTACAGAAGATAGTAGAAGGAAAACTCCATCACAATGATATCAACCACACCCAAGAAAACACAGTACATAGATATTCTTACAACAACAAAGCTAAAGTAGCCACAGCCACACACAATCACCTCCAACTCCACAATAAAAAGATCCAACAACCATTGGTCACGAATATCTCTCAACATCAATGGCCTCAATTCCTCAGTAAAAAGACACAGGTTAACAAAATAGATGCAAAAATCAAGATCCATCATTCTGTTGCACTCAAAAAATACATCTAAGCAATAAATATAGACATTATCTGGGAGTAAAGGGCTGGAAAAAGATTTTCCAAGCAAACAAACTCAGGAAGCAAGTGGGAGTAGATATTTTAATATCTGATAAAGTAGATTTTCAATTAAAATTGATCAAGAAAGATGGAGAAGAATACTTTGTGCTCATCAAAGGAAAAATCCACCAAGAGGACATTAAAATCCTAAATATCTATTCCTCAAATACTGGGGTACCTGCATTCATAAAGGAAATACTTTTAAAGTTTAAATCATACATCGATCCCGACACAATAGTGGATATTTCAACACCCCACTCTCACCAATGGACAAATCTTCAAGGCAGAAACTAAGTAGAGAAATAATCAAGCTAACAGAGGTGATGAATCAAATGGACCTAACAGACATCCACAGAACTTTTCACCCAAAGAGAAAAGAATATACCTTCTTCTCGGCACCACATGGAACCTTCTCCAAAATTGACCATACAACCAGTCACAAAACAAGCCTCAGCAGATACAAAAAGATGATATAACCCCCTGCATTTTATCAGACCACCATGGTCTAAAGCTGAACATTATCAACAACAGAATTAACAAAAAGCTTATAAACACATGGGAACTGAACAATGTTTTACTCAATGACAACTGGTCCAGGAATGAAAAAAAGAAAGAAATTGAAGACTTCCTAGAATTAAGTGAAAATAAAGGTACAACATACCGAAACCTTTTGGACACAATGAAAGCAGTGCTAAGAGGAAAGTTCACAGTACTAAGTGCCTTCATAAAGAACATGGAGACATTCCATACAAACAACTTAATGGAACACCTGAAAACTCTTGAAAAAAAGAAAAAGAAACAGATACACCCAGGAGGAGTAGATGTCTGGAAATATTAAAACTCAGGGCTGAAATCAATAAATTAGAAACAAAGAAAACAAATCAAAGAATCAATAAAACCAAGAGCTGGTGCTTTGAGAAAATCAACAAGATAGACAAATCCTTAGCCAAACTCACTAAAAGGCAAAGGGAGTACACCCAAATTAACAAAATCAGAAATGAAAAGGGAGACATAACAATGGATACTGAGGAAATCCAAAGAATCATTAGGTCTTACTTCAGAAGCCTATATGCCACAAAGTTTGAAAATCTAAATGATATTGACAATTTTCTTGATAAATTCCACTTACCAAAGTTGAATCAAGATCAGACAAATCAGTTAAATAGTCCTATCTACATCCCTAAGGAAATAGAAGTAGTCACTACCAAATTCATTCTATGAAGCTACAGTCACCTTAAAACCTAAGCCACACAAAGACCCAACAAAGAAAAAGAATTTCAGACCAATTTCCCTTATGAATATAGATGCAAAAATACACAATAAAATTCTGGCAACCCGAATCCAAGATCACATCAAAAATATCATCCATCATGACCAAGTAGGCTTCATCCCAGTCATGCAAGGGTGGTTCAATATACAGAAATCCATTAATGTAACCATCAATATAAACAAACTGAAGAGAAAAAAGATGCATGATCATCTCTTTAGATGCTGAAAAAGCATTTTAAAAATCCAACACCCTTTCGTGTTAAAAGTCTTAGAAAGATCGGGGATACAAGGCACATACCTAAACATAGTAAAGGCAATATACAGCAAACCTATTGCCAACATCAAACTAAATGTAGAGAAATTTAAATCAATTCCACTGAAATCAGGGACACAACAAGGCTGTCCACTCTGTCCATTCCTCTTCAAGATAGTACTTGGAGTCCTAGATAGATCAATAAGACAGCTAAAGGAGATCAATGGGATACAAATAGAAAAGGAAGAAGTTAAAGTTTCACTAGTTACAGATGATATGATAGTATATATCAATGACCCCCAAAAATTCTAACAAGGCACTTCTACAGCTGTTAAACAACTTCAGCAAAGAGGCAGGATACCAAGTCTGGGTTATACCTGTTGACAAAGTGAAATGATGAAGACACACTATCAAAGCACATCACTGCCTTTGGTTCCTACATGTGAAGATTTTCATGATTAAAAAGTAAATTTAAATGCCAGGCATAGTGGCACACACTTGTCATCCCATCAGGGAAGAAGAGATGGGAGGATCTCTGTGAGTGTGAGGCCAGCCTGGTCTACAAAGTGAGTCTCCAAACAGTCAGAGCTATGTAGAGAGACCCTGTATCAAATCTGAGAGACAGAGATAGAGATAGATAGATAGACAGACAGACAGACAGGCAGATAGATAGATAGATAGATAGATAGATAGATAGATAGATAGATAGATAGATAGATAGATAGATAATGAAAATGAGACAGTAATTTACAAACTTAATTACTTTCTTCTAATAGTAATGTTTTCTCTATTACTTGAGTATACGTGTGTATGCATGTATGTGTGTGTGTGTTTGTGTGTGTGCATATGTATATGTGTGCATCTGTGTGTTACCAGGAAAGTTTTGTGGTTAATATTAGGTAGTACAATCTCAAGCAAGGTTCACTTTCCCACATGGAATAAGAGTACATCAGTATACATTAAGATTAAAAATAAATAAAATTAAAATCCTTTGTGATGCCTCACCATACCAACATTTGTTCAACTATGTTCATGGCAGCCTTATTCATAATAGCCAGAAACTGGAAACAACCTAGATGTCCCTCCACCAAAGAATGGATAACCAAATTTGGGTACATTTACACAATGAAATACTACTCAGCTATTAAAAACAAGAAAATTATGAAATCTGCAGCCAAATAGAAGTATAAAAGATCATCCTGAGTGAGGTAACCCAGCCCCAGAAAGATACACATGGTATGCACTCACTATAAGTGGATATTAGCCATAGAGTACAGGATAACCATACTGTTCAGGGACCCAATGAAGTTAAGTAACATGAGGGCCCAAGGGAGGCCCTCCTTAAATCTCACTTAGATGGGGAAATAGAATACACGGTGAAAGAGGAAGTAGGGAGGGTGCTGGATGGGAGAGGGTGTAGGGAGGGAAATGAGGCAGGAGATCAGATGGAGGGAGGGTGGGGAGGGAAGGTGAGAGGGCTTGGAAAGAAGATGGGAACCAAGGGTAGGGGCATTACTGAGACAAGCTGGGGACCTTGGAGGGAGGGGGCTATGACCTGGATGTAAAATGAATATATAAATTAAAAAATGAAGTTTTTAAAGAAGAATTAAACACTAAAAAAGAAAAAAAATCCTTTGTGAAGACACTAAAACTTTATCATAGTAATACAGGAATGGGCTAACTCAAGTAGAAGTGAATTTTTAAAAAATTAAAATATACAAATAAAGAGCATTGAGTGAAATCTGTTTAATTTTTATTTAGTTATTAATGGGAAAGCTTATATAAAACATTCCATAGAAGATAAAAATTATTTTAAAGTAGAATATTTTAGAACTGCCTCACTTTCTTTCATTTTTTAAATGCTTCTATTTATTTATTTTTTTTTTTAGAAAATCTCTTCCCCCTGGCTGGGTGTTCTTGCCATGCCACGGAGGGAGAGGGTGCATGCAGTCCTAATGAGACTTGATAAGGTGTAGTCAGGTGGGAAGGGAAGAGGGATACCCCTTTCTGAGGACTAGGGGAGGGGGATGTGGAAGAGAGAGGGAGGGTGGTATCGGGGAAGAGATGAGGGAGAGGATTACAATTGAGATGTAAAGTGAATAAATTATACGAAATAAATGTAAATTAATAAAAAAGAAAAGAAAGCCAGGAGTGGCACACACCTTTAATCCCAGCACTCGGGATCAGAGGCAGGAGGGTCGATGTGTGTCTCAGGCCAGCCTGGTCTACAAAGCAAGTCCAGGACAGCCAAGGTTACATAGAGAGACCCCGTCTTGAAAACCAAAATAAAATAAAATAAATAAATAAAAATAAAATAAAAAATTAAATAAAATAAATATACAATATTCTTTCCATTCCCCTACTGCCTCCTGGATCTTCTCTTCCCTTATGCATTCATCTTCATATTCTTTCTCTCTCTTTGACATCAGAAACAAAACACAGAAAAAAAAATGCCATGGTCCCATATGTTGGCCAATCACTCCTCAGCATGGATCCTGCTGGTATCCCCAAGGTCACTCCATTGAAGAAAGCTGAATTTCACTCTGCCAGCAGCTATGACCTGCAAACATCCTCCTGGCTCCAATTGGACTTCCTGATATGCCCCTTCTCCATGCTAGGGTTTTATCTGGCTTGAACCTCTGCACATTTGTGCATGCTATTACAAGCTCTATGAGTTAATATGTGTGTCCATTCTGTTGTGTCTGGGAAAGATTGTTTCCTAAGACTCCATGCTAGGGTTTTATCTGGCTTGAACCTTGGCGGATTTGTGAATGTTGTTACAAGCTCTATGAGGTAATATGTGTGTCCATTCTGTTGTGTCTGGGAAAGATTGTCCTAAGAAGTCTCTCTCTCTTAATTAGCCAATATTTATTGAGTACTTAGGAGCTTGGTCTCTGTAGGACATTCTGATTCAGGTAATCAAACTTCAGACAAGAAAATTACTTCCAAATTACATAAAAGCAATATTATTTATATGTATTAGATAGCAAATATGTGAGTCTTCACACTATGCAATATACATAAATAAAATCATGATGTCATTATATTCAGGGTGTAACTTTTCTGTTATAGTTTTTCTTAATTTGTTCACTTCACAACCTGATGGTGACCTCCTCCTTCATTGCTTTGCAGTCCCACCCTCCCTCCGTACCCTCTACCCCCTCCCCTAGTCTTCAGAAAGGGGGAGTCTTCCCCTACCATCTGACGCCAGCCTGTCAAGTTTCATCTAAGCTGCCAGCATCTTCTTCCTCTGTGGCCTGGCAGGGATGCCCCGCCAAAGGGAACTGACCAATGACTGGGCAACAGGGTCCATGTCAGAGGTGGCCCTACTCCCCATATTATGGGACCCACTAGGAGATTGTGTTGCCTATTAACTACATCTGAGCAGGGGCTCTATCTAGGTCCTCACCATGCAAGGTCTTTGGTTCGTGCATCAGTCTCTCCAGCACCCCCAACCCCAACCCAGGGCCCAGACTGCTAGCTCCATTGGTCTCCTTGTGGAGCTCCTATCCCCTCCAGGTCCTTCTATCCCCCCAACTCTTCTACAAGACTCCCTGGGCTCCATGCCCAAGTTTGACTGTGAGTCTCAGCATCTGTTTCAATCCCTTACTGGATGGAGGTTTTCAGAAGACCTCTATAGTAGGCTCCTGTTGTGTTCCTTCTTTTTACTTTAGGCATTTATTCTATTTGTCCTTCGGAATGAGAATTAAATACTCCCCCTAGGGTCCCTTTGTTATTTAGCTTCTTTAGGTCTGTGCATTGTAGGGCGGTTATCCTGTATTATGTGGCTAATATCCACTTATAAGTGAGTATATATCATGCGTTTCTTTCTGGTTCTGTGATACCTCACTCAGGATGAGCATTTCTAGTTCCATCCACTTGCCTGCAAATTTCATGATGTCATTGTTTTTAATAGCTGAGTAGTATTCTATTATGTAAATGGACCACAGTTTCTTTATCAATTCTTTGGTGGAGGGACATCTAGGTTGTTTCCAGATCCTGACTATTAAAAATAAAGCTTCTATGAACATAATTGAGCAAGTGTCCTTGCTGTATGGTGGAGCATCTTTCAGTTATGTGGCAAGAAATGGTATGGCTGGGTCTTGCGGTAGAACTATTGCCAATTTTCTGATAAAGCACCAGATTGATTCCCGAAGTGGTTGTGCTGTCACTTGCATTTTGATCTTAGCCATTCTGAGGGCTGTAAGGTGGAATCTCAGGGTTGTTTTGATTTGCACTTCCTTGATGACTAGGAATGTTTAACATTTCTTCAAGTGTTTTTCAGCCATTGATATTCGTTCTGTCATACATATTTAAGTAGCTACTTGTTTTCACTGCAAATCCAGACATTATTCCTGATCCTTCAGAGATCTGTCTAGTTGTTCCCTCATTCATTTCCAACTACTGACTTTGTTAATTATCTTTTAATTATTTCTGTTCTTTATTTATATTCTCTTTCTCTCTTCACATTCAGAGAGAGAGAGAGAGAGAGAGAGAGAGAGGGAGAGGGAGAGAGGGAAGGAGGGAGGGAAATTCATACACACCTTCTCTGCTGATGGAGTTGAGTAAAAGGTGTCTGTATTTAAGAGTTGAAATGATTTCCAAGCAACCACATCATTGGAGCTGACTTTTATCAAAACTCAACCCAAGCACTAGCTAGCAAGAACTGAGAAATCTAACAAGGAAATCTGCAAAAGCAAGCTTGTAAAGAATGCAGCCACTTTAGGAAGACCGCTGGAAAGGCTGTGCTTACTCACTAAGCCCAGAGCATTCCTTCAGCTCTGGACCCCATCTTCAGCCCTACCACTGTGGATGTTTTGCAGAATTTGCCACTTTAAGAACTTCCCATCTCTGAATGTTCCATGCTACTGCAAGACATACACAACTACCAGGTATGTGAAGATGTAGGCGCTTCTGCATCGGGAGACCATACAGAGAGCAACATTACAGTCCTCCACAGATTGTCCTGACACAGAGGAGCATTCTCATTGCTGGAAGGAATGTCCGCTGAATGTAGGAAGCAGAAAGCACATTGGTCCCCAGTACACAAGTTAAAATTCAGTGTATGTGAATTGCAGGAATAGTAATTATTTACAAGGCCTCCTGGCAAGATGGCTCAATGGTTAAAAACACTTGTTGATCTTCCAGAGGATAAGAATTCTGGTCTGAGAACCCACTTCTGGTCTCTCACATCTGCCTAGCTCTACCTTCAAGGAGCAGACACCCACCTGTGATCTCTGTAGGCACTAGCAAGCACAGGGTATATATCCAAGCAGGCACACACCAAAAGAAAACTTTTAAAATAATTATTTTATTTATTATTTTATAAATATGTTTATTATTTCCCTTCTTTTGCAACTGAGAGTCTATGGGGACCATTCAAATAACCACAACTTTGCTTCCAATAAGTCCATCATATCTACTCTGTTTTTAAATCCCAGCTTTTTGGCATCAAAACTAAAGTTTTCACATATTTTTTTATCTGTGTCTTAGTTTTCAATATTTTGTTGATATAAAAGTAAACGGACTCATTTTTCCCTTTCTCAATGCAGATTATATAGAAATAAGCAGGCTTCAATTTTTCTCTCTCTTTACAGCTAACTTTGTGCAACAAGAACGTCGTGGGACAAAAGCAAGGACAGTCAGTTTGCTTCTGCTTTCTCGTTTTCCACTTGAAACTCCATTTTAAAAGATGAGCTTCATGCTTTTCCTAATGTGGACAAGAAGTTTCATTACTTTTATTACATGGTACTGCCACCTATGGGCCCTATACATAGAACACATGTTATTTTGGCCTAAAGAAATTTAGAATATCAAACCCAAAAATATATCTAGGCCTCATTTCTAACTTATAGATGAGAAATTCACAACTTGAGCACCTAACGATGCGTCACTGTTCTTGTATTCACTTGTAAACATTTTCTCTGTTGCAACATAAGCAAGCAACATCAGACTTCTGACATCTGAAGATACATTGCCTTGAAGGTGAGGATTCTGGATGGCTAAGACAGAAATCACTTAGACACCCTCATTTCAATTGATTAATTTGCCTATTTTTGTTCAGAAATACTTTAGAGAATATGAAGAGAACTTTGTATCTGAGAAAGTTGAAAATCTCACTCCACTGAGGAGAACTTTATGTAGAAAACATAGGTGCATTTTCTTTAGAGGTCATGAAAAATAAAGTACGTGTGTCCTTGGTATTATTGTCCAGACAACAGCGGTGGAGGGGGGCACAGAAAAGTGCAGCTGTCAGTCTGGTGGTAACGACCAAACTATCCTCAATGTTCAGTAGCAAGGAATTCCAACAGGTAAATTTTTTAATTACATTTCTCTTAAAAAGTCAGCCAGCAATGAGACATGTGGGATGTCCAACCACTTGGAACAGTGAGGAAAGGCTTCCACTTCCTTTTCTGACGCCAAACTTCACATCACTTCCCAGGAGTTAACAGAGTGCAATCACTTTGACAGGATAATGACTTTGAAAATCAAGACATTTATTCACTATTTGGCAACAAATGCTAGAAGTTAAAGTCTATGTTTTTAAAACTTAAATTAATGGTGGATCTGCCCACACTCTCACACCTACCCACCCATTTGTGACCTATTTTTGAAAAGTTCTCTAAGTTCACATTAATCAGGGCAATTATGTAGTAGGTAACTATTCTGAGAGAATAAAAACCAAGGTAATTGAGATGTTGAGAAAATCATAATGCAGAAAGTCATAATTCATTTATTTTAGTATTTATCTTCTAAGGAGAATTAAATGATGAGAAATTATTATTTTATACTTTTCAACTTTCAGAGATAATTTATTCCAGAAAAATTACTTGCTAGATATGCTAAGCCTAAATATCCTAATCATAAGTTAACTTTGTGAAAAAAAAATGGGTCTTACCATTCATTCTGTCAAAAAATACGTAATTCTTCATATAAATAGAAAATAAATCAATTCTCAATGGTCTCTAGACAGAAAGGGGTCTCATTTACTAATTACTTTATTTAAAATGTATGAAATCATGTAAAATTGTGTTTGAATAAATGTAGCCACATTGTACTAGAATTTCTTGAAATCTTAGATGTCAGGGAGATTGCATTCTGATTTGAGCTCTAGAGGCAACATCATTGATTTTCTACAGATAATAGGGACATAACTCAGTAGTAGAATGTCTTCCTAGTATGGAAACAGCCATAGATATTATCCTAAATTCCAGATATGGTGGAGGGGGTGGGGCACAGATCTGGGTTAGATACTACAGAGAATGAAAAGCATAAATATTTCTCAGTCTGGGGGAAGGAAGATTAGTAGTCTATCATTGAAGAAATGAAATAACTCTACAAATCACTGCAAAACAGCAAAAAAAATCTATGCTGGGTAGAAATATAAACTAAGCACCATCAGGCAAAGTTTCGAGAGAGAGAACTTTTGAAACAAATTTTCCAAGCATGGGTAGCCCATGGCTGCAAGTTTCAATAAAAGAAAGCAAGTATGAAATTCTGAACTTGTTCAAATAATATTAGTTACCTACTGTGTCAAGAACTTCAGTTAACATTGATTTCTAGAAGACAATCTCAAGAACTGAGCTGGAAATACTGTGAAAAATATGATCTTAGGGTAAATGTGTGATCCATTAAGTGTCAGGAAACTAACTAGAAAAGAAAGCTCTGTGAGTTCTGATCTGGAAACTCTGAAGATGAGAAAGAAGCTAGAGCGGAGATGGTAGTGTGGAAGAGTGTAAATGTAAGATGACTCAAAGACGTAAGGCAAAGTGAAGATGGTAGAAAAGGAGCGGATCACTACAAGACATCGGAATACTACGTATCTTGGCATTTGGTGGCTGGGCACTGCGAGGGAGGGGGAGTGAAGTATAATGCATAGTTCTAAGTCAGAACAATCTAAAAATGATATGATAGAGAAATTAGGAGTGAGGGAAATATTCAGATTGACATTACGTTTCTGCTGCCAAGCCAGAATCCAATCTTTAATCCAAAAGAAAAGAAATAACGCATTCTAATGGAGGTTACAAAAGGCAGGTGGATGACAGTCCTGGGGCTCTGGTCTGGAGAAGCTAATTTTAGATGTATATACTGAAGTAATCATTGGAAGTGCAGGAATAAGAACTGGAATAGTTTAGCAGTAAGAAGACAGATGGACAAACTATCAGGGTCAGGGCTTATTTTTCAAGACACCTGGAAGAAAGATAACCAAGAAAGATTTGAAGACATCTCCAGAAGGAAGAGACACAAGAATATGTTCAGGTATGCAGATACACATGTGTGCACATATGTGTGGAGGTCAGAGGTCAACCTCAGCTGTTGCTCTACAGGAGTTGTTCATCTTATTTTTTGAAACATGGACCCATGGCTTGCCAGTTAGGCTAGGCTACTTAAATAGGGAAGCCCCTACAAAAATCAAGTCCAAGTGGATTAAAGACCTCAACCTAAAACCAGAGACATTAACCCAATTAGAGGAAAAAGTGGAGAATTGTCTGGAACACATAGGTACAGGAGACAACTTCCTGAATAGAACACCAACAGCCCAGGCCTTAGCGTCAACAATTAATAAAAGGGACCTCATGAGGCTGAGAAGCTTCTGTAAGGCAGGTGACACTGTCAAGAGAACAAAGCGACAGCCTACAGACTGGGAAAAGATCTTCACCAACCCTGCATCTGACAAAGGTCTAATATCCAAAATATATAAAGAACTCAAGAAATTAAACACTACCAAACCAAATAACCCAATAGAGAAATGGGCCTCAGAACTAAACAGAGAATTCTCAACAGAGGAATATCAAATGATGGAGAAACACTTAAAGAAATGCTCGACCTCCTTAGTCATCAGAGAAATGCAAATCAAAACGACACTGAGATTCCATCTTACACCCATCAGAATGGCTAAGATCAATAACTTATCTGACACCACATGCTGGCGAGGATGTGGAGAGAGAGGAACACTCCTTCATTGCTGGTGGGAATGCAAACTAATACAACCACTTTGGAAATCTATCTGGCGCTTCCTCAGAAAAATGGGAATAGGGCTTCCTCAAGACCCAGCTATTCCACTCCTTGGAATATACCCAGAAGATGCACTACCACATAACAGGGACATATGCTCAACCATGTTCATCGCTGCCTTATTCATAATAGCCAGAACATGGAAACAACCTACGTGTCCCTCAGTAGAAGAATGGATAAAGAAACTGTGGTATATTTACACTATGGAATACTACTCAGCTATTAAAAACAAGGAATTTCCAAATTTTGTGGACAAATGGATTGAACTAGAAATGATCATAATGAGTGAGTTCACCCAGAAGCAAAAAGAGTCAAATGGTATATACTCACTTATATCGAGACACTAGTCCAAGGGGTACGCCCCCATGAAAAACTTTACCTACCAGGAAAGTGGGTCAGAGGGGAGAAAATCCTATTGAGACTTTAGGGGTGAGAAGCCTGGGAGAATGAGGAAATAGAAGGATCCAGAGGGTCCTGGAAAACTACAGGCGGGTCTGGGCTCTGGGGTCCTCCTCAAACTATGGCACCAGCCAAGGAAAATATAGGCAGTAAACTTTGAACCCCTACCCAGTCTAGCCGATGGACAGGACATTTTCCACCGTTAAGTGGAGAAGGGGATCTGACTTTCACACAAACTCTGGTGCCCCATATCGGACCATGTCCCTTGGATGGGAAGGCCTGGTGGCACTCAGAGGAAAGATAATAAGTCACCAAGAAGAGACTCGATACCCTAGGAGCATATTCAGGGGGAGGAGGTCCCCCTCAGTCACAGACATAGGGGAAGGGAGTAGAGGGGGAAGTGGGAGGGAGGAAAGAAAGGGAGGATACAAGGGATGGGCTAACAATTGAGATGTAATATGAATAAATTAATTTAAAAAATGTCAAAAAAAAAAGAAAAAAAATAGGGAAGCCCCGAAAATATGCCTGTCTCTGCCTCCTCAGTGTTGAGATTTCAAGTGTGCACTTCCATGCCTGGTTTTCATGTGGCGTTGGACACCATGTGCCAGTCCCCATGCTTTCACAGCAAGCTCTTTACAGATAGAACTTTCTGCCCAGTCCTCTTCACAATATTTAAACTAAATAATTTGTTTTTCCAAAACAGTATTGAATGATAGTCTTTGTTTTTCATTTTTATCCCCTCCTACCTTTTGAGAACCTTCTCAGTGTGATAAATGAGCTTCTAATACTGGTAAATTTGCGGTTGGTCTCATGGCTTTTCATGACCAAAAATGAGGAGCAAATATGACTTGGTCTCTTTGCAAAGAGGTTTCCTTGATGAGGGGTGAAGGCCCCGCTTACCCATGGGTAGAAGCACAAGTAAATAAACTTTTGTTAAAAGCTTAAATAAATAAACTTTTGTTAAGAATCATGCTTGTTTACTAAATTAATGGGCAGACTCTCCTCCAATAACGATGACAATTTCACTACCAACTAGTAGTTAGCAAGGTTTTATGTACCAGGATGTTCCCTCTTGTTGAGAAGGATTGTGTTTCCTAATAATATCATAATCTTTACCAGTAAAGTTGCACTGATGTAACTGTCTAAATATAAGCAAGGGGCATGCCAAAGGAGCTGGAGAAAAGCTCTCAAGGCCTCAACCTTACACACAGAACTATAAGCCACTGAAGGAAGCTGGGAGAGGGAGAGATGGTCTTCACCAAAGAAACACACATTAATTGGGTGTCCAGTCCCAAATGGCCATTCCTGAAAACATACATACAAGTAACATTATGGACTGAGCAGGTTATATTCAGGAAATTGTGTATATAATATACATATACATGCAATAACAATACAAAAAGAGGCCATGAATTTGAAGGAGAGTGCAGAGGTGTATAAGGAAGTGTTTAGAGAGAGAAAAGAGAAGGAAAAAACTTCTAATTATTTTATAATTATATATTTATGTTTAAATTATCTTTAATATACTTTACATATATAAATTATATATTTTTACATAGTATATTATATTTATATAATAATATATAAATTTTTCATATATGATATATTTCTATATTTAAATATATTATATGAATATAAAAATATTTATATATTTAGGTATATTATATGAATATATAAAATATGTATGTATTTAAATATATAATTTAATATGTTGCTATATAAATATACATATATTTATATGTGATGTGGTAATATTATATTTTAATAATATAATTATTATATAAATATTATAATTATATCATCAAAATTAAAATTTACAAATAAAATCATAACTCCAAATCCTTCAGCATCAATGTTCATGAGGTATATTGATCTGAAATTCTCTTTCTTTGTGTGGTTTAGGCATCAGGGTGACTGTGGCTTCATAGAATGACTTTGGCAACATTCGTTCTGCTTTTATTTTGAAGAATATATTGAGGAGTATTGGTATTAGATGCTCTTTGAAAGTCTGGTAGAATTCTGCACTAAAATCATCTGGCCTTGGGCTTTTTTGGGTTAGGAGACTTTTGATGAGTGCTTCTATTTCCTTATGGGTTATAGGACTATTTAACTGGTTTGCCTGATCTTGATTTAACTTTGGTTAGTGAAATCCATCAAGAAATTCATTAATTTCCTTTAGATTTTCCAATTTTGTGGAACACAGACTTTTTAAATAAGACCTAATGATTCTTTGGTTGTCCTTGGTGTCTGTTGTTATGTCCCACTTTTCTTTCTGATTTTGTTGATTTGGATAGTGTCTTTCTGCCTTTTAGTTAGTTTGGGTAGGGGTTTGTCTGTTGATTTTCTTAAAGAACCAGCTTTTAAGTTTCATTGATTATTTGTATTGTTCCCTTTGTTTCTACTTTATGAATTTCAGCCCTGAGTTTGATTATGTCTTGCTATCTACTCCTTTTGGGTGTATTTGCTTCTTTTTGTTCTAAAGATTTTAGGTGTGTGATCAAGTCACTAGTGTTAGATATCTCCAATTTCTTTATGAAAGCACTCTATGAAGGCACCATGAAGGCATGAATTTTCCTCCTAGCACTGCTTTCACTGGGTCCCATAAGTTTGGGTATGTTGTACCTTCATTTTCATTGAATTTTAGAAAGTCTTTTTTTTTTTTTTTTATTTCTTTCATTGAGTAGAGAGTTGTTCAGTTTCCATTTGTTTGTAGGTTTTCTCTTGTTTCTGTTGTTGTTGAAATCTAGCTTTAATCCAACGTGGTCTGATAAGGTACAAGGGTTATTTCAATTTTCTTTTTTTTTTAATTTTTTATTAATTTATTCTTGTTACATCTCAATGGTTATCCCGTCCCTTGTATCCTCCCATTCTTCCCTCCCTCCCAGTTTCCCCTTAGTCTCCTCCCCTATGACTGTTCCTGAGGGGGATTTCCTCCCCCTATATATGCTCATAGGGTATCAAGTCTCTTCTTGGTAACCTGCTATCCTTCCTCTGAGTGCCACCAGATCTCCCCCTCCAGGGGACATGGTCAAATATGAGGCACGAGAGTTCATGTGAAAGTCATACCCCACTCTCCACAAATGGTATATACTCACTTATATCTGCATACTAGCCCAAGGGGCATGTCCCATGAAAGTCTTCACTTACCAGGAAACTGGGACAGAGGGGAGGACATCCTATTCGGACTCTAAATGAGAGAAGCATGGGAGAATAGCAAAGTAGAAGGATCCAGAGGGTCCTAGAAACCTACAAGTAGAACATTATGATAGGCAGATTTGGGCCCAGGGGTCCCGCTCAAACTAAGGCACCAGCCAAGGACAATATAGGCGGTAAACTTTAAACTCCTACCCAGATCTAGCCAATGGACAGAATATTTCAATTTTCTTATATCTGTTGAGGCTTCCTTTGAGACCAAGTATATGGTCAATTTTGGAGACATTGCATGGTTCTGTCACACACTCAGGCCCTGACTTTGCTGTGTACTGCCCACTGCCATGAGCCTAGCAGAGTCCATGAAGATGCTATCTCTTCAGCTAGGGCCCTGAAGGGGGAAGGTAAGTGAAGATGAGCCTAAGAAGCCCATCCAAGACATTGCAACTGACCTACAAATGTCTTGCAACCCACATTAGAAAGAAATGTTTGTTCTTGTGTGTCAGTGTGGCATGAGAATGTTTGTTGCTACAGCAAACACTGTCCAAAACACCAATTGGAAAAAATGGACACACAGATCAAAACTTTTAGAATCTTTGGAAATAGTGTAAACTTCATAACAACTTCTGAAATTTAAAATTAACTTACCTTCATCATTGTCAGCCACTTGAATCACAGCTTGAAATAAAGACCACACCTGCCTGCTAGCCATTATTTATTTAAGTAATTTGTAGATGTATGTGAATTCTTATGAGCGGCCTTCAATAAATAACAAGACGTGCGTGGTATAAAGCATGCTTTCTCTTCATTTGTCTTTGTAGGCTTTTTAACAGCTGCACAGCCACACTCCTTGTACTTGAACTTACCATAAAAAGCATCTCTGGTCTACAGTATTGTTGGCAAAAGCTGTATCTCTCAGATCCATTTGGAGATCAACAGTCTGTGCTGCCAATACAACTATGTCACTGGCTCTTAAAGTTCCCTCCACTGCTCTCTTCTTATTCTTGGTACTTTCTTTATGACTTACGAGCTGTGCTGAGGGATTATAACAGCTATTGACATAAAGATGCAACACACTAAATTACCCTCATTTAAATAAACATGTTGCCATGCCAATCTATCTAAATGTTTTCAAATAGCATTTCTTCCCTTAACTTGACCTTTTAAAAAAAATCAGTGACATGAAAACACCTCTACTCACGTTGTGCACAGCATCTCCCGTCTACCCCTTTGTATGGTGATAGTAGAAACTTAAGTTCTGTTTCTGAAGTAAGTGAATAGCTTTGATGTTGGAGGGTTGTGGCATTTATTGATTTAGGAACAAAATAATCTTCAAATAGTATGATTGTAAAGTGACCTCTGTAAGAATATCGAGATTAGGCTCTCTAATTATGGATCATAAAAAAAAATAGTTAAACACACAAGGAGTGTACTTACAGCAAGTGAAGAACTCTACACTAGTTTCCTCTAAGATATTAATGCCCTCTGAGCAGAGGCCTGTGGCTGCTCAAAATCTGCTACTTCTGAAAAGAAAGAGCCTAAGACTCATCCCCGAGTATGCTGCTCCTCAGCACATGTCTATTACCACAGTTGACTCTCATAGGAATCTGCAGATGGCACAATAGAGGAACAGTGAGGTCTAGCAGGCTACAAAGATGCTCGTGGAGAAACACTAGTGAAAACATGAGCAATTACAAAGGAAAAGAAACTGCTCGCAAGACACGGCAAATTGAGGGAGAACAGGAAAGAGTTCACTGGGAAACAATGAGATGAGCTTTGTGTGCTGTGTGCCTCACGCCCACCTCACCTGCTTTCTAGTCTGTAAAGTTTGCCCAAAGAGCAATGACTTTTTTACTAATTAGCTTGTAGTGAAACAATTTTTTATCATATACAGTTTCATTTGTTGAAAATAAAGTCTAAAATGTTTTTCTACCTTGTTTTTCTGCATCTTTCTTAATATTTATTACAATTATTTCTTCTGTCTATTGATACTGTTCCCATACATCACCTAATACTTTGAACACTAAGACATATTTATTTTAGGTTAATAATTTTTTAAAAATATATAAGTAAATTTCACTTCACAATTATAACACACAAGGGAAAATACAAATTTCTCAGTGGTATTAAATTCCTGGCATGTTACGATTTGAAATTCAGGGACAATAAATCAGCATTTCCAGGAATTCTTACAAATCCCAAATTTATGTTTATTTAGAAGTACTTCTAACAATCTTCATATTCTATGAGCTCTGAGCACTCTCTGCTCTTGTGGCATAAAAACACATTTTCAATACAAAATAAGTCCTCCAATGGGCAGTGCCCACATATGATCCATGAGGGGTGTTACCTTACAGAATATCTCCATTTTACATTATGTTTTCCATATTCAAATATTTCTGTAGGCTATAGTTTTTAGTGAGCATTATTAAATTTGGTGTTTTTTTATTCTTTAAACGTGAATTTTATGTGTTTCTTTTTATCTGTATGAATGTCCTTTTCTTAATCTGGAGTTACCTTCTTTGATCCTGCTGTTGATGCCATTAACCTAGAATTCTCCTCACCCAGGCCTGTAAGTTGAAGGTTTGGCCTTTCCATGGTGTCCCTAAGCTCTTACATATTATGCGTATTTTAATTTTTTTACATTCTTTGCTTCAGTGATCCAATTCCTCTGCTTTATCTTCAAGTCTTGATATTCTATTTTCTACTTGTTTCACTGTTTCATACCCTGAAAAACCATATTGGTTATACATGAAGTATACCACATATGTGAGCTCTTCAATGTGTGCTTTTTCTTTTCATTACCCTTAAGATGAAAGTTTTTGATTCATTTCACAAGGTGAAACCTATGCATCTCATTTATCCTTCTGCAAGTGGATACACAGTTTTGCTAACACTACTTGTTAAATAGGCTATTTTCAATTTATTTTTGTTATTGTTGTTATTATTGTTGGCTTGGGGGGGGGTATTTGCCAAGAATTGTGACGACTTAGTTTTGTCAATTTACTTATGGGTCTTGTGTTTTGCTCTGCTGGTTGTTTTTATGCCAGTGCCAGCCTGTCTGCATCATCGTAGTTCTGTAATATAAATTAAAGACTAGTATTGTGATCTCTGCAGATGTGTTCTGAGTTCTTAGAATTATTTTGGCTATTCCTGGACTTTTAAGGCTCTATATCAATTCTTGAATATTTTTCTAGATATGTGAAATATCACATAATAAT
The DNA here is from genome assembly GCA_907169655.1 of Acomys percivali. NCBI lineage: Eukaryota > Metazoa > Chordata > Mammalia > Rodentia > Muridae > Acomys > Acomys percivali. The sequence continues at coordinate 93,509,359 of OU015742.1, forward strand.
TTTGATAATTATGCATAAAATCTGTAGATAAATTTGGGTAATATAGCCATCTTTAAAATATTAACTCTAGCAATCAAGGATCATGGAAGGTCTTTCCATCACCCAGTATCTTCTTTTACTTCTTTCAGTGTCTTGAAGTACCATTTCTTTTATTGATTTTTGTAGCTATTTTTGAATAGAACATTTTTCATAATTAGCTCCTTTGAGAGAGCATTATTGGTGTATGTGATTCTGTACTCTGTAACCTTAGTGTAAGCATTTATTATATCTAAGAGTTTTGTAGTAAATTATGTATGATTTTTTAAGTATAGAATCATGTGATCTGGAAATAGAAATACTTTGACTACCTCTCTTTCTATCTTTATCCCCTTTGTGCCTTCCTCTTGTCTAATTTCTACATCTCAGACTCTGAGTACCATAGTCAATGAGGGAAGAGAGTGTGGATTCCCTTGTCTCACTCCTGATTTTAGAGGAAATACTGTCAGTTTACCTCCAACTAACATAATACTGGCTATTTTTTTGTTGTTGTAAGCCTTCATTTTCTTAGTATATTTAAGGAGATTGCCAGCAATTAGTGCTTTGGTCATTAAATCAACACTGTGACACATGATGATACTTCTAGGGTGCATGGAAGAAGCCTAAAGCTCTCAGCCTTTGCGTTTTGTTTTTTCTTCTTACAACCTTATCTTTGGATGCATGAACTTCAATTCTACTTCCATTTCTTCCTCTGACTGGGGAGTTTGCGTTGAACCCTCACTGGACCATCACAGAGTATCCCTGAGCTCCAAGGTCCATATAGTTACAGGTAGTGTTGATTCTTGAGCAATTTTGTTAACCTACCCTCTAATTTCAGTTCTTGGTTTTACTAAAATGAAGGAAACAGCCTTCATCTCAGGAAATGAGAGACTCCATCTTCTGAATGACACACCTGTCACCCTATTATGACACACCCCTAAAGCTCATGCCTCCTACTATGATTCATGAGTCTCCTAAAGGCACAGCTCTGGCGTTAATAATATTTTATGTAGAAGTACTGTGCAGATATACACTGCACTCTAAAGACAGTTGTTACATTTCAGCTGTGTCTTACATTTTATACATCTGAAATGCTAAATCAAGTTAAGAATGCATATTGCCTCTTAAGCATCTAAACTACTGAATTCTATCCTTTTTAAACTTAACAATTCATTAGATTATATAAACAGAGAATGTTCTTCAACTTAAGTTATAGACAGCTAATATTATAGGCACTAGACATTGTCATTATCAGCTTAGGTTGGAAATTACAAACAACGTTCCTATTTGTTTGTCTGTTTGTTCATTTATTTGTTTTTCTAAAACAATCTACCAAATATAAGGGTCACTAATCACTTTTCCAAATTTGGTAAGGTAGAATCACTATGGTTGAATATGCTTGACATATTGGCTTAGGTTCATTCTGTCTAAATTACCAAATCTAGATGCTCCCCCACCAATTTCTAACTCTTTTTTCCCCTTCTTACAGCCTACTACATAGCCATTGCAAGACAGTCAAACCATTTTGTGACTGTTTTGTTTTTATCCCAAGTGTGGGGTGTGAATCAGACTTGTGTGCAATGTTTTTCCACTGGAAACAGCCTTGTGAGAGACCAGGTGATATTTGTCCACTAGAAGAAGAACTTCCTTTTGTGGTGGCATGATCTTTGCCTAGTACAGCATATATATGTATATGCCCCAAAAGAAGAAGTTTGGCTTTTTGGTCTTGACTGTTTGTTCATCACTCCACTTCAAGACCCTCCTAGAAAGAACCACTTCAGCAAATTCTTCAAGGTTTAGGCTGCTGCTCTGGGTTCTGGCTGCTGCTCTGTGTGCTACTGGCTGCAGTTGATTTATTGTTTAACTGGTCTGCTGAAATCCTGCCAACTATGCCAGTGGAATCGCTCCAGGAACTGAGTCTAAAAAGGTCTACTTCTCCTGTTTTCATTAACCCCTTTTCTCATGAAAGAACCCCAGACAAAGTAGGTTTGAAATTTTTCAAAGCCTACAGCATCTCTTTCATCAGTCCTGAAATTTCTTATGCCACCAATACCTACATAAAAACTCCTAAGTATTTTAAAAACAAGTTACAGCTTAGAAACTGCCATCTTCTGAAATTCCATCATGATTTTTATCTATCATATAACATTATAACGTTTCTCCTCATTTTCTTACTCTTTTTCCTTGATGCTAAGCCTCTACCCCTGTCATAAGCCTCAATGAACACAGTGACTGAGACCATTTCTCTATGAAGCCACAAAATGTGACTGTTGAACACACCATTGTCCTCACTGAAGTACAATGGACTAGCCCTTTGTTCATAAACAGCAAGGACAAGTGACTGTCCTATTCAGAAGCAGTTGGTCAGTACAAGGAATATGACAAATTACACTTGTGTCCATATCTCTAATGGTTTTGTAGGATTTTTGAATAAGCAGATCATCCTTGTAGTTTTTTATTCACAAAACCTAGGAGTGGTGCCAATTAGGGAGCTGATCCTGTTATCTGGTTATTGCCAGAATGCTTGCTAGTCACTTTTCCAAACAAAGCCAGTGTTTTATAGTTTATATGTTATCACGTGGTAAGAACTCTCAATCTGTGTTCATTGAATTAGTTGCCTAACATAGCATGAGAATGAGTGTCTTAACACTACAAGGGTTTCTGAGAGTCAGGAATCCAGATGCGGCTGATGTGGAGGGACAGACTCATGAGATTCCTGTCAAGCTATGGGCCAGAGTTGAAGTTGTATTTGAAAGACTGACTTCCAAATGCATTCACTGGTCTATGTCAGGGCCAAGCATGCTGCTCTCTTTGGTGGTTTTGGCTGAAGGCTTCCTTGCCATGCAAGACTTGGCATAGGGATGATGACAATATGGGAGCTTCTTTCCCAGGGATAAGAGAAATGAAGTAGACATAAGGTAACAAAAGTGAACACTTGAGATGGAACCTGGACTTTTTTCCTTATATAGGTCAATCTTGCACTCCATGTCTCATCATTTTTACCACTCTCAACATGTTAGAACTGAGTTGATAAACCAGTCCGTGGTCAGAAAGACTCAGTCATTCCCCCGGGTATTTACAGTTCCCAACACAATGATTGAAGTACTTGTTTTCGTTCTTCCAATGGTGTGAAGCAGGCACTCAGTAGAAAGCACAGTGCAGAATTTGGATGGTTATCATTTTCTTTTTTATTTTATTTTATTTTGTTAATTTATTCATATTACATCTCAATGGGTATCCCCTCCCTTGTATCCTCCCATTCCTCCCTCCCTCCCATTTTCCCCTTACTCCCCTCCCCTACAACTGTGACTGAGGGGGACCTTCTCCCCCTGTATATGCTCATAGGGTATCAAGTCTCCTCTTGGTAGCCTGCTATCCTTCCTCTGAGTGCCACCAGGTCTCAAACTATGGCACCAGCCAAGGACAATACAGGCCGTAAACTTCAAACCCCTACCCAGATCTAGCCAATGGACAGGTTATAAATTTCTATGTGGCAAGATGGTACTCTTTCTCAACTCTGGGCAGTGATAGACTTGAAGTCACAATCAGCCACAGGGACATGGAGTAAATGAGCTGTTAACTGGGAGCCTGCTTACCTCCTCCTTACTAGGTAGGATCTGTGCTGTTTTAACCTATGATGTCTAGGTGGCACATCGACTACATTTCCATTGGTTGTGAGTTTCTCAAAGAAAAGCACCCTGCAAAGCTGAGGACATCTGCACAAGGAGTCAGGAATTCTTAAGCCAGCTTTGGAGCCACAGCTGGATCCAGCCTGCCAGAGGATGTGCCAGGATGCACAGAGTAAAGCTAGAGAGGAAGGCACAAAGGTGGCTGTCACCATGCTAAGCTTCTGCCCATGCACAGTGTAAATGTGTCCAAGTTAATTCTATTTCCAGCATGCTTGAAACTTAGGCATGTCTAAGAGTAAATCTCTAATTTTTGGACCACTAGGCATGATGACACACACCTATATTTCTTTTTTCTTTCTTTTTTTTTCATTATATAATATTTTATTTAAAAATTTCTTTTTTGGAGTACACTTTCCACTAACAATTCCCACAGTGGGAAAACACTTTCTTACTTAGTCTTGTATTTATGGACAGCTCATTTCTGCACAAGTGAAATGCATCTGAAGAGTTTGCAATCATCTGTTATATTTAACCCACTTACAAAGGAGAGCTCCCTTCACTGACCTCTAAATCCAGCTTTCCTTGTTTTCCTTCCTAAGATTTAAGAAATTAATAATTTGAGACATCAGCATCTCCTGATTTGAAGTTCCTTAGAGACAGAGCCATCAACAGCTGCTGTCAACTGAGCAGGGTGGAAGGTTCTGACTTCATGCAAAGTCTGACTCATGAATGAACAGCCCTCCCTCCCAGTCTACATAGTCTACTCTTATCCTGGGAGGAATGAGCTGACTGTCCTCATGAAAAGGTCATTAAAGGCAACATGAGCTCATGAAATGTTCAGTCACCAGGGGTCACATGAGCTGGCAACCATACTCAGGTATGGGATATGGAACTCAGATTCATGACAACTTGAACCTAACTCCTCTCAAAACTTTTCCTCAACAAACAAATTCTTAAAATAGCCACGTAATTATAAGAAAGAGATTCTGCCCACCAGTAGACGTATCCACCATTCCCTCCTCATTGTGAGCTGAATGGCATCGACAAAGCAGAGGCAAAGAGGCATATAATCTAAGACTGCACCAGAGAGGTCAGAGTTTCCACAACATGGCAACTGCTCTGCAGATGCCTACATCGTGGTAGTTGAAGTAGCAAAGCCCAGCAAAGGTCAGAGCTGAGACTGCCAAGAGGCCCACCTTCGCAGCCTTCTGCAGTGCATCCCCATGAACGTAGTCAGTGACCACTTGTCCAAGGCCCCAGTGACTGTGCAGGGTGAGGGCTGCGGCCAAAGAGTAGTCCACCACCGAGCAGGGGTTCAAGTACCCAGCTGGAATCAGGCCCAAGAGCAAAACACTGACAACCCTCTCATTGCTCCAATGAAGAGATGCAGCCTTGGAACCAGAACAGTGGCTTGGTGACAGGTGAATATGCTGTGTGCCACACCATCCTGGGGCAGGCTGGTCCTGGAGAAATGCTGAGACATAAGCAGGTCTGACCACCCGGCTTCAGAGTAACAGAGCTCGTCCTCCTTGGCCACTGCACAAGGCGCCCAGCTTTAAGAGAAGCGCCATGTCGCTCTGGAAGGCTCACACACCTATATTTCAATATCTAAAAAGTTGAGATAAGAAGATCGTGAGTTCAAGGTTATCTTGGGCACCATACCAAGTCCCGTCAGGGGCTACATAGAGACCCTGTCTCTAAAAATATGCATGTTGGTATTTTTTAAGAGTCTCAGCATAACTCTAAAATATGACTTTGCTTTATACATTATTGCAAATGTTAAGTAAATTCTTTCAGTCCCATCTTGGATAAATTATTAGAGCTATAGTTCTATAATTAGCCTGGTAGTAAAGATCAACATTATTCCAGGAATTGACCAGGAAATACAATCTCAATTTATCAGAACATAACATTTTAACTCAACTGAGAAAAACCAAATTTTCAGATGATCAACCATGGTACATGCAATTCATTTGCTTCTTTTACACACTCAAAAGTGATGTTAATTAAAAGGGTCTCATAAACTTTCTTGTATCATCAAAGACTCTCAAGGTGGCCATATAAAACAATAACTTAGTTCCAAACAACTGAATGGAGGCTTTGTAGGGCTAAGAGGAAATGGGGATGAGAGATTCATGAATCCACACCCAAATGAACTCACAGACTCTGCTATACTTAGTCACAGTGTCAAACAAAGGTGCTATCAGTCTCCTAGAGCACAAATCATATTTAATTGTGTTCTAGAGCTTTCTATTTCCCTGTGCCAGGCAACACTATAAGAAATCATTGGATGAAATGCAACATTGTGTGTATTTAAGGATATGATGAGCACACAGTTCACTGTCTCACTCTACATCTTTCCTAAAGAGTCTATAAGAAAATTTTCCCATCATTCATTTTTGGATATGTAAAAGGTGGCATTAAGAAAAGACCTTGTCAATTTGCAGTGATCCAGACTCTGCATCTCAAGGGCTAGCATTACAAGCACGTGCTACAACACCAGGCTCTCACTTAGATATAATCACTGCATGAATGTCTTGATTCAGTCTTACAGACCTAATCACAGACCAGTCACTTTTCTCTGACAGCTTGAAATATCAAACATGTGGCACTGATGGCCAACACCTAGGAACTCATGGGTTGAACCTGATGCTCCTGTCATTCATTGTTCTTGCCTTTGCTCTAATTAATTGACTCCATTTTACTTTCCTTCAGTCCTTCAAAATAATTTCACTTCATCTTTCTAGCTGCTGTGCTTCACCATAGACTTATTTAAAGTCTACTTCCTAGAAAAAGTCAGATACAAGTAATTTAAGGGTGTGAGCATTTTGACTGGAAGAAAAAGAAACACATAAACACATCACAGTCTCACCTTCCTCTGTGTCATTCTGTTTGACTTATACACAGTTCTTTTCATTATAAAAATTAATTTAGCAAATTGTAGATGATAAAAGTTTTAAAACACTTTTAATAATTCTATGAAAATTATATATAATGTATTTTGGTCATACGCAGCCTCCTCCAACTCTCCCCACAACCCACCCTCTCTCTATCCCCACATTTTTCTTTCATTTTTTCTTTTATACTCATCATGTCCAGTATGTTCCACCTGTATTCTCTTGGAAATGGAGCTGGCCACTGGAGCTTGGTCAGCCTATCAGAGGCAAGAGAGAGGAACAGGATTCAGGGTATCCTGATGAGACATGTTAGGCTGTGGTCAGATGGTGGGGGAGGAAGGTCCCCTTTCAGAGGTCTAAAGAATTTCTGAAAAGCCACAGGTCCTCAGTCCACATTGTAAGGCCAAAGAAGCTAGATTTTAATGTCAATGGGTAATGGTAATAGAAACACCAATAAAGTAGATCCACTCACCAGCAATGGGTGAAAGCAGGCAGGCAAAAAGCAGCAACTGACTTCCTTAAATCTAGATTGCTACCAAAAAGTGCTGCCTCTTGGCAAGTGCTTTCCTCTCTCTGTTCATCCTTCTAGGAAATATGTTTCTAGACCTGCCCAACAGTTCATTGATTCCTGATCCAATCAATTTGATAACCAGCATTAATCATCACATGGGCCTCAGAAGACGGGTCATTCATTCTGGATATAATACAAGACCTGAAATGGTTCTAAGTATAAAAGTAATGTGAGTCGTTATCTAACATACACATCACAATTCATTGGGGTAGCAATAAAAAAGGATTGTTAGGAATAATAATAACTCTTAAAACAGGTAAGCCCTTTGGGAGGCCATAGCAAGATACACAGGAAACAAAAGAAGAAACTTCCTATAGCGACTTTTGTTGAATAGTATCTGTACCATGGTTAACAGATTAGTGACAAATCCTTTCAGGGTGACTCTTCACCTGTATTAGATGTAGATTCCTGAGCCTCTCCTATGTCTAAATCAATAGAAAGGAGCCACAAAGACCTCAATGTTTCTGCTGACATTCTTTTATTCTCATACATCAGTGCCTTGCTCAGCCATCATCAGAGAAGCTTCCTCCTACAGTAGACTGAAGCAAATACGGGGACCCACAGCCAGACAGCAAGCAGAGAGTGAGAGACTTTGGAACATTCATCTCTAAATGGGATGTCTCCATCAAATCCTTCCCCTTGGGGTGCAGAGAAATAGTGTAAGAGCCATAGGAGCTGGAAAACATCAAAAAATAAAATAAAATAAAATAAAATAAAATAAAATAAAATAAAATAAAATAAACAAAGCCCTCTAAGTCAGCAGGATTAATGCGCATGAGAACTCACAGAGACTGAGACAGCACGCAGAGCGCCTACACAGGTCTGCACCAGATGAGGTCCTAGAGGTGAAAGAGGTAGACACGTGTCTCACTGCATGCCTAACCGAGAAGCTATCTTCAAGTGATATCCACTTGCAAATGAAAATTTATTTTTCTCCAAGGGAATCTCACTGGGGAAACAAACTACTCCTAAAGATAAGCTGCATGCCTAGCAGTACATAGATGGCCAACAGAAAATTAGCTCAAGGGCATCTTTGAAGGTTGCTTGTCTTCAATGTTATGTCATGGCTTTTTCTTTTTTTTTTTTTTTTCAGTTTTGTGTTATTTTTATGTTTTATTTTATTTACATATTTCTTGTCTCTTTTTTTAACCTACAGGTCCTTTGCATATAGATTATGACTTCCAGGTTAGTGTTTTTATGGAATCTCTGCATGTATGAACAAGTGAATCTCTGTGTCTATATATGTTTCTCACGCCTTCTCTTGGGCTCTTTTCCTTCTGCTTGCTTTTTCCTACTATGATGTGTTATCTTTTGTTTTATGTTAGTATAATTTATTTTATTGTTATCCCTTAGAAGGCTGTTTTCTAATGAGAGACAGAAAGTGGATAGATCCAGGTGGGTGAGGAAAGAGGAAGGAACTGGGAGTAACAGACTAGGGAGGGGGAATGTAATCAGGATATATTGCATGGAGAAAAAAAATCTATTTTCAATTTTTAAAAACTGCATTATTGGGAAGCATCTCAGGAGATACCCAACATGTTTGAGAAGCCCTTGATGTCAGGGTATCTCAGGTCCCATCCCAGAAGCACCATGTTGCTTTCTCACAACTGTCTTTTCAACCACCTGGGAAAAGAGTTGGAAACAGATGCTCCACTGGGCCTGCCTGGGATTCAGCACACTGGTGTCCTTCCCAAGAAGTCCTAGGTCACAGAGAAGGGTTCAGACCTTTCCCCCTTTACCTCATTGAACCTAGATGTAAGGCAATCTCACTTGAAAAGTAGTCCAAGGAACTTAGCCCAGCTCCTGCAATGAAAGGTTCAAAGGCCTGACGGGCTCTGGGATGTGCTTTCTGAGCAAGGCTCCCAGGAGATACTTTTTCCTTTTGTAGTACATACTTGTCCATCATAAACAAGTAGATGATTTCCAATTATCCTTGGAGCAACTTAATTACTTAGCTAATCGTAGCCCCCCATGGCATGGGCCAGCAGAGCATCCACATCCAGCTGTGACCAACTCAGATTTGAGGGTGTATGCTCCTGTTAGATGCAGTCCTATTTCTTTAAAGTCCTACTCTTTTTTTCCCCATGCTTATCTGTTTCACCTACTTCCAATTTATGTTATCTTTCTATCTTTTATATACCTGTGAAAACTACTGTATATTACTTCCTAGAACAAAAACTTGTTCTAGGTAGAGAAAAATATAAATCCTTATAAACCTCTTTTTCCTTGGCTATAAAGAGAGAAATTCAGACTAGGTGATTGCTAATATATGGTCTAGTCAAAATCCTGAATGGCTAGCATAGATTTTTGGTACAACAATGAAGTGTCCTCCTAAACATGTCATATTTCTGAGACATTATTGCAACATTTTTCTACCCAAGAGCTTAGTCATAAAAGTGAAGAAATATCAATTTCAAAAAAGCATTTGTTTCTAGAACATGTAATTTCTTTTCCCTCCATCTGGTTTTAGGATAGTATTTTATGACTTTATAAAACCAATATAAAAACAGAAAAATCACAGTGTTGGTATAAAATAAAACAAAACAAAATTCTACTTGAACTTTAATCAACTTTGTTTATTTCTGACTCTTCCATTCATATCTGTTTTGTCTTTTAACCTCATTTCACTGTCTACTCCCTTCACCAGTAAGTGAACACATAAAAATCTTGTTGGAGGCAACAGTTATGTTTTCATTTCAAAATTCTAATATTCATGAGTGTATTTAAAGCCACCAAATCATACATTTACAAATTACTAAAATTATATTGCACCACAAAACTAGCAACGTCAACCACAGGAAGGTGTTACCTTTCCTGAGCCAACTAGTTAACACTTTTGTTATCTTTTTGACACCTCTTCTTGTGAATACATAGGAAACTATACAATTATAAAGGTGATTTACAGATTGTAACATTCTTTCACTATCACTGCAATTTAAGAAATATAAATAGCTTTTTATAGAATGCAGATGTCAACAAAATACAAGGGAGCCACTATTGAGTCCTGAAATATGTATAAAGTTTTTTTCATTTATTATGCATAACTATAAAAGCTATTAAAGGTTTGCTTCCTAGGCCATACGTTCATTTCCAAAACATTCAAATCAAGTATCATGGCTGCCTAAACATAGAAAATGTTTTCCATCCTTTCTGTCCAAACACAAAGTCTAACCACACTTACAAGAAAACATATTCTTTATTCTACCTCCAAAGAATCAATGGACACATATGTAGAAATATAAGCATAATAGACATAGATGTAGACGTAACTACTAGTGCCAAATTGAAAAGATGATCATGTCGGACAGGAATGATCATACCCACAACTTAAAGAAGAGAATGGAGCTTAATGTGCTTTTTACCAAGATCTACAGCTTTTGTAATGATTTTTGAAAGTCTCATTGATTTACCATCCATCTCAAAACACATGCTGGCATAAAATTACGAAGACTTGTACGGTACTCTTCTTGTCCCCTTCCCAGGCAAAGTGTTCACCTGTGGATGCTGACAGAAGGATCACTCTGCTCAGACAGCATCTACCAGACCTGATGGGTGGAAAGCAAAAGCCTTTGTGCAATGAACCCTGGCCGCAAGGGATATTTTGGAAAGCCATAGAACTAGAAGAAGCAGCCACTGTTTTGTTTTGTTTTTGTTTGTTTGTTTGTTTTGTTTTGTTTTTTTGGGGTTTTTTTTGTCGCAGTGTGTTCAAGGGTCATAGGAATTTTTGCCCACTTAACCGAGATTATCCCAAGTACATGAGTCATGTGTAAAGTGTGAAGAGGTTCTTTCTGGAGTGCAACAGCACAAGAAACCCTCTATCCATATAGCCAGTTCTTCCCCTGGCTTCCCACCTCTCCTAAACAACCACTGGATAAATAATCCCCACCTCAGAGTCACCGGCTGTCTCAGGAGCCCAGCTTCAATGTGGGCACTTTACAAACCCTCAACCTACATTCTGAAAAATTTAATCAGCTGTCAAAATTTACTTTGTCAAGTATCACAGTCATTCATTTTAAATAACTTGTGATTATTACTAAGTCCTTATAATAAAGCAAGTCTCTAAGACAGGAAAGACACAAGGCTATGATAGACAGCTTTCACTGGGCTATAAATTGTTTTACTGATACAACCATTAATAAATACAATCTAATTTAAATCACTAACATACACAATTGAGATGTAATATGAACAAGTTAATAAAATATATTTAAAAATAAATAAATAAATCGCTAACATAGTACAATTAAAAGTTGTTCCAAAAAAGATGAACAACTTTTTTTTTTAGAAATGTTTATTGTTTCCCCTTTTAATGATTTTGAAATGCATGGCTGAGCACAGTAATTTAATGCCTTTTAAATTGTCACCTAAATATCATGTTTCTTTTAAAATTATAGCTTCTCTTGGTCCTAATGAATCATGTGTCCACTGCTGATAAACTGTGGTGCTAATTTCAGGTTAAAGAGCACGACACAACTGATATACATTTCTGTATGCTGCATTCAATCGCTTTTGCTGTGGGTTTTTTTTTTTTTCCACTTAACATTCAGCTGTTTTATATAGATAGAGAAGTGAGTCAACTCTTTTAAATAAAAGGATACATTTTGTTTCAGCATGTCCGCAGTTCCTCTTACTCATCACCATGAGGTTAATGCCTAGCGCAGAGCCTGACAGTGGCTCACATCTATTAAGTACTATTTTTAATAAATAAAAATGTAGTTGGGGGCACTGCCAGATCATCCCCATGTGATGAATATTCTAAAGTGTTTTTCACTCCTGCCACAAAAGAATTGACATTTTAGAATGGTTCATTTGTGCATTTTTTTCCTTGTTTCTGGACTCTGCTCTTTTGTATCTTTCAGTATAGTTTTAGTGAACAAATAATAATTACACATATTTATAGGGAGTGGTATTATAATTCCTTATGTGTTAACATGTATAATTTTCAAACCAGAGTAACTTGAAGTTTTTTGTATTAAGAATTCCTCTTCTGTGCTAATTACTTCAAAACGGATGTTGAATCACTGTCACTCTTCTAGGCTGGAGAGAATTACAGTTCGTTCTTATTATTTTTAGTGCATGTTATATCATGTTATATATAACTTCTGTCTACTCCTCCCTCTTTTGTCACTCTCTGGCGGTCACTATTATATTCCCTGATTCCGTGAGACCAAAGTTGTGCTTCCTCTCATGTGTGAGAATACGCAGCATTTGCCTTTCTCAACATGGCTTATTTCACTTAGCATAATATCTCCAGTTTTATGCACATGACCACACATGAAAGATTTTATGTCATCATGCTGAAGAATATTCCATCGAGTATGTTCACCACACCTTCTTTGTCTGCTTTTGCATACTTTAATTCATTCTGTATCACAGCCCTTGAATAGTGTACGAGGAAACACAACAGTATAGATATCTCTTCGGCTGTCTTTATTTCTTTTGAATACTTATATGATAAGGAGGATTTATGGATTGTTTTTTATGTAATCACTTTACACCCTGGTGGTAGCCCCATCTCTCCTCATCCCCCAGTCCCGCCCTCCCTTACTCTCCCCCATCCCCCATCCCCTACTCCTCAGAAAAGGGGAGCTCCCCCTACTCATCCATCCCAGCTCATCAAGTCACATCAGGGCTGTGGCCAGGCAAGGCAGTCCCACCAGGAGGAAGTAGTAGAAAAGCTGGCAAGAAAGCCCATGCCAGGGAGAGGCCCTGGTCCCCTCAATAGAGGAAACACATGAAGCCTGAGCTACCCATTGGCTACATCTTTGTAGGGGGCCTATGTCCAGTCCATGCAAGGTCCTTGGTTGGTGCTTCAGTCTCATCAGGCCCCTCTGGGCTCTAGTCAGTTAGCTCTAATGGTCTTCTTGTGAAGTTCCTGTTACCTCCATGATCTTTTCTACTCCCCATGCCCCACTTTTCCACTAGACTCCATATGCTTCGCCAAATGTTTGGCTGTGAATCTCCACATCTGCTGGATGGAGCCTCTCAGAGGACAATTCTGCTAGGCTCCTGTGTGCAACCAGAGCAGAGTATCATTATTAATGTCATGGATTGCTTCTCTCCTATGCGGTGGGTCTTGGGTTGGGCCAGGCATTGATTGGGCATTCCCTCAGTCTCTGCTCTGTCTGTTCTATCTTTATCCCTGCACATCTTCTAGTCAGGGTGAATTTTGAGTTGAAATTTTTGTGGGTGGATTGGTGTTTTTCCTCCCTCTACCAGGAGATTTGCCTAGTTGGAGGGTGTCCTCTTCAGTCTCTATGGCCCTTGCTACTAGGAGTCTTTGCTAGAGTCACCCTCATATCCCCCTGTCAGGATCCTACCCTGACTTAGGTCTCCAGCCTGTCACAGAGATGCCCTGCCCATGGTTTCTCTTTTCTCTACACAGATATGAGGGTGGAGATCAGACCTGGGGAGGATGGGGTGGAGGTGCAGGAGGACAAAAGGCCTGTGGATTTCTTAAATATAGCGTTTTTTTTTTAAAAAAAATAGCACATTTCTTCAATTTTATCTCCTACAGATAATAAAGAAAATACTCACTTAACAAACATTTCTTGAGTGATAAAGAAATACAAACTGCAAAATAAATACAAAATACACCTTTTTGTAGTATATCTAGGCCTTACAAATTATTAAGAAGTAAACACCAAAGGTATTGAAAACACTGGGTAGTGAAAATGGTAGCAACTTGTCTTGTTATTATTTCTCTCTGTTATATTTTCTAGTTCAAGAACTAGACTCAGGACAGGAGGTATGCTGTGATATATGGAGGCTGGTGTCCACACTCATGATTCTGTCTGGTGAGAACTCTGAACAGTAGTAGATCATCAGTGGTACTTTCCAATGGCTGCTGTCCTGTTGATTATTAAAAACAGAAAACAATAACAAACCTCTCATGTAGAGGATGAAATGTTAGTATAGGTAGTACATGCTCCTACAGAATGGGCCTTGTAGTGTAAACACTAAGAACTATATATTTTATATAACAGAATATTTTTTCATCTGAGTAATAATTTTTGGAATGATTTAATTTTAAATTGCTCATATTTCTGCTATCCTATGGCCTAGTCCGTGGTTATTTTGAAAGCATTAATGGTTCAATCACTAGGTTTATAAAGACAGGCAAAAAATGGCCTAAGAATCAAAATGATGGCTTAATCAATAAAGGTACCTGTTGCCAGGCCTGATGACCTTCTTTGCACTGCCCCCCGCCAGAGTCCACAGTAAGGAAGAAGGAGAGAACTGACTCCCGAAAGTTGTTCTCCAATGTCCACCATCACACTCATTTGGACACATAACTGAATTAATAAATGAATTAATTAAATAATTAATAAATGAATAAAAACTTGTAAGAACTGGTATTGAAGAATCTGGTATTGAAGAACATGGAAAGAGGAGAAAATGATTAAATACAAACAAATATCTCAAATATCTCAAGAACAGTAGGAGACCCCAATTCAAATCAATACTTAATTATTGGGTAACCAAAATACTTTCCTTGCATTTAATTCTGGGATTTTCAATGTCCTAAAATTAATATCTTAACCAGGCACACAAAGGCAGCTCAAAATTCTGTCACTGGGTCTCCCAATGAAGAAGCTTGATTGATGCACAGATGATTATTAATTTTGTCTTTAATCCTTCTTGGTCACATATATCATATATCAAGGAAATGCAAGTTCATTTTAATTTTTTGCCTAAGCAAATCAAAGAGGAAGATAAATACAACTCTGCAAATAAGAACCTATTTAAAATTCTCTCAATGATGCACAGTTGCCACTCTATTCTTATTATGAGTAGGAAACTATGGCAGTTGCAAGAAACAGATACATCTTATCATCTATCATACACTTACTTGATACCATTGTTTATATTTTAAATTAAAAGGGTTATGTTTGTAATAAAAAAAATAATTCTCAAATCTTACTGAGGTGGTTTCAATAGGAATAGCCTCCATGGGCTCATATATTTGAATGTTGAGTCATTAAGAAGTGGCACTACTTGGGAGGAATTAGGGGGTGTAGCCTGTTGGAGGAAGTGTGTCACTGGGGTTGGGCTTGGGGATTTTAAATGCTCAAGCAAGGCCCAGTCTCTTAGGTATAGAACTCCCATCTCCTTCTCCATCACCATGTTTTCTGCCATGATGACAATGGACTAAACCTGTGCATTGTATTGTCTATTGTCAGAATCTGTAAGGAAGCCCCAATTAAGTACTTTCTTTCATAAGCATTGCTGTGGTCATGGGTGTCTCTTTGCAGCAAGAGGAAACTAAGATGCTTACTTATCATAAATACAGTAACAATGCCTTAAAAATGATCATAGTCTCACTAGGACATCTTTAACTCTTATTCCAATTAATAATTTTTGTGATACAAAAGTGGGCAAGAGTACTGATTTATTAATGGAAGTACACAGTGTGCCAAGGAAAATTACATGTGTATGTTATTATAAGTATGCTAAAGATCACTTAATTTATTCCCTATGTTTCTACATTAGGAACAACTATAAGTTTTTACACCCATAAATATAAAATACAAGTATATTGGGTCCACTACAAGGGAGCAGTAGTCGGGACAGGAGGAGAACTGCTTCCCAGAAAACAGGGGACCATGGTTGCCTTTATATAGGTTTCCTCCTCTTTACTCCAGTTCCCAGCATGCAAATGAGGATGGCATGTTTGACTCAGAACAGAGCTCGGTTTATAGGCTCTCATTTCTGTGATAAAAGGTTATGGGTAATTTGGGCAGGTCATGTTCAGTCCTGCCATTCTACTGAGCCCTACCCACTTCCTTGTTCCTTTAGATTCCTCTCTGGAAGAACAGTGCAGTCAATGTGGGGCATATGGGCAAGCATTTCTTCTGGAATTCTTTCAGGCTGAGTGAGGCCATAGAAAGTAAAATGTGGTTAGGAATGGGTGCCATGGGATCACCTGGCAGCTTATTAAAAGGGAAAGTGGATTTTCTGGTGATATTGGCTGGAACCCATATTAAACCATCGTATGTACTAGAAATCATCAAATTCCAGAGAATGGAAAACAGGAGACAATCAATGTGAAGGTCCCCTTCTGTAACAGAATCCTCACAACACAGGAATACAATCAGGGGTAACTGACTATAGCATCCCTGGGACTTAGGACAGTGGTAAGACTGTGTTTCTAAATCATTTCTGAGGGTCCCAACACACACACACACACACACACACACACACACACACACACACACACACACGAAAAGTAGAGCTGAATGTCCTCAACTCCCAGATAGGCTAAGAAATGTAGTGGGTAGGAGTTTCAAGTAGTCAAAGAATTGATAATTCCACTATTTTTCTGATTGGTAATTCCATCACTTTTACTTCATTTCTCAAAAGTGAGAAATAGCTTGTGAAAAGCTCTTAAATAGCATACTTATGTGCACTGAAACCCCCCTAAATGTCTCCTATGCAGGGTATCACATAAGGACTTCATTGGACTTGATATTGACTTTCTCATTTGGGTAGTCTATACAAGAGGGCTTAAAAGGTTTTTGCATATTGCTGACAACTCTACACCCAAGTCCTGCCTGAAATACTATGATTGTTTATGAAAATACATTTAATAATGCCAGATAGAGTTTGGAATGGGAAGAAACTCTTGTGAAAATTCTACTTTCCTCTCCTATATTTCTCTTACCAAGAGTCCAGTGTGATGTCCTCACATCTATCCCAGTCTCCTGGTAAGTGAGGACTAACTCTGACATGAACTCTGGTACCCCATATTTGATGACCTCCCCTTGGTGGGGAACCCTGGTGGCACTCAAAGAAATAATAAGTAGGCTACCAAGATGAGACTTGATAGCCTATAACCATAAAGTGGAAGAGGAGGTCCCCTTTGGTCATAGACCTATGGGAGGGGAATAGGGTGAAAGTGGGAGGGAGGGAAGAATGGGAGGATACAAGTGATGAGATAATAATTGAGTTGTAATCTGAATAATTTAATTTTAAAAAATTCTACTTTCCTAACAATTCGTTCTAATTATTTCTAAAGAAAAACGTCAAGGTTGAGACTTTTCTACTCTTTAAGTAGTCTTTAATCCTAGCCCTGGGGAGGCAGAGGCAGGCAGATCTCTGTGTCCCAGGCCAGCCTGCTATACAGAGGAAGTTCCAGGGCAGTCAAGGATTCATAGAGAAACGCTATCTCAAATAACCAAAAAGAGAAAGAGGGAAGGGGGGAAGGAGACAGGGAAAGAAAGAAAGAAAGAAAGAAAGAAAGAAAGAAAGAAAGAAAGAAAGAAAGAAAGAAAGAAAGAAAGGGAAGGAAGGAAGGAAGATGGGGAGGAAGGAAAGAAAGTAGGAAGGAAGGAAGGAAGGAAGGAAGGAAGGAAGGAAGGAAGGAAGGGAGAAAGGAAGGAAGGACTGCTTTGAACTAACACAAATCTGTCCTGAGTGTTACCGGAAACACTGAACCAAGTCTTGTGATTTGCTTGTCTGCGTCTGTGAGAGGATTAAACACAAAGCTCCATGTATCAGATCCTAAGAAAGGCTGTGGACCCCATGAGTATGCAGATGTAAGTATTTATATTACACACAATATTTATATTCCATTTTTTCAGAGATTACCTCCATCATGATCTTTCAAATAAGTCAGGGAAAAATTGGAGGCATTTGGAGTGTATCACTCTGTCACTAGTATTCGGAGAGGTTTTTAAAAGAAATCTACATCTGTAACTGCAAAATGATTGGCCAGAAATTACAGAATATATTAAAAGTTCTTTAGAAACAGAAAGCAAACTATTTCCTGTTGTAGAAGAAATATATATCCAGAACTAGGCACTAAACCCAAAGTTACTTGAAATCAAAGATTACTAGAGAGAACAAAAAAGAGAGAATGATGTGATGGGTAAAGGCACCTGCTGCCAAACCTGGTGACCTGAGTTCAATCTCTGGGACCCACACAGTAGAAAAAAACTGACTCCTGAAAGTTGTGCTCTGACCTTCTAACTCATGTCAGGGCAACTGTGTAATAGTTGTTTTTAGAAAAAAATTAACAATTAAGGAAAAGAGTAAGTTTGTAATACACATTACAAAAATCAAGGAGAAAAGGGAGTTCCAGACATTACATGAAAAAGGAAACTTTGATTGGACTCAATGGTTTGCTTGCTCTAAAAGAGATAAAGTTTTAGAATTTACTCATGCTTTTATTTAGTAGTCATTTTAAGAACATCAGAATCAGTTTTGTTGTAAACTGTGCTCAGTTCTTATCTCAATATGTTTCAGGGAGGAAAACACAACTGAAGTATTCAGTGAGCACAGGGAATCAGAGGCTGCAGTGTAGCAGTGACTCCCACACAGACAAATGCACCCAGTAAAACAAATACACTAGCAGATAGCTCGTACAAGGAGAATGGCTTCAACATCTATAGCAATGTCAATTCACAGCAAACTAATCATCAGAAGGACATGTGTGTATATGTATGTATTCTGTGTGAATATGTACATACAATAATATGAATGTAACCATATAATCTACAAGTGCATGTATGTAAAATCAAAATGCATATATAAAAACACATGTCACAAATCAAGTCATTTACTAAGGCACACTTAAATTAAATAAATGCTCTATGCTGTTCCCACTCACCACATTATAGCTTACCACTAGGGTCATTTAAAAATATTCACATAAGCATAACCAAAAAATGGTTTGAAGACTTCTATTTCACAAACCACATGAAAAGAAATTGTTAGTCAAAATTTTAGGTAGGCATTTATTTTCCAACAACTGTACATCTGTGTTTTTTTTTTTTAAGAATATTTTATTTATTTTTTTCCCTTCTTTTTTTTATTAATTTATTCTTGTTACATCTCTATGGTTATCCCATTCCTTGTATCCTCCCATTCTCCCCTCCCTCCCATTTTCCCCTTATTTCCCTCCCCTATGACTGTTCCTCAGAGGGATTATCTCCCCCTGTATCTGCTCATAGGGTATCAAGTCTCTTCTCGGTGACCTGCTGTCCTTCCTCTGAGTGCCACTAGGTCTCCCCCACCAGGGGACATAGTCAGATGTGAGGCACCAGAGTACATGAGAAAGTCATATCCCACTCTCCACTCAAGTGTGGAGACTGTCATAGACAGAAGAAAAACGAGAACATGAGACCTCAGAGAAGAAGGCGAGCAACACAGAGGTGAACTTTTCTAACAGAATCCAAGAGACAGAAGAACGAATCTCAGGTCTAGAAGATACAATCACAGATCTTGAAGCAACCATTAAAGAAAATGCCAAATCTGGAAAACATCTGTGTTTTTTAACTCATGTTTTGATAATGTAGATTCTACTTAATTCTGTTATAAAAATGTGTTTTTTACTTGGTGTGAAAATGTATTAGTTTTTTTAACAATTGTAGCTTTATTTTATTCTTTCAGATTCAGAATGCCCTTGTTTCATTTTTATTTTTTGTAAAGTATTTTGCTTTATTTCCTCAAAAAAAATCTCAAAACCATTTTGGAGGAAAGAGTAAAAAGTACTTACCAAGTGAGATAATGGGGATTTTGGGCATGAGAAAATGAATCAAGTCTGAACTTCCAATGAAGCTGCTAGTCAATTGTTGAGTTTTTCATTTACTCTCAATTTTTATTTGAATAGCTTCACCAAAACATTAAAATGGAGTTGAAGCAAAGTCCTAGAATAAAGCTACGGCCACTCGGTAAGAGTGATGTTACCGTTGCATTAGTTACTTCTGGGTGGTTGTGATGGTGGGAAACTGGTATAAATGACGTGAAAGAGGAAAGATGATCTATTTTAGCTCATGGTTTCTGTCAACCGTGACAGAAAGGGTGGGGGAGAAGGACAGCTCATATCAAGGCAACCAGAAAGCAGAGAGAAAGCTTTCCTCTTCTCCTCCTTTTTATTTTGTCTGGATACCCACACTGTGGGTTTGCACATGCCCAGCACACATGCACTCTCTGTCTCTGTCACTGTCTCTGTCTCTCTTTCTCTCTGTCTCTCTGTCTCTGTCTCTGTCTCTCTCTGTCTGTCTGCTCTCTCTCTCTCTCTCTCTCTCTCTCTCACACACACACACACACACACACACACACACACACACACACACAGAGTCAGTTCTCTCTGGAAGTATCCTTACAAACACATGCAGGGTTGTCCTTCCCTATTCTCCTAAGTCCTTTCAACCCAATCAAGTTAATAATCAATATTAACTACTACAGATCTCTTTCTTTCTAAGCCACCCACAAGCACTGATGAGGTTCCATGAGAAAAATTTCAAAATCTGAATTTCTTCAAGCAAACTTTATGAAATTTGTGGTAAACTACATACTCCTACTAGAACAAAAGCAATCTCTAATGGATTCTGTTGTCTCAAACATCTCAGCACCTGGACTTTTGTTTTGATTCCAACATCTCTTCTGAGAACAACCCAAAGACCATATAAAATCCCCGAATCTCCAGCTTAGTATATGTAAATTCCCCCTCAATAACAAAATGAGACTATAATATGTTTGAAACAAAAGAGAACGGAATTTCATGGACAGTCACCAAAGATCAGTAACCTAAGGAGAACAAGAAGGAAGTTTTGCCTTCCTGTGTCTACTCAACATGACGTCGTGTTTCGCTTTTATTCCATTAGACAGCAGGAAGGGTCTCAAGCCTTGGCCAGCTACTCAACAATTCATCTGTAGTTGCACTCTCTTAGGAGTCCCCTGTACACTGAGACACATACCCTCCCCTGGGCACCCTCACATTTATTACAGTGACTCATTCTATCCTGGACCCCATCATACTGTTCAGAGGCCTGCAGAGGTAGCCAGCCCAGAATGTTCTAGCTCATCAAGGGCAACTGATAGGACAGCTGTGTAATTAGGCTACTGAACTGTAAGAATTTCATCTTGGTTCCCTCTCTGTAATTCAGAATACCTAATGTTTCTTTCTTTTTTAATGCTGTTTTTTTTTTTTTAAGTAGAAATGTGTGGCACAGATCACTCCTTCTTAGCTTCTTCATTATTCTCAAGGGAATGCTGGAGCCACTGAGCAGATGCTCCCAGACTCCTTTCACTTGGCATAATGTGGGACTAAATATTAAATGCTGGTGTTTAGGATGTACTATATGAACTTGCTTAGAAAGGATGCTCCTTAGAAGAGACCATGAATGAGCTATAAGGTATAGCTCTTTGTTCTCCTGTTGCCTAGGATACAAACATGATGGCTGGCACAGCTGCTGCCATTTCAATCCATGAATTAAGATCAGAAGCCAAGCTCCAAATGGTAAATAGACAAGCATACACAGGCCTGGTTTCTTGAGGGTGGCAGAGTGGATACCTAAGTCTTGAATGCCATGCCTTCAGACAGCTAGCTGTCACTAGGAAGAAATTTCTATTGTTTAAGTCTTTGGTGATTTTCTCTTTTATTTACCTAAATATGTGCTGTCCTTTTTAGTCACTTATATTAGAATTATATTAAGCCCACTAAATACTAACTATAGTTGATAAAACTGCTGTCCAAAATGTTATATTCACATAAAAGACTGAGTGATGATTCTTGCAAAATCCTATGAGATTGGAACACTGACTTTAGACATATGATTTATAGCTCCTTAGAAAAGTGGCTCATAGAAAATATTAACACAAAGGCAGAAATTGAAACTCCAGATCTTCATATGATATTGCTAAAATGAGGTTAATTCATTTCTTAATCACTGCCCATGTCTTCCTCCTTGTTTTAGTAATTACATATTTTCATTTGTTTTTGTAGTGAGCTTCCAAAGTATTATCTTTCTATCCTTTTACTCTTTGTATATGCTACTTGAGCTAAAATTTTTAAATGGCTCCTGAGTCACATATACCCAGCTGCATAGAGAGGCAGGAACACCCTGTGCTCATTTACCAATTTGTTTACTTGAATTTAAGCTCTGCTCCTCCCTCCAGAACATTCTCCTCCTTGGCAAAGAGACCCATTGAGAAGTCCTTTTACAAAAAGGGATATGAAGGAAGGCAGGGACCAAGACAGAAAACAAAAGACTGGAGAAGCAAAGTAGTTTGTTGCAAAGTGATTTGGCATTTAGAAGTAGGTGTTGCGGTTTCCCTCAGAAGCCTGACTCCTAAAGGAAGCTTCCGGGATGGGAACAGTGTGTTGGAGGTGGATCTCATATACTTCAATGCTAATTACTGCCTTGTTGTCTCTGTACCCGAAGGTTACTATGTAACCATGCCTACGGAACTTAGGGCCATCACACCTGGGCAGGGCAAATAGGACAGGTGTGCCTAAGGTTCCTGGCTTTGAGAGACAGAGAAAGAATCTTGGAAGGGGGAGAGAGTGGAGGAGAAGAATAGGAGAAGAAAGAGGCTGGTGCCATGGGTGAGGAGCAGTGAGAAGCGCATGGCTGTTGTGGGTGGAGAATTGGCCCAGATGGTAATAATTAGCAAGTATTTTGGATTATGGATGAGAAATTATTAGACGCAAATAGCATGGGATTGGGGCAGGGTATGTGATACCTGCTCTGCCCCAGGTTACCTAAGGCTATTTTAAAATATGACAGGTGTCTGTGTCTTCACTGATTGCTAGTGGGTTAGGAAATACTGCTATAATAATAATTATAGGCCTGATAATAAACATTTTAGGTCATACAGATAAAATAACCACAACAACAGTGAAGATCTGCAACCTCCAAAGAGTGACCTCAGAATTTCAGATGTGTGCTTGTTTCACATCGTCTTCCTAATATCCAATACTAGAGGATGAAGCCAGGTGAACTTGAACAGCATAAGCTATTGGTGTGTGAGAACTAGAAACTGTTTATCATAACGGATACTTGGGACATGTTTAGTGCCCTGTCATATTTTATTTCATTGTTATTCAGAGAGCCAAGAGACCACTTCCTCTCTTCCACCTGATTTTATATTTTAAAACATCCAGCATCCAGGAAGGGAATGCATCTCTCCTACATCATAATTCAGCCCCAGTGTGTTCAAAATGCCAGGCTCTGGGTCCCTTCTTCATTCTCTGATATCTGTCAAGAAGCAGTGCTGAGGTAGACAGGTGAGTTGGAGTGGGAAAATGGGGGGTGGATATGAGTACACTGTATTGTAGACAAGTATGAAGCTCACAAGAATAAATAGAAGTATTTTTAAAAAATAAAAAGGAACACTTACAAAAATGGACGATTGATAACAGGCAGACAGGCTTACTACAAGGAGGCCTCAGATATGTTCTTAAGTCTTTCTGAATTAACAAAGTCAGACCCGTACAAATTATCTATGATAATTTAAAGTCAACCGAAAATACACATTAATGACAAAAAAGTATCTTCACAGAAAACCCAGGTTAGTACTTGGGCTACTGCGCATTATAGACTTGCCAAGGGGATACATTTTAGGAGCTGTTCGCCCTTCACAAGCAACATACCAAGGTGATGCCTTTAGGAGCCATCATGCCTGCTCTTCACAAGCTCTTTGGAATCATCTCTTAGGGAGTGATGTGCAGGTTCACACTCATAATTCTATACCTGTTGACAAATACTGGCAATAAAGACAGTTCAAAACTTCTAGTTTCTTGACGCCTGTCCTCCTTGGATTTTGTATTAGGGACTTTTAGGAACTTATTGTACAAGCCATCTCTCATCCTTTCATCTTTTCATGCTTCACCCTCTATCATGCAAATGGAAACCTGCAAAGTACATGCCTGGCACGTCACCACACTCGTTAAGACCCAAGACAATGGAAATAAATCTCCTCGCGTCTTCCAGTGGGATTCTTTCAACTATCACTTAAGAGCAAAAAGGGGGGAAGGGACCTGGAAGGCGTCAGTCCATATAACTGGATTGATTTCCCCCGAAATAAAGGTCACATAAACTTGGGGTGTGGCTTCCTTTTTATTTCTTCTTCTTTGATCTAGCTTGGATCTAATTTCCTTCACTTATTCGTTGTCTCACCTTTAACAAGTGTTTTAACCTCCCTGGTATATGAGCAGCTTCCCTGCCTGCAGTAGCATGACAGATTTCCGTCGCTGTATTCTCTTACAGTTCTGTTCTCCCATCAACATGGATCAGAGAGTGCTGACGGATGAATGATCGCGGGTGAGAGCTGGCAAGGGAAGAATACAAGAGCTGTAGTTTTGATCATAAATGTCACTCAAAGCCCTAAATGTTGATGCTCGTTCCATCCCGCGAGGTTATTTGAAGGTGTTGGAGCCTTTAGGATGTGGACAAATAGAAGAAATCAAGGTCATTATGGGAGTGGCCTTGGAGAAGAGGTTAGCAGCCACTGCCTCTCTGTGTTCAGCTCCTTGCCACTGTGAGGGAAGCCTCTTCCACGGCTATTCAGTGGAAGCCATTCTCTCTCATCACCAGCCCCAAAGCAAAAAGGCAACAAAGCATGAAGTCCATAGCAACCAAAAGCACACTCAGCCATTTGGGGTTTGGATGTTGCTGTTTTGCATTTTTCACCTATTGAATTTTGTGTTTCATTCATTCATTCACTTATTATTTATGTGTATTTGTATATTACAGGCTTGTTGCAAGTGCACATACCACATATGAAGTCCAGAAAAGAGCATCAGTGTCCTCCATCATAACCTTCTGCCCACTCCTTTCCAAGAGGGTCTCTCTGAATCTGGGGCTCCCACCTTCTCAGCTGAGCTGGAATCCAGCAAGCCTCGGAGATTCTCCTATCTCCACCATACAGCCCACCCCGGGCTCCCCAGAGCAGAGGTTATAGGAGGAACACCTGGCTTATAGGGGAGTTGGAACGTGAACTCTGGCTCTCACGCTGTTGAAGCAATCACTGTTAACATCTGAGTCATGCTTCCGGTTCAGTACTTTTAACTTTTTATTTGTTTTATTACTAAATGTAAATCACTACATTGTTAGTATATAAGAAAACTCCTATAAATATTAGTTATTATAAGCATACTTAATCCAGTGTTTTCCTAGGGCTTTTTACAGAGTGTTACATAGACCTTATTTGTTATAATAGTACTTTCTATATAGCCTTGAACTCATGGCAATCCTCCTGCTTCAGCCTCCCCAGTGATGAGATTACAGACAAGCATCACCATACCTTAACTTTCTTTCTTCTGGGTTGATTATCTCAGAAAATTTGACACAATCACAGAAAGTGAATTAGTACAGTGAATAATTTCAAAGATAAAGTAAAATTCAACATGAAAGGAAGAAAGGAGGGAAGGGAATGAGAACAATGGGGAATGAGAAAAGACAGAGATTAGATACATGGCAAAAATGCAAGCACGCAACTGTGAAATGGTAGAAATTGTGGCACCACCCCTGTCTATGCACCTAATGTCACTGAAACTACTGTGCTGTTAGCAAGTTTATATTTTTCCAAGAGAAATCAGCATTCTTATACAGCTTTTCCCAATTTCTAAACGTGAGGCCCAGAAATCCAAATGCAAAACAAAAAAACAAACAAAAACAACAATATGCAAAGCAAGTGTAACAAGTGTGCAGGAATTGTCACCATTTATTGTGAGGCAAGTGACACACTTAGGTCATACAGTGTTTGAGGAGAACCCCAAACACCTCAGGAACCAAGAGCAATACTGTTTTGATTCGGTAATGTAGACTAAAAATACAAAATGACTAAAAAGTGAATTTCAAAATTTTAAGTAAAGACAAGATCCCACCCTGCATAAGCAAAACACGCATCTCTAGTTCAGTCCACACAATCCCACTCTGCCCTTTAAAGTTGCCTCATTGCAAACTCACTGGAAGGAAGCAGACTCATGTGTAAGTGGAAGCGCTCAGTAGCAAGCCAAGGTAACCTACCCGATATGGCTGATGAGAAATAGAAGCCAAGCCAGGACAGAGGGGTCTCAGCAAGACTGAGGCTGAGATAAACTTACTGCAAGTAATCAAACGTTTTATATTTTTATTGGAAGCAGAATACAATGGAAGTGGCCAAGACCAATACAATTGTAGTTGCCAGGATACAATGATGTTTGGGAGCTATACATGTGATACAAGATGAACGCCAAAGATGAAGTGTTCATCCAAGATTCTTCTTCATTTGGCTTCTAAGAACATGAAGAGATACAGGTAGCCTGAACACTTACCTGCCTGTGGGAATGCCTCTGTTTTTCAGGAATTGAAAGGTACACAGTGCTCCAGAAACCACTGACTCTAACCTAAGAAACCTGTGACATGTGCCTCTCACAACAGCTAGACCAAACCAACTGCTTGATTGCCCACAATGATGTCATACGTTCAAACAGCAAATGGGACAAAAGCAGATTCAAGAGTAAAGATGATGAATTCACTAGCAGCCCTTCCATCCGAGATGTTGTGGGGCTAGCAAGGCAGGTGAGCATCTAAGTCCATCATGATGGGGAAGGGATAACAACAAGTGGAAGAATGACTAAGACTTTTTCCCCGTCTATTATGCACCAGACAGGGTCCAAAAACCACCTCTTTACCAATAATTCTCACTATGAATCTTTCATTATAAAGCAAAGTCTCAACTTTCTAAATGAATATTATATCGCCACTTCAAGGTCCTACAATAGGTCAAGGTTACATCTGACTTGGACCTCTATTTCCTCCTAAATCCATTCTTTGCAATGAATTATGCTACCTACAGCTTATCACAAGTATTTGAGCATCATCCATAAGAGAGAACGTTGGAAGTCCCGAGGTTAAATGAGATTTGCAAAGAGCTTTAAGGGACCCTTGCTGTCAATCAAGGCTGGGACACTATCCTGACAAGTCTTTCAGGTACAAAAGCCCTACTAAAATCTCTCAAGGGACTAGACTTTTACTTTGGATTAGAGCCTCTTCACCCACAGTCAAACTCCCTCTCCTACTCCAGAGTGGGTTGGGTGCCTTGTGCTCCATCCTCATATGAAATCTCTGGCTTCCCTTCACACTTAACATTGCAACGCTGCTAAATTACAACTGGTGTCCACATATTTGGAGCCATATACATGTAGTCACTGGGCAGATCAGGTAGCTCATCAGGTAGAGGTGCTTGCTCCCAAACTCAATAATTTCAACTTGATCCCCAAGACTCAAATGGTGAATGAGAGAACTGACTCCACAAAGTTGTACTCTGACATCCATGTGTGTGCTGTGGCACAAACACACCCACACACATACCACATACAAATACACACTATGTATATAGACAGTAATATTTTTAAGATTGTTTCAGGGAGAACAATGATCCTGCAGTAAAATACTAATAGGGGAATCATCTAATCAGACTGTGTCAGATAAAGCACTGCCAACAGTGGGTTGAATGTAAAACTTTGGCATCGTGGGAGATCACTCAACCAACCCAGGAGAGGACCACAATTCTATCATGACCATATCAAAGAACAAACCAGAAATCACAACAGGCATCTACCAGCAACAGCATGGGGGGGAACCATACTAGAAACAGACTGTATGCCAGAAACCACCTAAATGTACCCACAGCGGAAGCCAACAAACACCCCTGGCATGTTCCTTTCCATCCCTGTGGCAGTGGGCTTTTTCCATGGATGAAAGCTTTGGACATATTAGGTAGATCTAAGAAAAGTCTTTAAGGATGAGCCACTCCCAAACACTAATGTAATCGGGAGAAAAATAAATCCCCTTTAACTAAGAAATTAAGTTTTTCCTTTCCTTCTGTGAGCTTAAAAGATTGAACACAGAAGCTATGCGCTAAAATTTTTTTTTTAATGGATGTTTTTCTTCACATATCTGAGTAATGTTCTAATACAGATGCATATCTAACCCCTTGGTAAGTTTCAGTGGATATTTGTCTGTAATTTAGAATGTAGTTTATGCTATAAAACTAAGGGAACTGGACCACAACGCACTCTTTCATCACTTTTTTTTGGTCTGTCCTAAAGTAGGTTACGAAAGATTTTCGGAAGTAAGAGATAAAGCTCACTCTAACATGAGGCTCACTGCTTTTCTGCACTGCTCAGCTCTGCTAGGGAAAGGAAAGGGCCAGATGAGGAGATTTCAATATGAGTTATTAGATTTGCAAATTAGTGTAATGAAAATTACCAAGACAGTTCTGTGGATTTAAATGAACTGTGTACTTTGCCTTGAATTTTAGTAGAAAATAACTGTTCGTTTCCTCCAAGAAATAGTTGATTGCTTATTCTTTCGCATAAATCAATATGATCTGCACAATAAAGCTAATAACCCAGGGAAGTCTATAAAACGTAGCCCTGTAGCTTTGTTCCAGGGCTTAGTTCCAGGAGCTAAATAGCAGTTTCTATTTCTAGTCGACTGCCATCTTTATCAAGTTACTTCCTTGACTCGGTGACAGTTTTTAAAAGGCATCCTCTAAAGTAAAGATGTTGTCCTGCTCTTTGTTCCTTGAGTTTAAGAAAGTGGATGCTAAAATAATAGACGCAACTGCCCATTGTCATATTTTTAAGCATTTCATACTATTGAGATGAATTCTATGTACTTAAAATGAGTTCTAAAAATTCTCTTACTATTTTTCATCATAGAAACATCCACTTATCTCATGCTTCTACTTACCTGTAAGGCTAAGTTCTAAGGTGTGCAGAAAAGCATTTTTGTCTAATAATGAGCAGCTCTTCCTCATGTAATCTTTGCAACATGATATCCAAGCATACACATACAATAGAATATAATTAAAGGAAAAGCTTCTTCGAAGCAGGGAGGATGGCAGTCCAGCAATTTCAGATTATTATATGAAATGTATTTTATTAAATAAAAAAATGAATGCTAATGGATGCTCACCCCTTAGCTTCTACACTCTAACAAAAAATTTAAATGTGCTTTTAATGAATCTAGCACACTGGTTTGTTTATCTGCCATCTATTTAAAGTTGAAGTGGCTTAAAATATTATGTAAAAAGTTTTGGCTTTAATGTTTAATTAAATAGAAGTGTTTCCTACTTAATTACATAAAAGCACTGTTTATTTTATTCTAACTCAATATGAGCAGAACAGATCGGTCATTGTGTATTCTGATGCTCTGATGATGTCAAGTCTTACATTACTTAAGCCAGATTTGTTTTATTGTTGCCTAAGTAAGCAAATTGAACGTGGTAGTTTTTACAATTTCCAACATTCCAAAACTAGCAACTTTATTTTACCTAAGTCAATGCTAGAATTTAGTCATACAGCTACTTGTCCCTAAGTTTTCTTAAAATATTGATCATTCTGGCCTGCGATATGACTCAGCTACCAACCTATCATTCAAGATGTGCATGCTGCCGCAATAGTGGAACAGCTGTTGTGAGGGTATCCAACTACTCCTAATTAGATTTGAGACCCATTTACACAAGAGGAATGTCATGACTAGAAACATAAATCTGGTTAAAGCTTATGAAGGAAGAACCTTAGGCCTTAGAGGAGCCCTACCCCTGCTGCTTAGCTAAGTTGACACGGCATTAAGTACCTCCTACATGCCTGTTTATATCCCAGACAAAAGCTACTCTCAGATTTAATCAGAGAAGTGTCTCTTTGCAGTGAGCTGGGATGAATATATATATATATATAATTGCCAATAAAAAATATATTAACAAAGAAGTAGAGAATGAATTTAAAACAAAGCTAGGAAAAATATATGGACTAAGCATAAAATATTTCAGCAAAAATAAGTACAATTCTGGATGGATGGATAGAAAGTCAAAACTCTAAATGGAAAAATGGGATTTACAATATGCCTAAAGTGTAAGGACCTAGCAACATTAGCTGTCCAAATGGATCTCTCAAGTGTGAATTCAAGGACCAAAGTAGAAATACTTCCTTCTATTTTTTTTTTTCATTAAAAATAATTCGGCTGAATGTTGCTTCTCATCATCAAAATTCATTCACATCCTCTTGTGTCAAAAGAAACAAGGAGGGATGAAGCACAATTAATCTCAAATAAACTGTCAGGAAAGAAATGCAACATGTTGTCATCAGATTGTAAGGAAGCTTTCAAACCATGTGTGGTATTGAGATCACTTGAGAAGCAACTGATAGAACTACCCTAGGACACCATGCAATAGCTGAGTATCCAAGACAGAAGAAAAACTATGAGTGGATCCATAGATATTGACCCAGTAAGTGGTCATTGTAGTGTTCCTAAAAGTGATAGAAATTTAACATAAAAAGCACTGTAATCCTCCTGAAATGAACTCACTTTTAATCAACTGACTAGAGATGAAGGTTGATTTATATGAGTGTTTTGTTCTGATTAGTATATAAAGTGTGCACTTGTACCATCATCTTTCTGTATGAATGCAAAAGACATAAAGAACTGAAGGAAGTCACACAGTCTCAACAATGCCAGAAGTGTCCCCAAAGAAGAAGCACTAGTGATCAGCAGTGGTCACATGTGCACATGCACACACACACAAACACACACACACACACAGAAGAGGAGGAGGAGAAGGAGAGCAAGAACAAGAAGAAGAAGAAGAAGAAGAAGAAGAAGAAGAAGAAGAAGAAGAAGAAGAAGAAGAAGAAGAAGAAGAACAAGAACAAGAACAAGAACAAGAACAAGAACAAGAACAAGAACAAGAAGAATAAGAAGAAGAAGAAGAAGAAGAGGAAAAAGAAGAAGAGGAAGAAGAAGAAGAAGAAGAAGAAGAAGAAGAAGAAGAAGAAGAAGA
>OU015742.1:93540039-93557818 GCA_907169655.1 Acomys percivali
AAGAAGAAGAAGAAGAAGAAGAAGAAGAAGAAGAAGAAGAAGAAGAAATTATTGCTGACCACAATCAGCACAACAGGGTTCCAAAACAATGGAAGCTGAATATCCCCAAAATGAAATGCTTGAACTTCTGACTATTACTCAGAGGTAAAGTTCTTGCCTAGCAGTCATGAGGTCATAGGTTCAATCCCCAGAGATGGGAGGATTTTCGTAGACATGCTTTACACCCTATCTCTATAGCTATAGAACTTGAATCAGTTGCTTCATTTAATTAAATTATTAATATATAAGAGAAATATTGAAGCTCCCTGGCAGTGAGCAAAGAGACACCTTGTTTATTGTGGTGTTCTTGTATCAATCAGAGGTAGAACAGATGGCAGTCCTTTGTTCATTCTAGCTGGATGCCTGCCTTGGTGGTCAAAGCTATCTTATGCCTAGGACACATAAAAAATCAAATCGAATACCAGGCAGAGCACCTCAAGAGGAGGAAGAGAGACAGAGACCTGCAGATACCCACACCACCCTCAGACTTGCCCTCTATCCTACATCACAGGAGGGCCATAGCTACTCTGCTTGCCAGAGGATGTCACCCAGAGCCTGCCAGCTGAGTGGACAGCCTGCAGCAGGAGCCACCACAATGCAGAAGTATGTAGTGGACAGATGGAAGAGGAAGAGAAGTGGAACAGCTAGAGCATTGTGGGCAGAGATATAACTGGAGGGTGAAGAGGTGTAGCCTGGTGTGAGTGACTAGCCCACCACCATGGAAAATGGTGAGGTCCCGGCCTGAGCTGCCTCTGAAGGCCACCTCCGGGTCTATGACTATGAAGTGGCAAGGGTCAATGTCAGTGCCTCATACTACCACTTAGAGAACACGGGCACTTCCTTGATCAGGGAAGCCAATGTTGACCATGTGAATGTCCAGGGCCTGCACAGAACTGGACATGCCCTCACTAACTTTGACATTCTGGATAGCTGGCTCCCACCTCTCACCAGAGGCAGCACTGAGGAAAGCTGTTCTTGCACCTCACCTAGGCAACACAGTAGTGCTGGCCCTAATCTAGGGGGCATGTGTGAGGTGAGCTATCCCTAAGAGCAAGGAAGAGTTGGCCCCACCACTTGTCTGCCTGCCATGAGGTGGTGTGGGTGCAGGGGTGATGCCCTCCCCTGATTGCCCCTCACCACCCTGTGCCAGTCTGTAGAGCTGGCCCTGGCATCATGAGAGCAGACAGCTGT
Source organism: Acomys percivali (assembly GCA_907169655.1). Taxonomy (NCBI): domain Eukaryota; kingdom Metazoa; phylum Chordata; class Mammalia; order Rodentia; family Muridae; genus Acomys; species Acomys percivali. The sequence goes on from OU015742.1 coordinate 93,541,270, forward strand.
CCTTGTCCCTTGCTGGCTGCAGCACTTGGGAGAGCGGGCCCTGGACCTTGCCTGTACAGCACCGTAGAGCTGGCCCTCATTGTGAAGGCACAGGGTAGCCATCCCTGAGGACGTGAACATAGGAGACCTGGCCCAGCCCCTTGCAAGTTGCAGTACTTGAGGGGGTGGGTGGGCCGTGGGCCTTGACTGGGCAGCACAATGGAGTTGGCTCTGGAGATGTGAGTGCAGGTGAGCCTGTCCCAAGGGCATGAGAGCAGGAGAGGTTACCCTGCTTCCAACCGCGGCATTGGGTAGCTTCACACTGACCAGCTTAACTATCCCCCCCCCAGGCCCAGATTCAGGGCTCCAGATTCAGGGCTCTGAGTTACCCCTCCCTGCAAAAAAAAAAAAAAAAATGCTTGAAATGGCCAGTCCTGCTGATCCAAAGCTGTAGGATCTCCATGACACAGGGCAACAAGGTTGCGAAACCAAAGGGAGGTTATGAGGGGACAGAGAGTTAGGCAGGCCTGGAGTGCATGATATAAAACTCATAAAAGATCAATAAAAAGCTGAGAGGGGGAGGGGGGAAGGGAGGGAGGGAGAGAGAGAGAGGGAGGGAGGAAGGGAGGGAGGGAGAAATTGCAAAGCATGACAAACACAATGTTTCAGAACACATATAGAGCATTTTCTAAGAACTTATCCTAACATTTGGAATAACTGAAGCTTAAATAAGGGCCAGATGGTGAGTTTAAAAGATTCCATCATAAATAGGTTTATTGTCTTCAAATTAAGTCCAGCCCAGAGCATGCCATGTAAACAGATTCCAGTTGCCAATAATTTAACATCCCAATGTAAAGTAATTACCTGATAATTCAGAACCTGTGGCTTGAGAAAGTTTTTTTTTTAATCCTGACACTAAGAAGGAAGATATAATAGCATTATGTCATAAGATATAAGATGTACACTTACGTCCAGAGTCAAGACCTCTATAATGCTTTTAATGCATTTAACAGTGCTCTAAAAGTAAGTTTGTAATGTATGTGTCTTTACTCTGAGATTTAACATTTTGAACTTTTGAACTAGATATGCAGTAACTTTAATAAAATCCAAAATATTAAATTGGGCACTGTGGCATACACTTATTATTCTGGCAACTCTAAGAGGTGGGGGGGGGGCAATGTTCAAGGTCACCCTCCGTTACACAGAAAGTTCAAGAACAGCCTGGGTTACATAAAATCCTGTCTCTTTTCTTTTTGGTTGGGAGCATCATCCTCTAATGACTGACCAATTTCTTCAGCCCTATTAGGGTCCCAACCCCAAGAGTAATTGGGAAATTCAGGAGGAAGTAAAGACATGTCAAGGTGGAGAAGTAGGGAGGTAAGAGCGGGTGTGGAAGAAACAGGGAGTTGAATAGAATCAAAACACACTGAATGAAATTCTCAAACAATTAATAGAAATACTTTGAAAGCTTTAAATTTTGTTTTTATTATTGAAAATGTCACACATGTACACAATAAAATACAATTATATCCAACTACCATTTTCTCTCCAATTAGCGGTATTTTCCCCAACATCTCCTCCTCCTAATTTCATCTCTTTTTTTTTTTTTCAATAGCCCCTTAAGTACAATGAGTCTGATTGCATAATGTCACCAAAACCCCGGATCTATCTTTTTTGTTTTTCTGTCCCTTTGAGGCCACCATAGCTTACATGATCGGAACCACCTCTGGAGCATTTCAGCTTTTTTTTTTTTTCCTGATTCTCGGAAGGAGAAGAAGAAATGAAGGACAAGAAATTTCCTCAACAGAGAATACAACCAGAATTCTGTAAACATCACTCCTATTAATACTTTTTTTTTTTTGTCTGAAAGATGGCTGTAATCTATACCTGGCTATTAAGGCAGCTAGCAAAGAGAATTAAGATGCATAGCTCTGTACCCAGCTACAGCTGCGTACAGGGAGTGATGTTATTTCTAAAAATAAGACTAGGGGAATGGTAATTAGCAATTTCTGCCACAGAGGAATGCTGTTCAATGAACTTATGACAAAGTACTGGAAATTAAAACATGCTTAGACAGTGGGGTTGTTCTCAGTCATCACTCACACTCAGTCATCCCATGCACGGTTCCATAAGTTCCGGTCATTCCATCCCAGCTGAAGGAGTAAAGCAATAATAAAAAAATAAAAAAAATAAAAAAAGAAAGAAAGAAAGAAAGAAAGAAAAGAAAAGAAAAAAAAGAAAGAAAGAATCTCACAAAAAAGAAAATCCTGCTCTCTTGGATATTTTTAAGTAAACATTAGCTTTTAGTTTTAATTCACTTAACTTCTCAATAAGGAAAAAAGTATTTAAAATATGTCAGTAAAACTTACAAAATAATATCCTTGAATCAACATTTCACAATGATGGGTTGTTAGATTCCTTGGGGAAAAGAGTTGAAATAGTAATAAATTTTACAGTACTTGAGGGACATGTTATAAGTGAAGCCTAAGACACAAAATGAATGTTTAATGTTTTTGTCTTGTGCACAGGAATTTGATTGAATGTTACTAAACAACACTGATGGATTTTTTTTTAAGAGATGATTTGCTTTTGAGCTTCAAGACAAATCATTTAGCCTGTCAGTGAGTGATAGTACCTAATAAAGTTTACACCTTTACCTTCTCCTTTGTAAAATCATTTTCTTTTTTAAAAAATTACATATATTTTAAATATTTAAATGTTCTATTTTAAACAGTGGAAATACGTAAAATGTTAATAAAATTTATATCAAAAACTTTTTTGAGTAATGTTACCTGAAAACCCTGAAATGTGCTTCCTAATTGTTGGAAATGGCCTCTCTGACGTGCTTTGTGTTCAGATGACTTGGCAAAAGTGGGTGCGTGGCAGCAGCAAGGAGGACTTGAGGTTAGACTTTCATAGGGGTTAGAAGGAAAGGAAAGGTGCCAAGATCTCTCAGCACAATGGCATCCACTAATAATATTACTTTCTGTAGCCATCCTTTCCATGTTTGTTTTCGTCTTGTTGCTTTATTTTCATACGTGAGCTTATTGAACTGTGTGAAGATAACTTTTTATTTTAATTTATTATAGTTTATTCAGATTACCTCCCACCTTCTATCTCCTTGCTTGTATCTTCCCGTCCCCAGGCTCCCTCCCTTTTCTACACTATCCCCCTCCCTAGATCTCTGACAAAAGGAGACTTCCTCCCAAACCCGATGACCACAGTCTATCAGGTTGCATCCAGATAGCCTGCTTCCCTTCCTTCTATGTGACTGCCAGGCCTCCCCACCAAGTGATCAAATTGGGGGCTCCAGAGTTTATGTCAGAGGCATTCCTCACTCACCCCACAACCATGGAGACTGAGCTATACATTGGCTAGACCTGAACAGGAGGACTAGGTTCATTGCGTGTGTTGTTTTGGTTGGTGCAAGCTTGTGCAGGCCCACCTGCGTCAAGATCCACAGGCCATGAGGCTCCTGAGCCCTCTGGGTCCTTCCATGCCCCAATGCTTCCATAACACTCTCAGTATCAACCCAGAATCCAGCAGCAAATCCCAACATCTGTCCTGATCTCCCACTGAGTGCAGTCTCTCAGAGGTCTGGTATATTGGGCTACTATCCATTTGTAAGTGAGTATATACCATGCGTGTCTTTTGAGTCTAGATTACCTCACTCACAATGATCTTTTCCAGTTCTGTCCATTTGCCTGCAAACTTCAAGATTTCCTTGAATACTGAATAGTACTCTATCATGTAAATGTACCACAGTCTCTTTATCCATTCTTCGATTGAGGGACATCTAGGTTGTTTCCAGATTCTGCCTATTACAAATAAAGCTGCTATGAACATAGTTGAGTAAATGTCCTTATATGGTGGAGCATCTTTTGGGTATATACCCAGGAATGGTATATCTGGGTATTGAGGTAGTACTATTCCCAATTTTCTGAGAAAGCACCAGATTGATTTCCAAAGTGGTTGTTCAAGTTTGCACTCCCACCAGCAATGGAGGAGTGTTCCCATTTCTTTACACCCTCACCAGCATGGGCTGTCTCTAGAATTTTTTATCTTAGTCATTCTGGTAGGTCTCAGGGTAGCTCTGACATACATTTCCCTGAAAACTACAGACATTGAGCATTTCTTTAGGTGTTTCTCCACCATTCGATGTTCCTTTGTTGAGAATTCTCTATTTAGCTCTGTATCCCATTTTTTAATTGGATAATTTGGTTTGGTGGTGTTTAATTTCTTGAGGTCTTTATATATTTTAGATATTAGCCCTTTGTCGGATTGAGGGTTGGTGAAGATCTTTTCCCAGTCTGTGATCTATTGCACTGTCCTATTGACAACATCCTTTGTCTTATAGAAGCTTTTCAGTTTTATAAGGTACCATTTATAAGTTGTTGATCTTAGAGCCTGAGCTATTGTTCTGTTCAGGAAGTTGTCTCCTGTGCAATGAGTTTAGGGCTCTTCCCCACTTTTTCTTCTAAGAGATTTAGAGTGTCTGGTTTTATGTTGATGTCTTTAATCCACTTGGATTATATTTTGGGCAAGGTGAAAAATCGAATCTATTTACATTTTTCTACATATAGACATCCAGTTAGACTAGAACCATTTGTTGAAGATGCTATCTTTTCTCCATTGCATGGTTCTGATTTGTCAAAAATCAAATGTCCATAGGTGTGTGGGGTTTTTTCCTGGGTCTTCTAATCTGTTCCATTGATCAACCAGTCTATTTCTATGTCAGTGCCATGCTATTTTTATTACTGGTCCTCAGTAGGTCAGCTTGAGAACAAGAATGGACATCTGTTTATGTACAGGATTGTTTTAGCTATTCTGGGTTTTTGTTTTTCCACATCAGCTGATAATTGATCTTTTAGTGTCTGTAAAGAACTGTGTAGGTATTTTGATAGGGATTGACTTGAATCCATATATAGCTTTTGGTGAGATAGCCATTTTTACTATGTTGATCCTTCCAATCCATGAGCATGGGAAATCTTTCCATCTACTGCTACCTTCTTCAATTTCTTTCTTCAGAGACTTGAAGGGTTTTTTTCATACAAGTCTTTCACTTGCTTAGTTAGAGTTACACCAAGATACTTTATATTATTTGTGGATATTGTGAAGGGAGTTGTTTCCCTAATTTCTTTCTCAGCTCATTTGTCATTTATGTAAAGAAGGGCTACTGATTTTTTTAAATTAATTTTGTATCTGGCCATTTTGCTGAAGATGTTTATCAGCTGTAGGGGTACTCTGGTGGAATTTTGGAGTCACTTATTTACACTTTCATATTTGCAAATACTTTGACTTCTTCCATTCCAATGTGGACCCCCTTGATCTCCTTTTGTTGTTTTATTGCTCTAGCTAGAACTTCAAGTACTATATTCAAGAGATATAGAGTGGGCAGCCTTGTCTAGTCCATGATTTAAGTGGAATTTCTTTGAGTTTCTTTCCATTTAAATTGAAGGTAGCTATAGGCTTGCTGTATATTGTCTTTATTATGTTTAAGTATGTGCCTTGTACCCTGATCTCTTCAAGAGTTTAAACATGAATTGTTATATTTTGTTAAATGCCTCTTAGGCATCTAAGGAGATGATCATGTGTTTTTTTTTTCTTTCACTTTGTTTATAGTATGGATTAAATTGATGGAATTCCATATATTATACCATCCCCACATGCCTGAGATGAATCCTACTTGGTCATGATGAAGGATATCTTTGATGTGTTCTTGAATTTGGTTTATGAGAATTTTATTGAGTATTTTTGCATCAGAGTTCATAATAGAAACTGGTCTGAAACTCTCTTTTCGGTCTTTGTGGTGTAGGTATCAGTGTGACTGTGGCCACATAGAATGAGTTTGGCAATGTTCTGTCCATTTCTATTTTGTGAAGTAGTTTGAAGACTATTGATATTAGTTCTTCTTTGAAGGTCTGGTACAATTCTACACTGAAACCATCTGGCCATGAGCTGTTTTTGTTGTTGCTATTCAGAGATTTTGATGACTTCTTCTATTTTAACAGGAGATGTAAGACTATTTAATTTGTTTACCTGATCTTGATTCAATTTTAGTAAATGGAATCTATCAAGAAAATTGTTCATTTCATTTAGATTTTGTGGCTTATAGGCTTTTGAAATAAGACCTAAGGAATTTTTGCATTTCCTTGGTGTCTGTTTTTATGTCTCCTTTTTCATTTCTCATTTTGTTGATTTGAATAGTGTCACTCACTATCTTTTAGTTAGTTTGGCTAAGAGTTTGTCTGTCTTGTTGATTTTCTCAAAATACTAGCTCTTGGTTTCCTTCATTCTTTGAACTCTTCTCTTTATTTCTATTGTATAGATTACAGCCCTGAATTTGATTATTTCCAGTCATCTACTCCTCTTGGGAGTGTCTGCTTCTTTTTTCTTAGAGTTTCCCAGTGTGCCATTAAGTTGTTTGTATGAGCTATTTCCAATCTCTTTATGAAGGCACTTAGTGCTGTGAACTTTCCTCCTATCACTGTTTTCATTGTTCTCCCATCAATTTGGCTATGTTGTACCTTCATTTTAATTGATTTTTGAGAAGTCTCTAATTTCTCTCTTTATTTCTTCTCTGACCCAGTTATTATTGAGTAGAGAGTTTTCCAAGTATGTAGGCTTTTTGTTATTGCTGTTGCTGTTGAGGTTCAGCTTTAGTGAATGGTTGTCTGATAGAATACCAAGGTATTATTTCAATCTTCTCGTATCTGTTGAGGCTTGCATTATGACCTACAATGTGGTCAGTTTTGGAGAAAATTCCATGATTGCTGAGAAGAAGCTATAATCTTTTGTGTTTGGGTGAAAAGTTCTGTAGATATCTACTTGATTCATGTGATTCATGACATCTGTTAGTGTCATTATTTATTGGTTTAGCTTCTATTTCATTGACCTATCCTTTGGTTAGATGTGGGTGTTGAGGTGTCCCACTGTTATTGTGTGGATCAATGTGTGGTATATGCTTTATTAACATTTCTTTAAAAAATTATGGTGCCCTTGTATTTGGGGCATAGATGTTCACAATTGCAAGGTCACCAGGTAGTGGTGGCAAAAGCCTTTACTCCCAGCACTTGGGACACAGAGGCAGGATCACTGAAAGTTCAAGGCCAGCCTTGTCTACAAAGAGAGTCCAGGATAGTCAAGGCTACAAAAAGAAAGCCTGTCTGAAAAAAACCACAATTGTGATGATAGATTAGTGGAGTTTTCTTTTGATGAATATGAAGTGTCCTTCCTCATCTCTTTTGATTAATTTTGGTTGAAAGTCAATTTTACTAGATTTTAGAGTGGCTACCCCAGATTGCCTCTTATGTCCATTTGCTTGGAAGATCTTCTTCCAGCCCTGTACTCTCAGGAAATGTCTATCTTTGTGGCTGAGGTGTGTTTCTTTTAAGCAGCAGACTACTGGGTCCTGTTTATGCATCCATTCTGTTAGTCTGTGTCTCTTTATTGGAGAATTAAGACCATTGATGTTGAGAGAGATTTATGACCAGTGACTGTTAGGTCCTTTTATTTTGATGTTGGTTGTAGTAGTGTGTGTGCTTGTCTAATTTTTGTTTTTCTAAAGTGAAGTTATCTCTTTCCTCTATTTTCCTGGGCATAGTTAGCATCTTTGGGTTGAAGTTTTCCTTCTAGTATTTTCTATAGGGCTGGATTTGTGGATAGGTGCTGTTTAAGTTTGTTTTTGTCATAGAATATCTTGTTTTCTCCATCTATTGTTATTAAAGTTTTGCTGGGTATAGTAGTCTGGACTGGCATCTGTGGTCTCTTGGGGTTTGCAACACATCTGAACAGGCCCTTCTTTCTTTTATGGTCTCTGCAGAAAAGTTGAGTGTGATTCTGATGTCTTTCCCACTGTATGTTACTTGGCCTTTTTCTTTGCTGCTTTTAATATTTTATGTACATTTAGTGTTTCGATTATTATGTGGCAGGAGGATTTTCTTTTCTGCAACACTCTATTTGTTGTTCTGTAGGCCTCTTGTATGTTAATGGGCATCTCTTTCTTTAAGTTGGGGAATTTTTCTTCTATGATTTTGTTGAAAATATTTTCTGTGCCTATTATCCTTAGGTTTCATCTTTTCATGGTGTCCTTGATTTCTTGGATATTTTGTGTCAGGAATTTTTAGAAGTAGCATTTCCCTTAACGGTTGGGTCAAGTTCTTCCACTGTATCTTCTACACCTGAGATTCTTTCCTCCATCTCTTGTATTCTTGGGGTTGATGCTTATCTCTGCATTTCCTGTTTTCTTCTCTAAGTTCTCTCTTTCCAGGCTTTCCTCAATTTGTGTTCCATTTTTATCTTCAGATCTCCAACCGTTTTTACTGGTTTCCTTCATGTGATTATTCATATTTTCCTGAAATTTTTTTCAGTGATTTCTTCATTTCCCCTCTACAGACCTCTGTCATGGTGTCTCTAATGATCTCAATTTGTTTGGCTGAACCTTCTTATATTTCTTTATGAGTTTTATTCATTTCCTACATTATCATCTTCATAAGGAAAGATCTGAAGTCATTTTTTTGTGTTTAAGTTGTGTGAGAGCTTCCAGGACTGATTGCTTTGGGATAATTGGGTTCAAGATACGCCATATTATTTTGGCTTTTTGTTTTTTGTGCTTTTACACTGGCCTTCAGCCATTTTGCTGTCTCTGACATTGGGTGAGTTTCTGGTGTCCTTCACTGGCCATTGAGAACAGCTTATAGGTGAGTGGCCATAGATTGAGACCCCTTACCTGTTGGGATCAGGGAACTCTTCAAGTAAATCAGGCATGTGACCTGGGATCAGACCTGAAAACTTTCTCTGGACCAGCTGGGTGACATGAGGTCAGATCTACTTGTGTTCCATACCATGGTGTCACCTCTCAATCAGGAGATTCAAACCTTGATATTTTGTAGCTCTCACTTCCATCTGAGACACAGAGTGCTGGTGCTGCATGCCCAGCCAGGCATGTGGCTAGACCTTGGAGCCTGAGCCTGCCTCTGTTGACCCGGAAACTTTCTGTGGATTGGCTGGGTGACCTGAGGTCAGATCTACTTGTGTCTCAAACTGTGGAGACTCCTCTACACTAGAATACCCACAAGTTAGTGTTTTGTAGCCCACAGCTCCACCTGAGACATAGAGTGCAGGTGCTGTATGCCCCGCCAGGCATGTGGCGCGACCTTGGAGCCAAAGGCTGTGATTGTATGGACTGTGACACTTTCAGTGGATTGGTCAGGTGACCTGAGATCAGATTCAATTTGTTTTCAGGCCACAAGGTGTCCTCTGTGCTAGAAAACCCAAACACTGATGTTTTGTAGTCTCCAGTTCATTCTGATACATGAAGCAAGACTTTTGAGACTGTGCACCAGCCTGCAGGGCCCCAGAGACTTTTCTCTGGATTAGCCAGGAGGCCCGAGGCCAGACCCACCCGTGTTCCACACAGTGTGGACCTCTATCACCTGGGAATTATCAGCACTGGTGTTTTGCAGTTCTCAGTTTGGTCCTTAGGTCACTCTGCAGTCACTGCTGTGATGCTGATCAGATATGGTGTGTGTTTGGTGCTGCCATCTTATATCCTCTATAGCCATCCTTTTCAAGAGATTAAAATTTTCACCCGGTGGCTAAAAACAGTTCAAAAACTAAAATGGATTATTTCAAAATAATAATAAAATTTCGTATATAAATTTCTATGCAATATTAAATCTTTTCATTTTAAGGGTCTATTGCAAGCCAACATGTTAACAAATAGTATCTGCAAAACAAATGTGTACACTGTATTATCTGTTAAATACACTTTAAATAATATGTTAAACATACCATATCAAAAGTTAACTCAATTCTAATCTCTTGGGTCATCAACTATAACCAGGCAGCTTGAGAAATCAATTTGAGTGCAAATATTTTCTCTCTATCTCACTCTTGTCAGTATCTATAAGGTTACCATGAAAATGAAGGGCTGACCTCCCACCTGACATCTCTCCCTATCTATTATTAGTTTCCATGTCTTTTTTCCTCTAATCCACATGTCCCACTCACATGCACATTTCCAACATACAGATAATTTCTAGTCCATTTAAGAAATACATTAAAAAAGAGAGTGTGAAATTCTAAAATAATTTCCTGTTATCTACCATCCATTCTGTACCTTAATTTTAAAAATAAAATCATTTTCTGGCATATGTTGCATGGTACCATGGGAAAATCCTGGTGGACAGGATGATTTGATGATCTGATATTTTAAAATACTGGATATATTTTGCAGGGGAGCGAGCAGACAGAAAGACAGAAAAAGAAAAAAAATTACCTGTGTGACTCCATAGACTCTATGGCATAGAAGAACTGGTTAAAAATTTGACAGCAATTTTCAGAAGCCAAACAAATGACAAGAAATAGACTCCAGGGAATATGGCAAAATATAGATACTGATGCAGGAACTTGACAAGGGGATATCCACAAGTCCCTGGAGGCTTATCTTCATGTTGACCACAGGCTGCATGACTACATGACAAAGACAAAATAGATGCTTCAGCATATTGCAAGTTGAAAGAAAGATTCCCACAAAAGATAAAATCCCTGGATGCTGACTCTCCAGTTAGAGAAAGAACTAGTTTTAAATGATGTCATAATATATAAGGATGAAATAATGAAAAATGATACATTTTTGTTGTCATAACTATAAAATGAGATGTGGAAGCCTGATCTGAATGGGTCAAATCATACTCCTTCCCCACAGGATATCCCCACAGGCTTTAGCCAGTACTTTGAGGTGGGCTGTGCTCTGGAAGAAAGACCTTACATAAATCTCCAGAGGCACATATACTCATAATCAGAAAGCAGATGGAAATCAGCCTAGGTATAATAAATCAAATTAGGTATAAAATTCAGTTAAAACTAGCAAAAGCAATGCCAGACCACAGACTGTAGGTGGTTGAATAATGACATGCACAATTGAAATAAATGTGTTTATTATACTTAAAGACAAAACACATACACAGATCATATAACTACAAACTATTTAGATGTTTTAAGACCTCTAGAAATCAATATTTTAAAAGTCTACTCAAGTTGGGTGGTGGTGGTGCCAGTCTGGTCTACAAATTGTGTCCAGGGCAGCCAAGGCTACCACAGAAACCATGTCTCAAAAAACCAAAACAAAACAAAACAAAAAGTCTATTAAAAGTTTACTCAAATCTTTGTAGATTTTGTTTATTTTGCTTTAGTAGACAGGGTTTGAACAAATACTGCTTCCAAAGGAAAGAGAAGAATGAGGAAAAATGAGAAAGAAAAGCCTGAATGCCTATGGAATATAAAAAAGATGCTGAATTTCCTTGGGATTAAGGATAATAAAAGTAAAATTAGAATATGACAGAACTGCACATCTGAGTTAGTTGTGATAGCTACTGTTCACCATCTCCCTTGATGGAGTATAAATTTCATGGGTGTCTTAGTTTGTTTCAAATAGACACTAAAATAATGATAGGAGTGCAAGTGGGGTCTTTTGAAAGGTAAAACTCAAGAGTCTTTCTGAGCATTATTCAAATAAAAAAAAGAATATTGAAGTCCATCCCACTGGAAATCTTACAGATACTGTGTCAAATCTACCCCAGAATCATCTCTTACCTCACTTGTTGACAGTCATTTCTGGGACATTAATGTTTGTTTGCCTGAAGTGGCCATGTAGCCAAGCTTCCATCAGGGGCCAGAGGACATCTTTGGTCAGAGACATGATACATATTCTGGATATATGCAAAACTGTCTGCTAGAGACTTTATAAACAGAAAAGACAGTATAGGAAGCAACCACTCAGTAGTGTGCTTATATTGTGTATTTATTCTCATTGTAATGTGCTTGAGTGCTGGAAAAGACCCTAGCACACCGTATGCATACAAAACCAAACTGCGTCGAACACTTAGAATGAGTTAAGGATCAAAGGCCTGGATGTGTAGAGCAGAGGTGAGAGCTCACTTAGTATACAGTAGGGTCTGGTTTTAACCTCTAACATGACGAAGAAGAAAAGGAAGGCAGAAGAAGACTATCACAAAGAAGTTGTAAAATGTCTGTAACTAAAGCAACTACTCTGAGAAATTTGGCATATGGTAACTTTGCAGCTATACCCATGATGATACTGTGACATAAGTTAAATCAGAAATGCTTATGTTACTTAATAGTAAGGGCTGGAAACTGATTGTCTAAGCCTTCAATTTAAGACCCTTAGACAGAAAGGCAATATGAATAAAATCAAAGAAAATCAAAAGACAAGAATAAGAACAGTAAGAATATATATTTTCGGAAAAGATCTTGTTATGTGGCCCATGTTGGCCTTTAACTTGTAATCTTCCTGCCTCTCCCTGATAATCACTGTAATTATGGGTGTGTACATCACATCTGACAGGAAGAAAAATTAGTCTATTATAAAAGTATCATGGGAAAATCTAATTTTAAAGTTAGATTTGTGTAAGTATAGTAAATTGAAACCATCTTTGCAAAAAGATAGAGAAAGGAAACAAGAAAAAATCTGATGAAAATAAAAACATAACTGCAGTTAAAATAGAGAAGAAAAACAATGAAGAACACATCAGCGGCATAACATAATGGCCTAAAAAATCCCCTTTATAAAATGAAACAATTAATAAATAGAATTGTTATTTGGATAAAACACCACACTTAAATGACTTGACCAACCAGTTGCTGTCAAATAGTCAACGAGAAAACCCATTCAAGTTTTGTACAAACTTTTTCAAAGATTACAAAGGCTGGGGATGGGATGTAAACAGAGCATGTCTTTCACTACTTCTACAATGATGCTCTGTATTTTACACCCACACAAATTATGCACATAAACAAACATCATCCATAACACAGGATTGGTGGAGGTGATCAGGACCAGACTGGAAACTGCAGAAACAAATAGCATTTCAAGTGGAAAAAATAAAATTGAACTAGGAGAAAAAAGAAAATTTGAAAATATGTCAGATTTTTGTTTTATGAAGTCCAAATAAGGAAGAGCATTTTAATAAAACAGGCATAAGTAAATAAATAAATAAATGGACAAACAAATATTGGTTGAAAATCTCAACTACTTCAGAAATAGGAATTAGCAGAAGTCCTTTGTGACATGTATAATCCACTAAAGAGCTAAAAATAAAAATAAAAAAAATTAAAAAAAAAAAAGGAAACCTACAAATATTTTAAAGAAACATCTACTGGAAAAAATAAGCAGAAATTTCACAAAAGCAGAAACCCAAGGAGCCAATATGCAAAAGTACTCAATGCTTACTCATCAAAGAGCATTAATCAAACAGTGAAACCAGTCTCTTTCAAGCCTACCAACCTGACAAAAGCTTAAAGTAATGGCACTAAGGGCATTGCAGCACTCTGCTGGGGAGAGTGTGAGGTGATAAAGCTATTTTCCAAAACAATTTGGCACCATCTAGCAAATTAGAAAGCCACCATAGCTAAAGATCCACCCATTTCCACTTGAAAGATTACTCTGAGGAAACTATTTGTCTATTTACTGGGAAATGCAATGTTTTTAATTGTGCTGTTTTTAATAAGAAAGACAAAACACCTAGAAGCAATTCCAAAGGAGAAATTTACTTCTGGAGAGTTTGGTATTTTTGAGGGGGTTGTTTTTTTATTAAATGATCTTAAGCTATTGTGAATGAGATTATTTTCTTTCTCAGTATGGTTGTTATTGGTATATAGAAAAAAGTCAGAAGATCAGTTGGCTCAGTGAGTAAAACTCCTGAACCCATTGTCGAGGAAGAGAACTGACTTGCAAAAATTGTCCTTTGCTCTCCTCCATATGTGCCTATACACACACACACACACACACACACGCGCGCGCGCGCGCGCGCAATAGTAATAACAATATTAATATTAATAAAATAAAAATTTTATAAAATACTGGGTTTTGTTTTTATAGCTTGCTACTTTATTGAAAGTGCTTAATATTAGTTGTTTTGATTATTTTCATGATGTGACAACAATAGCCTGACGGAAGAAACTTAATGAGACAGGATTAATTCTCACTTTCAAGTCCAGAAGGGATAGGATGCCACCAGATGGAGGAGGCATGAGGAGGCCAGCCTGTCACATTGCATCAGGATGACAAAAGGAGAAATGGGATCAGGCCCTAAAAGCCTGATCCCCTCAAACAAGGCTCCATCTTTTAAAGAAGCATAACCTTCCCAAACGGTGCCACCAGGTAGAGTGTTGAAACACATGAGAGCCTGTGGGAGTTCTATAACATTCAAACCATGTTGGTGCTAATGGTTTTCTGAGTCCTTAAGAACCATTATTATGGATTCATTCTATCTACAAACAGGGATTTTACGTCCCTTTTACTTCCTTCTCTTGTCTTATTAATAAGACATTTTATGGGAATGGCCATTGTACTAAGTGTCATATATTACAATGACATACCAAAAGTTATTTATTTTGTTTTACCTTTTTCTTGTATTGATATTTATATCTGTTATGAAACAGCACATTAATAGATTGAATCTGCCTTTAGATTAACACAAAGATCTGAAACCCAGACTGAAAGTCTTTAAATGAGGAAACACGGATGACTGCAAGGTGCAGTGGAGCATACAACTGGTAAGGTCTCAAACTCATAGAGTAGCTAAGAGGCCTTGAGTTTGAAATTCTTATAAAGTTTGGCAATTACTTATGGAATTGAGTGTATACGTAGCTGAAAAACAGAAGATACATATCCTCCTTTTCACCTAAGATGTGTACATCCTCGCTTTCTGAGACGCGGTGGTGCGTGCAGCGGAGCTCTGGTCACTCTGCTCCGGTCCTGACTCACCGCTGTTAGCTCTTGCTGAGGAACAAGTCGGTCAGGAAGGCGCACCTCAGCCATGGCCTTTAAAGATACTGGAAAGACGCCCGTGGAACCCAAGATGGCCATTCACCGAATTGGAATCACGCTCACCAGCCACAATATAAAGTCGCTGGAGAAGATGTGTGCCAACTTGAGCAGAGGCGCAAAGGACAAGAATCTGAAAGTGAAAGGACCGGTGCGCATTCCTACCAAAACACTGAGAATCACTACCAGAAAAACTCCTTGTGGTGAAGGTTCCAAGACTTGGGATCGTTTCCAGATGAGAATCTACAAGCGACTCATTGACTTACACAGTCCTTCTGAGATTGTTAAGCAGATTACTTCCATCAGTATTGAGCCAGGAGTGGAAGTTGAAGTCACCATTGCAGACGCCTAAGTACACATCCTCAAAGTGCTTATTAAAGAAGCCCCTTACATAATAGCCAAATCCTGAAACCATCTCTCTGTGCACTGAGAGGAGGCTGGACCAACAACCAGTAGTATGGTCATACAATGAGATACGATTTATAATTTCTAGTCATTGATATGGCCAATGATGTAAATGGATCTCCATCTACATGCATGCAGAACAGCCAAAATTCTATCTATAATGATTGATATAGACCATACTTGCTATTGGCTTAGGGATTAATTGGAAATTAGCACAAAGGGGAAGAAATGCTAGGCATCTTGATTTAAATTATGACCATCTAGGAGTGTACATTTTGGAAAATTCATCAAAATGCGTACTGAAGATTACAGTTCCTTTCTCCACAAGCTGCCTCTGGAGGGTATCAGGTTTTGAATGTGACATGTTCAATAACATTTTTTACTTTGGTAACTGACCTTTTCTCCTTCCCTAATCTCTAGAATGAATGTGATTTTATTTCTACCTTATATGAAGCATTATAAGGATATTTTTCAGGCAACCTTTTAATAAAGAAGGTACCTAGGGAAATTGTATAATGAAATGCCTATTGTTTATTTCAAAACACGTGTTGTAATTTCTGTAGATGAAAATGTATAGTGAATAATAAATTTGGGAATGTTTCTTGTCATAAGTTATTGGGAGTGATCTGTCATCATCAACATCCTCAGCTAATTAAGAAACCGAAATACACAGTCAATGTTTACCCTGCAAAATAATATAATGGCTCAGCTACAAGTGATAGCGAGGCAGGACATAAAATGAAATGTGTGACAGAAGGAAAGCAAAACAGGCCTCAGTCTTTCCAGCGAAGTCAGAGAGCCCAAACTGGTAAGTTGATTCTTCCTGTCACCCCTCTGCCTTGTGCCATGAGGCTAAACTCTAGCTCCAATAAAGACTTACTACGCCTGGGCAGAGAAAGATACCTGCTGCCAACCTCAACTACTGAATTCCATCCCGCCCACCCTCCCCTCCCCCGCCCCCTCCCCACCTCCCTCCCACCCCCGCCAGCCCATGTCCTGGGAGGAAAGATCTGACTTCCTTGAAAGTTCGACATGCACAAATGGGGCGCTTGAGCAAGCACACATGCAAATGGAATAAATAACAATAGAAATGTGTACAAAAAGATCTATAGCTCCACATTGGCCTCTTATTCTAAGTACATTTGTTAATGTTTTAGAAGCAACCCTGGTACCATGGTGCACACCTGTCATCCCACCACTAGAAAAGGAGAGGCAGAAAAGCTTCAAGGTTTCCCTGAGATACATAGTGAGACCCTATCTTTATTCTTTGTTATTTTAATTTATTATAATTTATTCAGACTATATCCCAAATGTTAT
>OU015742.1:93558218-93581929 GCA_907169655.1 Acomys percivali
CTCCCTCCCTCCCTCCCTCCCTCTCTCTCCTTTCCTCCCTCTCTTACTCTGCACCAACCCTCTTGACATCTATCACTCTATTCTGAAGTTTTGCTCTCACTTGAAAGCCAAGTGTTTACTCCCAAGAAAATGCCCTAAGCTATATTGCCCCAGTTTCTGATGCATTCCTTGAAGTCATTTTAAAAAATGAAAATAAAATAAAAATTTAAAAAAAAAACAGAAATAACAAGACATCTGCTAAGAAAAGCTCAGAATTTGCCTCATTCTAACACAAGCCTACAACACTCACTTTTACCCACAGGGATTCCATATGCTCAAAATCAACTCATAACCTTGCAAAGGGGACACTATTATGTTAATGACATTTTTTCTATTATAAATTTTAGGAGCTTTTGCCCTGTGCTGTATAGAAGAGTAAAGTTAATAGTTTCTCCTTTCCTTGAAACTAAGTTTATTTTTTTAACCAAAGCATTAAAGGTTTCACATAGCCTTGCTGATAAAATTTTTATTTGAAATAGTAATAAATGGTTTGACAAGGTCAGCTGTTGGGTAGTAGACTTGTAGTTACTGCACTGTCATCATAAAGCAAAACTATAAACCTTTCTAAATAATTTTCCCTAGAGAATAGTAGTACTTATAGCTGAATAATATGCCTGAAAATAGGAGGAAAACTTAATTTTTCTTATGTCAAATGAGTTCTTAAAAGGTGCCAAACTGCAGTAGTATTTATATATCAACATCCACGGTGGTTTATTACTATCTCCTACAAAGATTAATTACTCAGTGGCATTTAGGAAAGAGATTACCTCTTTAAATACTCTGGCATATTTAATTTGAAGGAATTCAAAGAAAAATGTAACTGTCTTATCCATGTGTTGCTTTCATTTATTATGGCACAATATATTTGATAGTTTAACCCAGTCTAATTTCAAAAATCTCTCTAGAGTGTTCAGAACCACAGGGTCAGGAGTTCCCTATGTGGAAAGCCAGGCTTACTACAAACAATCTAATTGGTCTGGATCACTAACGCTCAAAATGTTCTGTGAGTGGCTAACAAAACAGGCCTCACATACACCAAATAAGATTGAGGGTATGTTCTAGGAGTTCTCATGGAGGTTGGGGTGGGGGGATCTGTAGATTTATATGTTGCTGGCATAAAATCCTTTAGATAACCACACTTGCCTTAAAATACTGTATTTCAATGTCTGTTGATGTTTCTGGTTAGATTAGGATTCAAATGTTAGCATCCCCTACTATCACTTTTATCAAAGAATCTCAGAGTACCATATTTAACATACCTATAATGCTAACGGAGAGTAGAAGGAATGGAATCCATGTGAAGGCATATGGAAAATCTTGCTCAAAAACTTGCAGAATTTCCTACACTTACATTGATATGTAAAACAAATAGACAAGTAGGTAAGTGTGTAGTTAGAAAGAGAACTAGACAGACAGATAAAAATGGCTAACAGGTAGTAGGCAGACAATTAGTCACATGATTACAGTCCATTTAGTTAATAAATATTTACCATGTTGGTATAATACAAATGCAACACTATCCTAAGCCTTGGACTATTTCAGTGAAGCACATTTTAGGAGCAATGAGGAGATAAATGGTAAAAATGTGTGTGAGAAGATATCCAGCTCTTCAGGGAAGAAAGAGAAGAATACATCCTCAGTGGGACAGAGGCTGATGAGTAGCACAAAGAACTATTTTTTTTAATATTTTATTAATTTATTTATAATATCTCAATTGTTATCCCATCCCTTGTATCCTCCCATTCCTCCCTCCCTCCCGTTTCCCCCCTACTGCCGTTCCCTATGACTGTGACGGGGGCAGTGGGACCTCCTCCCCCTGTATATGCTCATAGGGTATCAAGTCTTTTCTTGGTAGGCTGCTATCCTTCCTCTGAGTGCCACCAGGCCTCCCCTTCCAAGGGATGTGGTCAAATATGGGGCACCCGAGTACATGGGAAAGTCAGTCCCCACACTCCACTCAACTGTGGAGACTGTCCTGTCCATTGGCTAGATCTGGGTAGGGGTTCAAAGTTTCCTGAACATATTGTCCTTGGCTGGTGCCATAGTTTGAGCAGGACCCCTGGGCCCAGATTCACCAGTCATAATGTTCTTCTAGTAGAAACTGTGGTACATTTACACTATGGAATAATACTCAGCTATTAAAAACAAGGAATTCCCGGAATTTGTGAACAAATGGATTGAACTAGAAATGTTCATAATGAGTGAGTTCACCCAGAAGCAGAAAGAGTCAAATGGTATATACTCACTTATATCTGGACACTAGTTCAAGGGGCATGTCCCATGACTTACCAGGAAAGTGGGATAGAGGGGAGGACATCCTATTTGGACTTTAGGTGAGAGAAGCATGGGAGAATGAGGAAACAGAAGGATCCAGAGGGAAAGGAACTTTTAAGCCAAGACTTTAGCAGTATCTGCTCTGTAGAAGGACATTTATTCTTTGGATTATCAGAAAAGAGATGAAAATTTTAATGTAGATGCTTGGTTACAAGCATACATTTATGCTATCTAACTTCTCTCAACAAGTTTTTAAATGTTTATTAGTGTACATTAATTATAGATGAAAATTTATTTTATTATGGTATTTTTTTTCATTAAGAGCTGTTTATTGAGTACATATTATGCACAAGATTTTATTTTGGTTCCCCAAGACACAGTAATATGGAAAATGAAAATGGCTCGCTTTACTCATTTCAAGACTCAAGGCTGAAATGGAACCGGAGAGCTGGTATCGAAGTTCAGGTTGAAAGTCTGCCAGTTGAATCCCTTTTGCTCAGGAGAGTTCACCCTGCTCTGTATACAAGTCTTCACCTGATTGGTTGAGGCTCCATTCATATTGTATAAGTTCGTCTGCTTTAATAAGAGCACAGTTGTCTTGTTAATCTCGTTCCAAGCACCCCCACAGAAGCATGCAGTGTAATATCTGACCACACATCTAGACATTGTGACCTAGCCAAGATAGCACAGGAAACACAGGCATCACCAGGCCCATACTCCATGATGCTAAAAGCACAAGGATTTAGATAAGGCTACAGTACAGTATGTTAAAAAAAAAAGTGAGTGTGGTCATAAAAAGGCATTAAAGAAAGCAATTGGCTAAAAGAGGAAGCTAGAGGGAGGAGTTTGGGACAAACGGGGAAGTAGAGGGCAAACCCTTTTGGAAGTGAAGGACAGAAGGAACTAGCCCTAAAAAGGGAAAAAAGGTAAGATGCTGGAGACAGGAGGGATGGTTTTCAGAGTCCTGTAGGCTGTGGGGGACTTGGAGAGCCTAAGAAAGTGATGGAAGGCTGGAGGAGCTGGGACACAGGCACAGGAAGAGGTACAGGAGGAGAGGCACGCAGAGGCTACATGACTCAGAGCCCTAAGATGCAGATGAGGCCAAGGAGCCGGATGAACATGATGACACTGGCAATGCACCGGGAGTGGGGTACAGATGGGTTTCGGACAATAGCTACTATATGGTCCAGGCATCCATGGCTAGGTGAAAATGGGGCCATTTGGTCTGACTTGGGACTAATTGGGCAGGAGAAATGATGGAACTCTCTGGTGGATTCTCTGAACAGCATCTAGAACAAAATAATTCTCATATTTCTAACATGAACAATTCAAAAGAATCAAGGTTTTTTTTTCTCCTAGTTATCAGACTGGATTACTATCTCCATAATGGTCTGAATTATGAAAATTTTGTGTACTAATTAACATAGATTTGGCTTAAATTACTCACATTCAGGCTTAGGGTTGTTTTAGACATGATTCAGCAGATCCCTTCCTCTCCTATCCATCAGGAACATATCACACTCTACCCACTGGACTTATTATGGTATTTTGATACATACATAAAATGCACTTTTATCATATTCATTCTCCATTACCTTCTCTTGGCCCCTTCTGTTTCCGCTGATCCCTTCCTTGTCTCTCCAAGTCCCTCTTCTACTTTCTTGTCTTTATTTTTATTTAATTTCATTTCTTTTATGTTCCAATGAGTTTCATTAGGGTTGCTAAGAGCATCTTGGCTAAGGAATTATTTACAGAAGCATAGGCTTATTATCAGAGACAATATCGCTATGGAGGAAATGTCTTTTCTTCCCCCAATGGCCATTAACTGCCTACATATCCTTAAGAAGAGGTGAGCTCTTCCCTTAGCTCTATGATTATCTGTCTGTAGATGCTGGTGTGGGTGAGTCCTCATGAGTCCTTCTCTTCCTCATGGTGGGGTGTTGACTGGCCAGTCTTGCATAGGTCTTTTGCTGCTAACACAACTGTTGAGAGAATAAGAGTGCAAACACAAACACAAAGATGCCTCAGCATCTTCTTCAATGTTTTCTGATCCGTGGCTGGAGTGACACAGGATTCCTATGTACCCCACTAATGGCTGAGCATCCAATGGTCCCTTATTCTCACTTGATCAATTATGAGATGCTGCCATTACCACTGTGACATACAGAAAAGAGCTTCCATGACCAAAGCAAATGATAGCACTAACTTATGGATATAAACATAGTTACTTAAACTACAATTTGATTGGCACATCATGTTCATTTAACAAACAATAGCATTAGCTTTTCTTCTAAGGCCTATGACCTTCCTAGACACCAACTTTTGACCAGATTTATAGCACTGGACTACCAGATATAGAGTCCTTCCTATACAATGGGCCTGGTATTCAATCAGAAAATGGTTTGTTGCTCCCATTTCTGACTTGCCACTAATACATTACTGGATACTTTTGCTGGCTGATAATTTGTAGTGCACATGATTCATTGAACAAGACTTTTGATAACAATTAATCCCCAGTATCTTGCACAGATACTGGCACTGTGGGATCTAGGCAACATGAAGGAGGCTTCTATTCCAGTTTCTTCCTTATTTATCTGTGTTCTGTGATCAAAGAATGTGGTATCTCAGTAATAGAGTTTTACCATCTGGTTCTGGTAGGCAACAACCAGCAATGGCACATTCCTGTGTTATTTGAGGGGGGTCTAAGAGGGCCCCCTGATCAACTGCTTATAGGAAAGTAACCCACTACTGGTATTGGGATTTTTATTTAATAACCTATGGCTTCTGGGAGCCGATTTATCTATCCACACTTAGAGTGCTTCTGAGAAAACCAGTTGATGTAAATGCTTTGACATCAGCACACTTTACAGTGTATGTTTTCAATCTGACCTTTTATTATTAACATGTACTTGATACATTATGGAATACAGGGAAATTCAACATTTCAGTATCAGATATTTAAGTCTGGTTCTTAGATAATGTGCTGTGCAGAAATAGATGACCCACACATATTCATGTTTTTCACTGAAAAGTGTGACAGGTACTCTGTTACACAGTGTGGATATAGGCATTTTTTAAAATATATTTTATTAATTTATTCATATTATATCTCAATTGTTATCCCATCCCTTGTATCCTCCCATTCCTCCCTCCCTCCCATTTACCCCTTACTCCCCTCCCCTATGACTGTGTCTGAGGGGGATCACCTCCCCCTGTATATGCTCATAGGGTATCAAGTCTCTTCTTGGTAGCCTGCTATCCTTCCTCTGAGTGCCACCAGGTGTCCCCTTCCAGGGGACGTGGTCAAATATGGGACACCAGAGTTCGTGTGAAAGTCAGACCCCACTAGGATATAGACATTTTAAATGTATATTCAATGATCTCAGAGAGTCTACCATATAGTACTACTAATTGCTGGAGCTTCTTAGTATGCTAAATTTGTTACAGTGTCAGGAACTGATCCAGAAGTCTTGCACATACTATCTCACCTAGTCTTTGTAACAAGATGATGATAGAAGTGCCATTATCTCTTGTATAGATAACAGGAAATTAAAACCTAAAGTAGCTCAGAGGGCTGCTTGGAGAAACAAATCCAGCTAAAGAGTCGGGCACTATCACCCTCACAGAGTTCTGGTTCATGTCTCTAAGAGGATACAAACTGCTCAATACAATGGTAGAATGAGCAGTTGTCTGCATCATCTTTGAACATCCGCGCGCGCGCGCGCGTGTGTGTGTGTGTGTGTGTGTGTGTGTGTGTGTGTGTGTGTGTTTGCGCGCGCGTGTGCACGTGTGCGTGCACGTATGTGTGTGTGCCAGTTGGTGAAAGACAGAAAGAACACCAGGCAACCTAAAGAAGGCACAAGAATTCTCAATCACAGGGCACTGAGAGCTTCAGAGTCTACAACCAGCCCACCAGATATGATTCCTACAGGCCAGGGCCAGGAAATTCTAGTGTCTTCCAGTACACGAGAGGCCAGTTACTCCAGAACTTGCTTTCTGTTCTGAAAATATTTAGGCTATGGAATTATATCTTCCTGAGCAATAAGAATTGCTTTCTTTACATATTCAGTGGTTTTTAATGTTCTTTTTAAGTGTTTTCATTTAAAATTCTCCTGGGCATTGAGCATATTTTATCTGAGCAACTACTCATAAAAAGCTAAAAAATAAAATTCCCCCTGTATTGTTTTAGTGTTTTTAATCATAATGGGAAAATTTAATGTAAACTTTTAACAGGTCTGGAAGGAAGAAGTCCAGTGCATTAAAAGTTACATTTTAAGATTAATATATAAATGCTGTTGATCTTCCCTCCAAAATAAAATGAACTGTCTACTAACAGTCAATCTGAGCAATAGTGAAGATTATTAAGACAAGAAACAAATTATACAACTTGTTCAGTTGACCTTACCACGTTCTTTTCAATAACCTGCTGTTTAAACTTGGTGACTTGCTGTTCCTCCATAAGGGAGGGAAAATATGACAGACTTCAAAGTAGCACACTTATCTCATATACTTGTGTTTTCTTCTATATTTATCATTAGTTTTATATAAGACTTTAAGCAAGGTCTTTAATTGACTTTAATTTTTATTTAATATTTTAAAATTAATTTGTTTATTTATATTCACTTTACATCACAATCGTAACCCCCTCCTCCCTCTCCCCCAGTATCACCCTCCCTCCTTCTTCCCCTACCCTCCCTTCCCTATTTCTCAGAACAGGGAGGCCCCCCACCTTCTCCACTAACCCTCCCCAGCTGATCAAGTAGCATCAGAACTGAGCATGTCCTCATCCTCTTCCCCTGTGGCCTGCAAGGCATCTCTCTGAAAGGGGAAGTGATCAAAAAGAAGGCAACAGACTCCATGTCAGAGTCAGTCCCCACTCCCCTTACTAGGGAACCCACATGAAGCCTGAGCTGCCCATTGGCTACATCCATATAGCAGGCCTAGGTCCAGTCCAAGCATGTTTTTGGTTGGTGCTTCAGTCTCCACAAGCCCTTCCAGGCCCTGATTAGTTGGTTCTATTGGTCTTCTTGTGGATTTCCTGTTAGCTCCAGGTCCTTCTATACACCCCCTCCACTTTTACACAACCCCCCAAGCTTTGCCAAATGTTTAGCTCTGAGTCTCAGCAGCTGTTTGGATCTGCAACTGGGTTTAGACTCTTAGAGGACTGCAGAGTATCATTAATAGTGTCAAGGATTGGCTCTCTCCTATGAGGTGGGTCTCAGGTTGGGCCAGGCATTGGTTGGACATTCCCTCAATCTCTTCTCTACCTTTATCTTTGCACATCTTGTAGGCAGGGCTAATTTTGGGTAGAAGTTTTTGTGGGAAGGTTGGTGTTCCCCTCCCTCCACTAGGAGTCTTATCTGGTTAAAGGGTTGCCTCTCCAGTCTCCATGATCCCTGCCATTAGGAGTCTCAGCTAGAGTGTCCTTCATATCCTCCCAGAAGCCGACCCTGTCCTGGGTCTCCAGCTTGTCACAGAGATGCTCCCACCCACAGTTTCTCTTCTCTCTGAAGGCCCTCTGTTCTTCCAGTGACCTTAATTTTTAAGTGAGCATCAATTACATTTTCATAATGATATGCAGTGTATCTAGGAGTCAGACTTTTGGCAATCTGAACCATGTTTCCTAGGCATGACTCAGTAAGGAAGAATGTCACAAGCCTGTGTCTCTCTAACAGCCTCTTGGGAAGGAAATAGTGAAGTACTAGAAGAGAGCATCCTCAGGTACTAAAAGCAGAAGAGATAGGACAACCCTCACCCCAAGGAAAAAACCTATGAAGGGTTGACTGTGCGCAGGGTCAACAATCCTAATGAGTCTTTTAATTGTCATGTAATGTGATTCTTAGAATCCATGATAATCAGACCCAACACACATCCACCCAGAAGTGATTATAACCATCTTTGTTCTGGCCTTTAGTCTGGTTACCAAGAAGAAAGAATATCTATTCAAATGTTTAAGTGGTTAGAAATGTTTAAGAAAAAAAGGGGAAAAAAGAAATGTTTAAGAAGAACACTCAATACAGAGAGAGAGAGAGAGAGAGAGAGAGAGAGAGAGAGAGAGAGAGAGACAATGATGTTTCTATGAGGTCAGGGAATTGATTAAAATGCTAATTTGACAACTTAAGTTAAAGCTTCTACTGCATACTTTAGGATATTCAGTAACATCTCAGAATTCCTTGCTTGTCTTCTTCACAAGAATCCACTAACATCTGCCTACTACCACCACCAAAAATAATGTATATGAATATTAAATAAATTTTTCATAGAATACTGTCGACATTATAAACAACTTCCCTAATAATAAGACATTATTACTGAGTAAATTATAAGTAATTTACCCTTAAAATCCAGTAGACCAAGTAGATAATAAAAACAAATGATGATGCATCTTTTCTACTTGAAGACCATCTGTCCGGTGGGCATTTAAGGAACACCGATCCAGCAACTGGTGACAAAACACAAAGGAGTTGGCTCCAACATTGCCTGAATATTTATAGCATTCATTAAATGTTGTTTGTTTGGCCCCAAATCTGAAGTTGGAAAATTAAGCCATTGTCCTTTGTTATGATAAACCTGGAATGCATTAATCACCAACTTTTCATCATTTGGTAGCTATGCGATAGCCCACCTGTTTTAGCATTTTAATAAAAATAAACAAGTTCCTTTAATGAAAAGAACTAATTGCAATCCACCCTCAAACTCAATTCTATTCCATAGATTTCCTCAGCCTCATTTTATATCCCTTTTGGGCAACAAAATAAGATCAAGGTTGACTGTGCAATGATGCAAGTCATCCCTAGTTGGGATAATTAGAAAGAAAGCCTGGAAATTCCAAGTGGAAATCAGACATCAGGTTGATAGAAAGAAGGAATGGAGTAGTCTCTGTTGGTGTCATGGGCCAATAAGAACAGTTAAGTAAACCTGGAGCTAGGCAGCTGACAAGGTCTGAGAAACAAGAAAAAGACAAGTTCAAAAGCAGTATGCTTGCATCAGTTTTCAATTGCTGCTATAAGAAACTAACCCAAATGTAGAAGTTTTTTAAAAACCACACATGCATTTATCATCTTGCAATGGCATGGCTCGAAACTATGACACAGATAGTGCCAGGGCAAAACCAGTGTTAGGAAACATATGTTTGCTTCTGCACATTCTAGGATTCAATTTCTTGAATTCTCCAGCTCTCATCAGCTACCCACATCCACAGCCTCATGGCCCTTTCCTCTATCTATAAAGCCAGCGATGGTAAAAGCCACTCATGCCACATTCCCTCTGACCACCTTTTGTCCTTCCTTTCACACATTTAAGGATTTGTTACAAGATTTTGTTGCCCTGGGTGGGGGTGGGGGATCTTCCCTGAAGTGTCAGCTTTAATCACATCAGCAAAGTGTCTTTTGCCATGGGTATAGGCAGGGAGGAAACACTGCTAGTCATGGTGCTATGGATGAGAAGTGACTTGGCAACAAGTTGTCATATTTCTTATACACTCATCAAAGACCATGAAAGCAATGACCACGTATATCTTTTCCCTGTCCAGATTCATTCATTGGATATTTGACCTTCAGATTAAAGCACACAACCCTTACAACTGCCCACAACAGTTCACTTCACTTAGCTCAGTATATGTGAATCATTTCGTGCTGGTGCTTGGAGTAAGAAATGTATTTTTAAGCCATAACCTAGTACCTATACACAATCATGTCCATTTCTGTAACTCCCTGTCAGTATTCCCCTGGTAATAAGCCATGCACTCTGATTATTTTAATTCTGCTTACAACACACACAACAAAGTCGATCAAAGGATATCTGAAAGCAGTTGACCTCAATAAAGGGGGAGAAATCATGGTAACAATATGCATGGAGTCATTGAATGCCAACGTAGATGAGACCTAGCCCTTCTCTCAAAGTCTATCTCCAACTGATGCCTACATCTGAAGGACCTCTGATGAAAATACTCCCCTAGGACTTCTCCAGGCCTGCTTCCTCACCTCCCTCAGACACCTAACCATTGTCCCTTTATCCAGTCTCCTCAGACAGCCCATCTGTCCCAACCTCTCTCCCTAACCTAGCATCATATCCCATTCTTTATTATACTCTCGTTTCCTTCACGCCACTAATTGGTGTTTGGTTGTTTCTTTTCTTTCACTAGAACAAAAGCTGTACCAGGACTATCTTGTTAGTCAGAGGAAACCCAGTTCCTGAGCAGAGCTTCCAAACACACAGAGGGAAAAGCTAAAAAAATCAGTCACTGAAGGAAAAAATAAGAGTAAGTATAGCAAAGCAAATAAATTTGCACATCTTCAATAATATACTTTAAAAAAAATTGATGGTATTGCCCCATAGTTACTTGTATAGGTGACTATAGTCACTGATAATTATCATTACTGGTTTGCTATATCAAACCAGATACACTGAATAACTTGTATATTTCTAATTATTGAAGCAACTTTGAGGGTAGTTATTTTTTTTATTGGGGCCTCACTAAGAGCCAGGAGCAATGAGTTAATCCAACTTGCTATCTCCTTTTCATTCAGTCTGGGACCTAGCCACTTGAAATAACACCACCCACATACAAGATGAGTCTTCTCTCATCAACCAATACTCCTAAGAAAATCTCTTACCAGTGTGCCCATTGGCCAATATAATCACAGTACCTCACTGAGTCTCCCCTCCTAGGTGATTCTACACAATGTAAAGTGGACAATTAAAACTAACCATGTCAGGCTCTGTCATTGGTCTCCCATTTATAGACAAGGAATCTCAGGCATGGAGCCCACTTTAAGCCATAAAGCTATTAAGTAATGGCACCAGCAATCTAACACAGGCAATCTAGGGCTAGAGTGACCTTATAGCTGCCAGACTCTTGCTGCTAAAGATGACATCCAGGGGCCCAGAAGAAGTAGCACCAAAAGGCTTATTAAAAATATGGTCTCTTATCCCATCTCAGGTCTATATTCTAATGAGATCCTTGAGGAATTGCTATATGCAAATAGTGTGCAAAGCTTGGCTCTGAACTATACTGCCTTTGGGGCAGTCAAGCAGAGATGAGCAGAAATAAGTTTATGTCACTAAAATGACACCATGAATAACCTTTTAACTAGAAAGATTTAATTTCACATGATTTTAAAAGGAGTAAGGGAATCGTTAACCTTGAGACAAATGCTTATTCAAACCCCCCAAATAATATTGCACTCCTCGTAAGCAAGAGAAAATGATTGTGAACATCATTAAGACTTTGGACACATTGTTTTCTCATAATTCTATGCATCAGTCTTGGAGTCTATCAACTGATGTTTTGCTAATAAAGCTACGCCAGACTCTTGCCTACTCTCATCCCTCCTCACCTTTCCTGCCTTCCTATGTCTACTTTGGTATTCCACCATTTCCATCACTAAGAAATACAAGCCTGTCATTCCATTTCACCAGAACACCTCTCTAGCTTTAGTTCAGAATCTCTTAGGACTCAGCCACGGCGTTTGTCCTTACCTTCCCTGAGATCAGTGTTTTTAATCCCCCCATGACAAGATTTTGTTGTTTTCATAAGGGATTATAATTATCATATCCTTCTAATACTTTTAGCTTGAATGATAAGATAAAATACTTTTTATTTACCTTTACAAATGTACAAAAGCCAGTAGCATGGCTGATTATTTGGTGTGGAGGTTCCTTCAGAACTCTATAGTACGGACTCCTTACCTCCCACAGCTAAATGCTGGGAAGATATCTGAAGCCATTTCTAATACTGGCTTCGTATATGTGCTTCACTTCTGCTCAGACACAGTTCTTTGATGATGATGATGATGATGATGATGATGATGATGATGATGATGATGGTGGTGGTGGTGGTGGTGGTGGGTGATGATGATGATGATGATGGTGATGGTGATGATAATGATGATGATTTATTCAGACTACATCCTGACTCTTATCCCCTCACGTGTGTCTTCCCACTCTCCCTCCCTCTTCTGCCTTATTTCCTGGAACTCTGACAGAAGGGGACCTCCTCCCCCACCATATGACCACAGTCTATTAGGTCTCATCCAGATAGCCTGCTTCCTCTTCCTCTGTGTGCCGGCCGGGCTTCCCCACCAAGAGCAAGTGATCAAATCGGGGGCACCGGAGCTCATGTTAGAGGCAGTCCCAGCTTCCTCCACAACCGTGAAGAATGAGCTGTCCATTGGCTGAATCTGAACAGGAGTTCTAGGTTCCTTGCATGCACTGTTCCTGGTTGGGACAGCAGTTTGTGCAGCCCTCCCCTTCCCCACCTATCCAGATCTGCCAGCCTTGATGGTCTCCTTGTGAGGCTCCTGAACTCTCTGGGTCCTCCCATTCCCCCACTCTTCCATACCACTCTCACCTGCAGTCCAGCAGCTATTCCCAGCATCTGTCCCAATGTCCTGCTGAGCAGAGACTCTCAGAGGATATCTATGTTGGTCTAGTATCCACTTATAGATGAATATATACTATGTGTGTCTTTCTGGGTCTGGTCACCTTACTCAGGATGATCATTTCAAGTTCCATCCATCTGCCTGCAAATTTCAAGATTTCTTTGTTTTCAATAGCTGAGTAGTATTCCATTATGTAAACGTACTACAATTTCTTTATCCATTCTTCAGTTGAGGGACATCTAGGTTGTTTCCAGATTCTAGCTATTACAAATAAAGCTGCTATAAACGTAGGTCAACAAATGTCCTTGTTGTATAGTGGAACATCTTTTGGGTATATGACCAGGAGTGGTATAGCTAGGTCAATTTTCTGAGAAAGCACCAGATTGGTTTCCAAAGTGATGGTACAAGTTTGCACTCCTACCAGCAATGGAGGAGTGTCCTCCTTTCTCCACATCCTCACCAGCATGTGCTGCCACTTGAATTTTCCATCTTAGCCACTCTGGTAGATGTAAGATCGAATCTCAGAGTGGTTTTGATTTGCATTTCCCTGCTAATTAAGGATGTTGAGCATTTTTCAAGTGTTTCTCAGCCATTCAATGTTCCTCTGTTGAGAATTCTCTGAAGCCATTTCTAATACTGGCCTCATATAGGTGCCTCACTTCTGCCCAGACAGAATTCTTTCTTCCATCCTTTCTTTGTCTTAACTATTTCAGCAGAACGTTTACCAGAATGCACTGTAATCTAAATGATCCTATGTACATACTCATCTGGCATGCAATAGCCTTCCAACATATTTTAGTTCTTTTTCATTTTTAATCTCACAAGAATCTTCTTGAATTACTATTCAGAAATCTTCTGACTATCCATTTATTGTTTTCTGTATTTTAAGGACACACTGTCCTTTTAGGAATCCCTTGTTCAGCATACAAAGCATCACTCTGTAATATTTAAGTTCTTATCATTTTCTTCCTTTTTATTGAAACTACTTCTAGCTATTTGCTGATGATATTGCTTGACTTTAACCTTTGTCTGTTCTGTCCCTTGCTATTTGAAGCAGACTTTTAACTGCAATGGAATTTTGCTATCTTGTATCTAATTCTACTGTTTTGTGGTAGTTCCTTGGGGTTCTTGCTTTTTCGAATTCATAATATATTAAATTTTTTCACAGCAGAAAATACATTTATAATCTATTTTTCCTTTCTTTGCACTGTGTTAGTTTCAGATTCTCTTCTGGATGTAATGTCCCTGTTGTTTTCCTTTGGCTACTTTACAGTGGCATAATGGTTTTGTCATTTCCTTTCTTCTGCCTAAATCTCTAAAAATTCAGCATAGAAATCTCTTGACATCCATTCCATTGTATATAGAACCTGTGCTTGTATTATGCCTTCTGAGATAAAAATAGGTGTTAAATATGAGCAACACAACATAGGTGGCAGAAGATTTATTGTGGAAGCATGGGGCGAGAAAGAAGGGGTATCCCAGGGAGGTGGGAGAGAGACAGAGAGAGAGAGAGAGAGAGAGAGAGAGAGAGAGAGAGAGAGTAAGAGAGCAACTGATGGCAGGTTTGTCCTTTTTATCCTGGGCCCCTGGTGGTGGCGGCAAGTGATGACATTAGAGGTTGCTAAGCAACTTGGAAACAGGCTTGTGAAGCTGCTTACATATATGCTAACACTGGGTGGGTGTGATATTTGTTTTTCTGGTGAGCACAGAGGGCTTGAGGGGTGGAGAGTATGCTAACATAAGCACAGCCTGTAGTGAAACACACACACACACACACATGCGCATGCACACCTTGAGAATTTCTACACAAGAGTACCTAAAAGAGGGCTTCATGGATACTTTAATTATTTCCACATACACATCCTATTTCTAATGAAAGTGACCGCAGATCCCCACCTGACCCCATTTCAGATGATTTGGCACCATGCGTTGTGATGAGCAAGCTTGCTTCCATAGTACTGGAGTAAGTTAAGACTCCAACCCTCCCTTGGAGTACTGTAAAAGAATGCTAACCAACGGGCATGATCAGAGCTAACAAAACACCCTGAGCTACCCCATCTCTCTCAAAAAGTATAAGAAGTAGCTACTTAAACCCAGGTTATTGTTCTTGGTAGTTTCTGTGGATTTGTCTCTTGCGAAGTGCAAAGTAAAATCCAGTACTAGTTCTGGGTGTTACGGCCAGTGTTCTTGTTTACTTATGTCAATCTCCTTGCTCAAAACAAAAACTCTAGACACATAATTCCCCATGTTTCCTGATTAAGTTCAATTGCTTCCTCTGCGACTCCAGCAAGGTATATCTTCTTCCTGCAATCCGAGGTTGTCAACACACACTTGATAGAGTAGCCATGGCGGTTATAAGAAATGGTATAGTTGACACACGTGGAACCATTCTAGTGTGGCTTACTGCATCATCACATAATGAAGAGAGAGGGGGTCTGGTCTCCCCCTTTTCTATGAATGGTATGAACCCCATCTTGTCGCCCCACCCTTGTCATACCATCTAAGCTCAGTTCTGTCCTATAACGTTTCAAAGACTGTTTTAGTTTGCTTTCTGCTGTTGTGATAAAGCACTTGCCAAGCACAGCTTGGGGCAGAAGGATTTGCTTTTGATTACAGGTTATAGTCTGGCATTGAGGTGATACTGGGCAGGAACTCAAGGAAGGAACCTGGAGGCAGGAACTAAAGCAGCCACCGTGGAAAGCCACTGCTTAGAGACTTGTTTCCAGCCTCACATTTAGCTACCTTTCTTCTTCAACCCGGGAGCACCAGCTAAGTAATACCTCAGCTCACAGTGGGCTGGAGACTCCCCCATCTATTACTGCTCAAGAAAATGCCCTCACAGATGTGTTCACAGGCCAGTTTGATGGAGACAATTCTTCATCTGAGGTTTCATCTTTCTAGTTGTCCCTAATTTGTGTCAAGTTGACAAAAACTAAACAGCACATCTACAAATAATATTCCATAAAGAGATTGGGATTCATCATATGGATTTTTAGAATACGTAAGTGCTTGCAAAATAGCGTTTCCTGATATGTATGTTGCGTCATTATGGAGAAACAGTTTATGTAAATTCTATGAGGAACATGTTGCAATGGCAGCAACTTTGAAAAAGCGCTAACCCCTAAGCTGAAAATCATTTGTTACAAAAGGGCAAACCAGAAAAAGAGAAATGAATTTCAGATAGAGGAGACAGCTTCCATTCACTTCTTTATTTATTCAACATATTTTCGCTAAAAGCCTATTCTATGC
Source organism: Acomys percivali (assembly GCA_907169655.1). Lineage (NCBI taxonomy): Eukaryota > Metazoa > Chordata > Mammalia > Rodentia > Muridae > Acomys > Acomys percivali. Next base: position 93,574,163 of record OU015742.1, read on the forward strand.
TAGGTCCTATTCTATACCCTGGGAAATATAAACATGCAAGGAAGACAAAATATTAGTTCTACTGGTGGACACAAATAACAAATAAAGAAATGTAAAGTATGATTTCAGATACTAGAAAGCATGTAGGATAAATTCCAATAGAGTAAGAGAATATATTAACAGAGGGACTGCTTTGATAAGGGGTTTAAGTTGACCTCTCTGAAGGAACATCATTTAAGCAGAGGTCAAAATAAATGATGACTAAGGAAGGCTTGGGGTGAGCTGTGGCGTGGAAAGAGGGAAGCACAGAAATCCAATATTGCTGCATTTTTGGAGGCAAAACTGGGAAAGAGGCAGGTGTCACATACACTAAGTGATCTGACATTTACCCTGGGCTGTCAGAAGTCAATGAAACACTTAAAGAAAATGGATGTCACAGTCTTGCTCCGCTTTAAATAGATTACCCTGGAAACGGGGAAACTGTGTACAGAACAGATCCATAACGGAGCTGGTGGAAGGACAGGAAACCTGATGGGAGAAGACGTGGAGAGTTCTGAAGTTATTTAAAGGGAAACAGTGAGGTTAGGCAGACAAAGTCTCTCAGACTATCAGGGTCCTAACTTAAAGCCATGCTTAGGATCAAGATTTGGCCATTGCCAAGGAAGAAAACCGGGGGGAGGGGAGGAGACATACGCTTCTCAGAAGTTTACTTTGGATGTAACTGGCAAGAGTGAAAAAATGAGGGCCAGTAACGCAGATGATTTCAACTCAAGAGAAGGTGGACCCCAAGTGCTGCCAAAGCACAACTCACCGACCTGACAGGGACTAGAGTGGATCTGAACTGGTCCCTCTGTAATACTTGATTGATTTTGCTTCCAGGGTATTGGAAAGGCAGAAGTGATGAGGCAATTGGGGGAAAAAAACTTTCCCTCACAATCCTCTAAAAGTGAACCCTTTAAAGGCATACCCTGTGGCTCGCATCTATTTTTATATGAATATGACATCATTTTCCCATTTTCATTGGTGCCTCCAAGACAGATTCCATCCTTCCTCACAAGGCCCTCTGATGTTCTTGCGACACTAGTGGGAGAAGTGGGAGAGATTAGCATCATCAGCCTCAGAAGGATTGGCTCCTCCCACTGTCTCTGTTCCCTTGGAAATGCATAATGGATTTGGGAAATTAATTGAAATTATGTAAGTGATAATATGTAGGACATGGGCTTATACCTAATATCTATTCTAATGTTGGTTCAATTTAGCTAAAGTTTGGAATCAGTGTCATGCTGGCTACTTTTATATCAATTTGATACAAGCTAGACTAATTTGGGAAGAGGGACCTGAAAACTGCCCCCACCAGTTTGGCCAGTGGGTCAAGATTATGAGGGAATTTTCTTTATTGATGACTGATGTAGGAGCTCACTGTGGGCAGTGTCTCTCCTGTAGTCCTGGGTGCTATAACAAGGCAGGAGGCTGATAAAGCGATGAGGATGAAGTCAATAAGTAAGTAGCACTTCTCCGTGACTTCTGCATAGTTCCTGCCACTAGGTTCCTGCCCTGGACTTCCCTGGATGATAAATACATGCTATAAGCAGAAATAAACCCTTTCCTCTCTAAGTTGCTTTAAGTCATTGTCTTCATAATGGCGATAGACACATATGGGATGGGAGAGAGGAGAAAATTGAAGAAAACACTCTCAAATCTGCAGGTGTCAAGCTAAGACATTGAGGTTATCCAAGGATTTTAAGGAGAGCAGTAATATAGTCAGAGCTTCTTACAGAAGCCAAGCTAGTGCAAGAAAATTGGTTTAAAAAAATATATGTGATCATTCAGGCAAGAAGTAATGAAATCAGACTGTGCTGAAAAGAAAGAACAATGTTCTTTAGGATAAAGATCAGTGGTATAAATGAAAAAGAAAGGACGCTAGGGTGACTGAGAGACTGATTGTGTTCAAAAAACAAGAACATTGGAGGCAAAGCAATAAAGGAAGGGAAGAAAAGCAGGGAGAGTGGGGAGGAGGGTAAAGGGAATAGAAAAGGAGGAGGGAGAAAAAAGAGAGAGAGATGCAGAAAGGAGAGGGAGTAGAAGGAATAAAAGGGAAAGAAAAAGAAATGGAGAAAAAGGAAGGTCATCCATTGGCAAGCTAACTTGAATGATTCCAATTATCTAACAAGTATCTGTGATGTGCCACGTAGTATAAAAATGCAGAGTACTAAGCACAGTACTTGAATGCATGTGGATGATTCTGGCCCTCAAGGGACTTGATTCCAGAACAAAAGTTAATTAGGCAAAACAACTTGAGAATTTTAATCCAATTGTACTTTACACATGTATAAAAATGCCACAATGAAGCCCATCATTCTGTTAATATATGCTAATAAAAATGTTTAAAGAAAATGATTCAAGATAGCCGGGTGGTGGTGGCTCATGCCTTTAATCCCAGCACTTGGGAGGCAGAGGCAGGCGGATCTTGTGAGTTTGAGGCCAGACTGGTCTACAAAGAGAGTCCAGGACACAGCTAAGGCTACACAGAGAAACCCTGTCTCAAAAAAAGAAAGAAAGAAAGAAAGAAAGAAAGAAAGAAAGAAAGAAAGAAAGAAAGAAAGAATGATTCAAGGAAAGAGAGCACAATATCCAAAAACTGAGGGTAGGGGTGGAACCTATAATACCAACCTGCCAGGCAAGACAAGACATGCCCATTTGTGCAATAGTGGCATAGCTATCATGAGGATTACCAACCACTCTCTGATTGGCTTTGAGGCCCACAGCACAGGAAACAACCCATAAATCACCCAATAGCTTGTTGTAGGGGAGATCATAGGTCCCTGTGGGAACTTGACGTAGGATCAAACTAATTCCTAAATGTATATGCTTAGATCCAAAGACAAGTATCACTCTCAGCTTAGTCAGAGAAATCATTATTTTTTGTCGACTATGGAAAACTGTTTGCAGCCCAGGCCTGTTAAGACAAAAATCCTTCCTGTTAAAAAGAATGGAATCTCTGGCCTAGGTGGAAAGCTAACATTACAAGTAGATACACCAGCTGGCCAAGGGATCAGCCTTAGGAAGCCAGTCTCATCTCTAGCCATGCTAAGTAAGAGAAATGAAGAAGCATTGGTTCTTTAATGGAATGATGTGGTTTTCCTTCCCAGAATCCACACCCCTAGCTTACGGGACCACAGCCATGCAGCTTCATACATTGACCCACGTTTTGTTTGTTTGTTTGTTTGTTTGTTTGTTTGTTTGTTTGAGACAGGGTTTTTCTGTGTAGCCTTGGCTATCCTGGACTCTCTTTGTAGACCAGGCTGGCCTTGAACTCACAGAGATTCGCCTGCCTCTGCCTCCCTGTGCTAGGATGAAAGGCGTGCGCCACCACACCGGGCTTCAACGTGCTTTTAGAATTGCCTAACTTGCCCTTTTCTACTTTCTTTTCCCTAAGCATGCTTTCCTGAATTCTTTGGACTTCTCCAACATGTTTGGCTTCTCTACTCTTCATCCAAAGCCTCCCTTTTGGTCACATGGCTGCTTGTCCATCATGTAGCCGATCACCATGTGCTGGCTTAAATGACATACTTTTGTTTTTCCTTCTCTCTTTCATTCTCATCCAGGCATCTAGTCATTTAAATCTTGTTTTATTTTTCCCCTGAGTTTTTTTTTTAATGTGTGTAAGTGTTTGCTAACACATATGTCCATGCACAACATGCATGCAGTGATGGAGGAAAGGCCAGAAGATGGCATCAGATCTTCTGTGAATGGAGTTACACACAGTTGTGAGCCACCGTGTCAGTGCTGGGAATTGAGCTCAGATCACTGCATTATCTCTGCATAAATTTATCATAAAATTTATCATAAATTTATCATTGAACAGCTGGGCATGGGGGCGCATACTTGTAATCCTAGCACTGAGGGAGGCAGAGGCAGGTGGATCACTGTCAGTCACGGGCAGCCGAGGCTACACAGGGAAACCCTGTCTTGAAAAAAATATCCTTGAGCTTCCATTTGAGTTCAATCCTAAATTCTTTTATTAATGAGACCAAGAACCCCAAGGGGAGACCCAGTTTCTCCTGTATCATTCAGCAACCACAGAGGCATACAAAATTCCAGTAACATTAGAGAGTCATTGCTGTTTAAAAAAAAAAAAAGTGTTAAGAATAAGAATAAAAATAAAAATAAGCAATTGAGTGCTTAGGCCTAAACAAGACGTTGATAGTGTCCGCTCCAAGGGTCAAGGAAAGGGGGTTAGAAAGAATGTAAAACTGGAAGACGGGGAGAAAACTGCGAAATGTCCTTTCTGGGCAATACCAAGGCCATCATGGATCTCAACAATTGCAGTGGTTGTACTAAATTGGCTCATTAACAGGCAGGCATGGGTGAAGGAGGGGCTCAGCGGACTCCACACCTCGCTGCTGCACCCTTTCCTGTGGGTCGATGCATGGGAAGGAGTCAAGGCTTCAGTTGGGTACTCGCCAGTCTTTGCACCAGGCTCCAGTAATTAGCCCCGACAGAGTGGTCACACAGATGGATAGCTCTGGTTAAACTAAATGGGTCACAAAACAAAACCTGAAGTAATGACTGTGGAAAGGGACTAATGTGGAGGAGGCTGCGTTAACAGGCGTGGGAAGGAAAGAGTAACGCACAACACACTATAGTACACTTATGAAACGATCAAAAACTGAGTTAAGAAAAAGAAAGAAAGGCATACCCCCTTCAAGGATACACAAGAGGTTGCTGCTGAGCAAAGGAGGGAAAGGCAGAAGATAAGGCTTCAAAGACCCTGTAAAAACCGGGAAGGATATTTCAAGGATGTGGGCTTTACTCTTTCAGTAGCTGAAGCTGTGGTTGACTTACAGGCAAAACTAGAGACGATCCAGGGTCACATCTGGCAATTGTAGATTTGATGTAGAGAATGATTCAAAGTCACCCACTTGATAAACCGGAAATTCTGAAAAGCCGCACCCAGCACAGGACACTCACGTGCAAGCACACTTAAATGCATTGCTGAAGTCATAAGAAAGAGGAAAAAGCCCTGAAGGTCCGGCAGAAAGAAAAATAAGCTGGAACAGGCATGGGAGGCAAGCTATACTGCCACTGTAGTCCTGGGAGTTCATGATAATAAAATAGCTTTGGAATCCAGTAGCTGTGTGGGGAACCAGAGCTTAAAATGGACCCGTGAAAATGAAGCCATTACAGTATGCAAGGCCGTAGTCATGTTTATTTGGACATCACACAGGAGGGACAGCTGTGTGATATGGTAAGCATTTTTGTAACTTTTTTCCATCCTGCTTTCCGTAGCGTCTACTTCCTCATACTTATACAGTGGTATTCAAGGCTCCAATTGCTCCAGGTTCTCTCCAACTCCTACCTCTCCTTTTTGTGATCTTTCCTGTGTGGGGGTTTGATTTGCATTTCTCTCACGCTGAGTCATGATGGGGATTTTCTCTGTTTTTCCTTGATGCATCATTTAGCAACGACGTGTCTTGCAGACATTTTCTCCAGTCTGTGGGCTGCCTTTCATTGTTGGGTGTTCCCTTCGTCAGTTCAAGGGAGTCTCTGTTGTCTCTGCCTACCATGGCAGTGTTTTGTCATCATGGACAAAAACAATCACAATGACAGTATAAACGTCCTTTCCCATATGTTTTATTCTTGAAATTTTATAGTTTTGAATCTTTACTCCATACTGAGTTGACTTTTATATATAATGTAAAATAAGAGTCCAATTTCATCAAAGTCTAGATAACTTTGTTTTTAAAAAAATAATAGGATTCCTGAGAATTCACAATCTAATGCTTTTTTTTTTTTTTTTTCTTTTTCTTCCAGATCTGAACTCAATTTCCAGGCAATTTCACTGTGTTAACTCAAGCTAAGAAATTAAAGTGACTGCAGGTTCGTTGACACAGCGGGGTGGCAGAAAGCACATAAATTCTTAAAGTGTGATGTGTGCTACCTTGGACTATTCTCTAGTCTAGAGACAGGGTGAGAACTGCTTGGTAATACTATGCTACTTTCTTGTTGTAAGTTACCTAAAATTTTATTATTTAAAAAACATTTTTTTCCAAAAAAAGCTCTGGAAAGCACAAGGACATCCAGGCATTATTTATACTGTGTATAATATATAATATGTATGATAATTCCTGGTAACGGTTATGTGATTTATGCTTTGTAAACTGCTTAAGGGGGATGAAAAGGTGGCTCATGTGGGAAAACATTTGTACATGAAGATCTGAGTTTGGATTCCCTAAAACCAAGACTGACAGACTGGGTACAGCTGCTAGGTCCTGGGCTAGCTGAATCAGTCAGCTCCAGAGTCAATGAGAGACACCTGTTTCAACAATACAGCAAAAGAGTAAGTGAGGAAGACACTCGGTGTTGACCTCTGCCCTCCAAGTGTGTACATACTTGTGACATGCATCTACACACACACACACACACACACACACACACCACAGCAGGGACGCGAAGGGACACATACACACAAACAAAAATTAATTATTAACCAGTTAATTGAAATAAAGTGCTTGAGGAAACAAAGAGTAGCAGTATTCTCACACCTCGGACAGCTGACCCTCTCACGTCGTGTTCCTAGTGCGATGCACGTGGTCTTGTCTCCATGATACCTCCTAGGAGGCTGGGCCGGAGAAAATGACTAAGTCCATACTTCCTTCCCTGAGATTTCTCGTCCAGATGAAAGAACCTACCCTCCTCTTTATAAGCAATTTCCTTTTTTGTACGTGCACGTGTGTGTGTGTGTGTGTGTGTGTGTGTGTGTGTGTGTGTGTGTGTTGAAAGAAACTGTGAACTCTGGCTCTGCAACTTGTAAGTTGTGTGACTCTGTGCAAGTTACTATTGTGGCTCACCCTCTGGCCTTCATTTGTGAATCTGGGAATAGAGACATCACCATCAGGACTCCTGTAAAAGAAAAATAATATGTTTGCTTTTAAGCGGATTTTATCAGTTTTCTATGTGTCTCCATATCTTTGACTTTATCCATTATTCATAAACAAAAAGGTCCTTCTGTGGGATTGTCATTTACTTTAGGAATGCTGTTTCTATATGAAGGGCTTTGCTGCTTTGAGTGTTTTTCATTGCTGTTTTGATTTTGTTGCTGTTGTTAGTACCAAACATTATTCTATCATAGTCAGAGGACATGAGCTCTGTGAGAGCCAGTCTTTGGAATATATTAAGACAATTTTTTACTTAAGATTATATTAGAATTTTAAATAGGTTTTCTATACTTTTTGAAAGGGCTTATATTTTCAAGGGACAGAAGCACACTCATATCTCTGCATCTTTATATCTATCTGCATACCAAATTAATCCTGTTTCATGTGTAATTCAAATTCTCCATTGCCTATTTTTCTGTATTTACATCAGAGAAGCCTGTTAGATATCCTATTATGATTCTAAGTTTTTATAAATTTGTCCTTGTAATTCTGTTATTTTTTTAAGTTTACGTATTTTTAACTATGTCATTAAGCACACCTAGGAATATCCTGTTTTTCACTGCACCACTACACATAGCCTTCACACCAAATGTTGTTTGTAGTTTTTTGATATTTTTTTTGTATGTGTGAATGTGGATGTGAATATGCATGTGTGTGTGTGCACATGTACACACCTGTGTTATATGTGTGTAGAAAATAGAAAAACAACTTACAGGAGACAGTTCTCTGCTTCTGTGTGTGAGTCTTGGAGGTTGATTGCAGGTCATCAGGCTTAGAGAGCAAGCACCATTACCCGTCTTGTACACCCAGCATTGTTTATAAGTTCTGCCCAAGCTGCTGTATTAAAGTG
>OU015742.1:93588883-93610162 GCA_907169655.1 Acomys percivali
TGTGTGTGTGTGTGTGTGTGTGTGTGTGTGTGTGTGTGTGTGTGTTTATAACAAACAATTACCATGAAAGAGCTATTCTCATTCCTTTTTAAATTATTTTCATTTAAATTAAACCTAATTATTTTTTTAAGTTTCTGAAATCATAGTATAATTACATCATTTCTCCCCTTCCTTTTCCTCCCTACAACTCCCCATGTACCCTCCCTATTCTCTCTCAAATTCACGTCCTCCCTGAGGACTAGCTTTCATGGTACCAGTAAGCATCATGCAACCATCCATCCAAGGGAGGGAAGCAAACAGTAGTCCTCCTGAGCTAAGATGTCTATGAACCATGGCTTATGAATCTATGGACAATCACCAGCACGGCAAGATAACTCTAGGAATGCAGTAGTGGCACAGATATCTTGGCAATAACCATTAGCTGAACCTAGGAACCATTCAACAAGAGGGAAATCATGTCTGGTACTAGAAACCTAACAAGCTACCCAGAGCTCATGAAGTCATCGACCTTAGAGATGAACCTACAACTGCCACTTTACCAAATCAGCACTACTGCTAAATACATCCTAAATATTTATACTTATACCCACAGAGAAATGTCATTCTCACTTCTCAGCAAAGAGACTTCTCTTTGCAACAGATGGAGAACATCACGGAAAATCAAAACTGATAAAAATGCAGAGAACAGAAATCATGTGTTCCCCAGTCCCAACTGATAAGACTACAACACAATTAAACTTATTTTCAAGTGATATATAAAAATTAAACATATTGACAGGACACATGTTTGCATTGTGTTAATCTTTGTAAGCACATCTAGTTCCCCAAATATTTATCACTTCTTTATGGTAAAACATTGAAAACCATCCCTTCTGGATGTGTGAGAGGTACAGTGCACAGTAGTTTCCTAAAGCCTATGAATAGCCCGGAAGACCTTCTCACTCCCACCCAACTTACTAAATAAGTGTTCAAGTTGGGTAATATATTTAGTTTTATCAAATGTTAGATGGTGATATTGTGAGTTATTGGGGGCATTTTACTACAATTTCTTACAAACTGACACCGATTCTGTGATTAAATTTCAAAAGAGTTGAGACAGGAACATAACAACAAAAGAAGATCCTTTCCTGCTCACTCCTAAGGGCAACACCACTCAATAACATCTTAGTATTGCTGTGTTTAATGTGGAAAATTAGATTTTCTCGTGGCTTATTGTTCATTCTCTTCTGACATCTTGAAAAAAATTTCTGGAAATATTTCTATCTTGGAGTTGTATAAGATAACTCTTTTTTTGGTATTTTTGAGACAAGGTTTCTCTGTGTAGCTTTGGCTGTCCTGGACTTACTTTGTAGACTAGGCTGGCCTTGAACTCACAGACATCTGCCTGCCTCTGCCTCCCTAAGTGATGGACTTACAGATGTGCACCACCACATCCTGCTAAGACAACTTTTAAAATCTGCTTCAAAATAGACTTGAACACTATTCAATAAAACTAAATGTTTTCAGAGCAGCCTCGAGTATAATTACTCAGGTTTTATTTGCTTTGGCAAGGTATTCTTGATCTCATAAGTTATTCAATTTTGTAAAAATTTCAGGTCTTTTATTAAGTTCCTTCAAAGCTTATGAGTATGCCAAAAGTTGTACAGAAATTTCAAAGTTCTTCCTCTAAAAAATACTGAACATGTTGGCCCATTTAAGGTTTATAAGTCCATGTAAGTATGTTTTGATCAAATTTGGTGTATTTCATATCTGGGAGACCACGTCCACTTTATTAACTTTTGCTAAACCATACTGAACAAATCTTGCACATGTTCAAGCTTCACATGTATAATATACATATGTGTGTATGTGTCTATACACTATTTATAATGTAATCATATGTAATATATGTGTATGTAATACATACTATATAATATGTATAGTATATACATAATGAAATTTCAAACAAGTTTATTAACATATCTGTCCTCACAGTTACTTGTGATAAAATACTCCAAGCCCACCATGATTTATAATGCAGTATTGCTATTATGGCCCCACGGCTGTACATCAAACTTTTTAGGCTTCTTATTTTTATAATGTTCCCTTGGCTTGAGTAGAGAGTTGAGTAAAAGCATGAAGAGTGATGCCTTGGAGCTAAGGAGCATCAACCCTAACTGCCTGCAAATGCATCAGTAGTGTTGATCAAACTCTACAGCCTATGGGAACTAAGTGATATGACTTCCTAAACCCTATGGACTTGGGCTGCAGCCAAGATGCCTCACCAGAGATCTGAAGGGGAATCTAGAAATACCTCTGAATAATACTTACAGTCTAGTTCTTTTTTTAGGCTCTGACCCATTCTCTGTACCCTAAATCTCTCTGGAAAATTCTGGAACACTAGATGAACAGCAAACCTGTGTTCAAATGGTCACATCCAGAAACCCAAAAACATGAAAATGATGAATGAGCACAGCACACTTCGCCTCTATAACCTCCAGCTACTAACTGTAGACATGCACATCATAGCATGAAGTGTAACCTATCTCATGTGGAAACACATGTGGAAACACAAGCACACATATATGGTGGGGCAGGCTGTGAGGTAGATTTTTTTCATCCCTCTTGCTCATCTGTATTTTCTCATTATTCTAAAACGAATGCACAGAACCATTATGTTAGTCAGAGCTGTGCTCCTATAGCAAATACCTGAGAGTCAAGGAATGAAGAAAAAGCTGCCTTGACTCACAGTTTCAAAGGTTTCAATCTATAGCGGCTGTGGTGAGGTGGAGCATGACAGGAGAAACAGAAAAAGCAGATGAAACTTATTCACATTGCAGCCAGGAAGCAGGGGCAGGGCCAGGTCCTGTTATCCCATTGGAGAACAAGCCCATGGTCACCTGACTCCCTCCTTTAGGCCCCACCCCCTAATGCTTCCACCATCTCCAGGCAGCACCACAGACTGGTGACCCAGACTTCTGCATGCAGGCCTTTGGGGACCACTAAAATGAAACCATAGCAACATGATAATTTTAACTCTGAAGAAAATAAAGCACTATGGATCCACGTGGAAACGTAGCACCAATACAGGTCCCTTCTGCTAACCAATTGTTCCTTGCTGGATGGAACAATGCTGACAACCAGGGTTCTACACAACAGCACAAAAAAAATCCAGATCAGTCAACCATCCATAGAAAAACTCATTAAAAGAATCATTCATTATTCTGAATTTAAGGACATTTTAATCTGTGAAGCTAGAAAAACAATGCAAATAAAAATACACAGCCTGCATTGCTTTCATTTATTTCTGTCTGAGCTAACTAAAAATAGATTTTTTTTCCTATTGTTTTATGCTCAGAAAAATTAAGACTCTTCTTCTCATCATGCTGTCAAGAAGCAGTGTGGACATGAAGTCTGCCAACCTTGAAAAATGCTACAATGACTCCCAGAAACAGTAGGCCAGAATTTAAGTTATCTGTTTCCCAACTGTGCTCTCATTGTTCAGTGTTACAATGTTCTTTGGGATGTAAACAGGATGAAGGACCACATTCATTCCCCGTAAGTTACAGGAAATTGGGAATAGCAATAAGCTTTTGCAAAGGGCATAGTAAAAACAAAGTACTTTTGAGTGAATTGCTGTGGGGAAAAAAATTGCAGTATGTGAGAACTTCTGTTTGACAGTTTTTGACTTGAAAATTATAAGGTATCCATGTTATTTCTTAAGGCATTCATTTTCTTCAAATTAGACATTGGTTCGAATACTCTTTTTAAATGTCACTGCTTGGAGGTATGCATTTTCTAGGTGGGAAAAGAACACACTAAAGCATGGCCAGGCATTGTCCCTGAGCTTAATGGCATCCATTAGCCTTAGACTCTGAATTTAATGTAAAGAATTTTAGAGAACTTTTCAGAGCATCATGGTGAGAGAAGAGGTGGGAGGGTAGGTGGAGGATAAGGAAGGATAAATAGGACATTCTGTTTCTGGATATTATTTCTACAGCTTTTTCAAAAGAAATTATTTTAGTTTATTCTTAGCTTTCAAACCAACATTTGGAAAATGTACACTGTTGTTGAATGCAGCACAGAACTTCAGACCAATATATTATCACTCTTTATAATAGAGTGAAATCAAATTATCTTAGATTCACTAAATATCAAGTATCTGCAAAAAAAATTTTTTTTTTTAATTTAAAAACCTGATGATTTTTCAGGCCCCTAAGTCCAAGCACAGTGGGCACAATGTGGACTGGTGTTACTCCTGTGTTGACGTTGCATAAATACATGGTAGATGCTGAAATTACTCTTCAACTGACCTTGTGAATTTGTCCTCTATTGTCCACTGAGAAGTACTTAATCATGTGGCTCTTAGAAACAAATGTCTTTCTCTGGTTGTTTACAGATCAGCATGTCAGGGCTGAAAGGATGAGAAGAGCTAGGTGACATCATGTTCAGTTTGAAGTTGAACATGAAAGGGAACCGAAGTCAGCCCCAGCTCAACTGGGTTTGGAATTAAGTTCTCCAAGAGCTCTCGATAAATGCCCCTTCCAGCCAACACCTTGATTGCAGTCTCATGAGAATCTGAGGGGAAGATGCTGTTGAGCCATATTTCATCTGAATGTTTCACCCACAGAACCATGAGATAATGACTGGATATAAATCCAATATAGTCAATAAAAACCAAATGCAGCCATGTGGTGAGTGAAGCATCTAGCCAGGCACAGGACACAATCCTAGACTGTGTAAATCTCAAGCTCACTCTTGGGCAGTGCCTGATATTATAAAACACCACACCACTAAGGAGATAGGCACACAGCACCATTTATGTCACTGTCTTGGGTTCCCCAGTGCCAACTGTTCCCTGTTATGTGATCAAGGGCACAGATGAAGCTAAGTCATCAGAGACCCTCACAATGTCCCACATCAGACACTCAGCCACATTCTCATAGGCTTCAAGTCTCTGCCACTGGCTACCTGAGGAACCCACAATATACTCTTCATGTTGAATTAGACCAACAGTTAGTATGTTGCACAGAAACAACTGCAGGTAGGAATGCATTCTAAGATTTCTTTTTTTAATTGAAAATAGATTTTTTTTTTAAGACAAGATATTTGGATTACACTTTGCCTTCCTCCAGCTCTGCTTAGATTTCCCCCACCCATACATATGCAAAGGACCTGTAAGGGAGGGGAAATCCCTGACAAAACATTATAAGACAATTGAGTTCATTTTGTGCTGGCCAAACTATGTAAGAGTAATTTATATACCCAGTATGACTCCCTTGGAGAAAACTAAATTTTCATTTGCAAGTGGTTATCAATTAGTAATAGCTTCTGGGCTATGGGTGTGGGCTTGGATCCACTCTCCCTCTTATATGTGGGTGTTAGCTGTTAAGCCTTTGATAAGCAAGCTACAATCCATATAACCACAGAAGTTAGGTATAGAGTAAGGGAATAGAGTGGAGTAATGAATCTCCCTAGGAATGAAAACAGAATAAATAGGTATGGATGGACAACAGCTGGAGGCAGGAACAGAAGGTTCAATCAGGGAGGATAGTAGAAGAAGGTGATGAAGGAAGGAATATGGAGAGGGAGAGCTAAAACTAAGGGCCACTTGAGGGGTTGTATGAAAAACAAATCCAGTAGAAGCATCCAAAAATATACACATGTATGGAGGCACCAAGTAACAGGGAGATGGAGCCCCAATTGGATGTCTCTTGTCACCAAGTGAAGCTTCCAGTGCCAGGAATGGGTTACATCTAATTGAGTTGTTGGCCAAAGGGGCTCTATGGGAACCTCCAAACAACCCAGAGTATTGCCAAGGCTACTGTTTGCTCTCTACAATCTGTCAGTAAGGCCATATCGATGAAGACAACTCATTGAACACAGAGAAGCCATGCTGCTGCCTATCTAGAGCCTTTATCCCTATGCCTTGAAGGTATTCTCTATGCTACCAGAAGAGAAAGATAAACACAAATCCTGTTGCACAATGATGACCTGTCCGCAAGATACACTGGTGTAATCGCAGCACAAAGCTTGTTGGAGCAGCCAAGCAATTATCTGATTGAATTTAAGGCCCACACCATGAGATGTAGTCCATCCCTGATAGAGGAAGTGGACACAAGCCCACACCCCTAACTCAGAACTCTCTCCAGTTGATTACACTTGCAAATGAAAAATGAATTAGTTTTCTCCAAGGGGGTCTCGTTGGCTATACGAACCACAATGAAAGCCAAGCTGCATGGCCAGCAGTAGATGGCCAACAGAAAAGGAACTCAGTGGCATCTTTGAGAGTCCTTTATCTCATAAGGTTTAGATGGGGCTTTTTTGTTTTAACATTACAGGTTATTTGCATATGGCTTGGGTTTTTAGGGGAATTCCTGCATGAATAAGCATACATATCTCTGCCTCTATGTGTGTATCTAGTGGTTTGTTGTTGTTGTTGTTATTGTTGTTGTTTTTTGGCTCTTATGTTTGTTTTTGTTGTTTGTTTGTTTGTTTTGCCCTATTCCATTTTGATTGTGTTTTGTTTTACATTATTTTATCTTATTATTATTCTTTAGATATCTGTCTGTTTTCTAATGAGAAACAGAAGGGATGCGTATTTGATGGGAGAGAAGATTGGGAGAATCTCATAGGATTAGAGGAACCATGATCAGAATATATTGTTTGAGAAACATGCATTTTCTTTTGTTCCCCATATGATATTTGGCATATTTAATATTGGACTGTTATTATAGTTTGTTATATGTTGTATAACATATTGTAATATATTGTCATTTCATACATCTGTCAAAATAATATAATACAAAATTGAAGCAAATCTATAATTACATTGGCATTGTAGTATATATTCCATACAGGAGTGACTTTAAATGTGTGAATATTGTTTTCAAATTACTAGCAAATGTTAAAATATATGAATATTATGGAAAGCAGAGTTGACTTTGAAATCTGAAATATGACAAGGACAAGCCTATTTGAGATGTGCACATTCACCACTTTAGGGTTTCTTGATAGAGTAATCGGCATTATTTTTTTAACTTAGAAACTATTATTTTGTATTTAACCACTTTACAGCCTAATCCCAGACCCTTCCCTCTTCTCTCAGCCTCACCCTCACACACCCATCCTACATCCCTACTCTCCTCTTTCTCAAAGAAGGAAAGGCCCCCAAAGGTCTCAGCCTCCAGTCACAGCCGGGATAAGTGCGTCCTCGCCCACTGGGGCCTGACAAGGCAGCCCAGCTAGGTGAAAGGGGTCTGTCTAGTGGCAGGTAACAGAGTCAGAGACAGCCCCTACTCCCATCGTTAGGGGACCAACATATTAACCACATGGCACATCTGCTAGATATGTGTAGGGGTCTAGGTCCAGTCCATGCATGCTCTTTGGTTGGTGGTTCAGTCTCTGTGAGGTTCCATGGGCCTAGGCTAGTTTACTCTGTGGGTCATCTTGTGGTGTCCTTGATCTGTCTGGCTCCCTTTACCTTCCTCCCATTCTTCCACAGAATTCCTCAAGCTTGGCCTATTGCTTGGATGTGGGTCTCTGCATGTGTTTCCATCTGCTGCTGGATGAAGTCTCTGAAAAGATACTTATGCTAGGCTCCTGTCTGCAAGCATAGCCAAGCATCAATAATGGTGAAAGGGGTTGGCTCTCTCCCATGGGATGAATCCAAAGTTGGGCCAGTCACTGGTTTGCCATCCTTTCAATCTCTGTTCCATCTTTACCTCTACACTTCTTGTAGGCAAAACAAATTTGGGGGTTGAAGGTTTTGGGTGGTGTCCCCCTCCCTCTACTGGAAGTCCTACATGGCTACAAGAGGTAGCAACTTCAGGTTTCTTAACCCCGGATGCTAGAGTCTCAACAAGTATCAAGCCCATAGACTCCCGGGAGCCTCTCCTGTCCCAGAGGTGCCTCCCTCAATGTCTGCTCTATCTGTTCTCTCTTTATCCCTGCACATCTTGTAGGCAGGGTAAATTTCCAGTCAAAGTTTTTGTGAGTGGGTTAGTGGTCCCCTCCCTCCACTAGGAGTCTTGTCTAGTTGGAGGGTATCATCTTCAGTCTCCATGGCCCCTGCTACTAGGAGTCTCAGCTAGAGCCCATCATATCCTCCCAGATGCCTAACCTAATGTAGGCTTGTCACAGAGTTGCCCCCACCCACGGTTTCTCTTTTCTCTGCAGGCTTTCTGTCCTCCTGCCTCGACTCTCCTCAAGTACAATTGCTCTGTAGTACCGTTTGAAATCAGGGATGATGCCTCCAGAAATTCTTTACCTACCTTCAGATTTTTGTTTTTCTATATGAAGTTGAGAATTGTTTTTTCAAAGTCTGTAAAGAATTGCATTGGAATTTTTATGGGAGTTGCATTGAAGTTGTAGATGGCTTTTGGCAATATAACTATTTTTACTGTTAATCCCACTGATCCATGAGAATGAGAAATTTTTCCATCTTCTCATATCTTCTTCAATTTCCTTATTCATAATAGCCAGATCATGGAAACAGCCCAAATGTCCCTCAGTAGAAGAATGGATAAAGAAACTGTGGTACATATACACTATGGAATACTACTCAGCTATTAAAAACAAGGAATTCTCGAAATTTGTGGATAAATGGATTGAGCTAGAAATGATCATAATGAGTGAGTTAACCCAGAAGCAGAAAGACTCAAATGGTATATACTCACTTATATCTGCATACTAGCCCAATGGGCATGTCCCACGAAAGCCTTCCCTTACCAGGAAACTGGGACAGAGGGGAGGACATCCTATTGGGACTCTAGATGAGAGAACCATGTGAGAATAGCAATGTAGAAGGATCCAGTGGGTCCTAGAAACCTACAAGTAGAACATTATGATAGGCAGATTTGGGCCAAGGGGTCCCACTCAAACTAAGGCACTAGCCAAGGACAATACAGACGGTAAACTTTAAACCCCTACCCAGATCTAGCCAATGGGCAGGACAGTCTCCACGCTTGAGTGGAGAGTGGGATATGACTTTCTCATGTACTCTGGTGCCTCACATTTGACCATGTCCCCTGGAGGGGGAGACCTAGTGGCACTCAGAGGAAGGACAGCAGGTCACCGAGAAGAGACTTGATACCCTATGAGAATATACAGGGGGAGGTAATCCGTCTCAGGAACATTCATAGGGGAGGGGAATAAGGGGAAAATGGGAGGGAGGAGAGAATGGGAGGATACAAGGGATGGGATAACCATAGAGATGTAACAAGAATAAATTAATAAAAACAAACAAACAAAAAAAAGTTTTAAAGTTTTTGTAAAACAAGCCTTTCACTTTCCTTGTTAGAGTTACATCAAGATATTCTCATATTGTTTGTGGCTTTTGTGAAAGGTGTTGTTTCCTTAATTTCTTTCTTAACCAATTTATCATTTTTATAAAGGAGGGCTAATGATTTTTTTAGTTAATTTTTGTATCCAGCCACTCTGCTGAAGGTGTTTATCAGCTGTAGAAGTTTCCTGATAGAATTTTTGGAGTAACTTATGTATATAATTATATCATCTATGAGTAGTGATAATTTCCACTTCTTCCTTTCCAATTTGTACTCCCTTAATCACCTTTAGTTGTCTTATTGTTCTAGCTAGTTCTTCAAGTACTATTGTTCGAATAGCTATGGAGAAAGCGGGCAGTCTTATCTTGTCTCTGATATTAGTGGAATTGCTTTAAGTTTCTCACTACAAATTTTAATATTGGCTATTTTCTTGCTGTATAGAGCCTTTAATGTGTTTAGGTATGTGCCTTGTATCCCAGCTCTCCCACAATTAGAATAATTATTAATAATTACTATTGATTCATGGGATTATTGATACATATTTAAGTAAAATTAAGTATTCTAATAATATTAACTAATCCTGATTATTATTTCAGCAGCAGTTATTTCTTAACCTACTATTATATAAATAAAGGACACAGAGACCTATTAGAATTTTAATAAGACTTAGAACATTAGAGCTGGGTAGATATCAACCACCTAAGCTACTTTAATATCTCCCAGCCACACAACCCATGCCACTTGACATAATCATTCCTATCTGGGCCTCCTCCCATCCAGAAGTCCTATAAACACTTGCACATGTTCCAGCTGGGCTGCTTCTCTCCATCATGCCAATCCTCAGAGCAAGCACCTCTTCACCAGGTGCTACTAGTTCACACGAACCCATGGCAACATGCTGCTTTCCTCCTCCTTTCTATCTCCCTCCCATGATCCTCTCCAACACCCAAGCCCTCGAACCTTAGCTCCGCCTACCTCTCTTCAGCCCAGTCCAGGCTGTAGGAAACTTTATCAGCCCATGGGGGATAATTTGGGAGGCAAGGTTCACACAACATTATTTCGTATGAGTGAGCATTTGTTCACAGAACAGTAACTGTCTCGGGGTGGGGCAGAGCAAGCAATAAACATTTGAATACGTAGTAGCTCCAGATTAACCCAAATACTCCAGGACTTTCAACATGAAGAGGTGTTGGATTTTGTTAAAGGCTTTATTGACATATAATGATATGATTATGGTTTTTTTCTTCAGTTTGTTTATATAGTGGATTACATTAATGGATTTTCATATGTTGAGCCATCACTCCATCACTGGGTTGAAGCTTACCTGATCATGGTGGATGATATCTTTGATGTGTTCTTGGATTCAGTTTACAGGTATTTTATTATTTTTGCACCAATGTTCATAAGGGAAATTGATCTGAAATTCTCTTTGTATGGTTTAAGAATCAGGGTGACTGTGATCTCATAGAATGAGTTTGGGAATGTTCCTCCTGTTTCTATCTTGTGGGAGAGTTTGAGGAGTACTGGTGTTATGTCTTCTTTGAAAGTCTGATAGGCTTCTGAGCAAAAACCATCTGGCCTTGGGCTTTTTTTGGGTGGAAAACTTTTAATGGATGCTTCTATTTCCATAGGGATTGTAGGACCATTTAACTTGTTTACCTGATTTTGATTTAACTTTGGTAAGTGGTATCTATCTAGAAATTCTCCATTTTGTTTAGATTTTCCAATTTTGTAAGGTACAGGTTTTTGAGATACAACCTAATGATTCTTTGGATTTCATCAGTGTCTTTATGTCCCCCTTTTCTTTTTTTTTTTATTGGATACTGTCTCTCTGCCTTTTATTTATTTTAGCTATAGGTTTGTCTATCTTGTTGATTTTCTTCAAAGAACCAGCTCTTAGTTTTACGGGTTTTTTATTGTTCTCTTTGTTTATATTTTATTAATTCATATTATATTTTATTCATTTCAGACCTGAGTTGCATTATTTCTTACCATCTATTCCTCTTAAGAGTATTTACTTCTTTTTGTTCTAGAGCTTTCAGGTGTGCTATTAAATCACTATTCTGAGATCTCTCTAATTTCTTTACAAAGACACTTAATGCTATGGGCCTTCCTCTTAGCACTGCTTTCCTTGTGTCCTGTATGTTTAAGTATGATGTGCCCTCATTTTCATTGAGTTCTAGGAAGTCTTTAATTTCTTTTGTTATTTCTTCCTTGACCCAATGATTGTTGAGCATAGAGTTTTTCAGTTTCCAGGTGTTTGTAGGCTGTTGTTTCTGTTGTTGTTGAAGTCCAGTTTTAATAAATGATGGTCTGATAAAATACAAGGTGGTGTTTCAATTTTTTGTATCTGTAGAAATTTGCTTTGTGACAGACTATATGGTCAATTTTGGAGAAAGTTCTGCTATATTGTTTTGTGTTTACATGAAATGTTCTGTAGATGTCTGTCAGGTCCATTTGATTCATAATGCCAGTTAGATTCATTATTTCTCTGTTTAGTTTCTATCTCGATGATCTGTCCAGTGGTGTGGATAGGGTGTTGAAGGCTCACAATGTGTGGGGTTCAATGTGTGCTTCAATCTTTAGTAATGTTTCTTTTATGAATGTGGGTACCCTTGGGTCACAGATGTTCAGAATTAAGCTGTCATCTTGCTGGATTTTTCCTTTGATGAGTCTCAAGTGTCTTTCCCCATCTCTTTTGGTTACTTTTTGTTGAAAGTCTATTTTATTAGATATTAGAGTGGCTATTCCAACTTGCTTTTGGGACCATTTGCTTGAAAAACTTTTTCCAGCCCTTTACTTATCTTTCTTTTGTTGCTGTAGTGTGTTTCTTGTATGCAGTGGAATGATGGGTCCTATTTTCTCATTCCTTCTGTTACCCTTTGTCTTTTTATTGAGCCCATCGATATTGAGGGATATTAATGACCAATGATTGTTAATTCCTGTTAATTTTATGTTGGTAGTGTTAGTGCATGTGTTTGTATGTGCTTTCCTTCTTTTGTATTTTCTGGTGTGGAATTATTTATTTCCTGTGTTTTCTTGGATGTAGGTAACCCCCATGAGATGTACTTTTCCTTCTAGTATTTTTATAGGGCTGGCTTTGAGGATAGATATTGTTTAAATTTGGTTTTGTCTTCGGATATCTTATTTTTTCCATTTATGGTGTTTGAGAATTTTGCTGGGTGTAGTAGTCTAGGTTGACGTCTGTGGTCTCTTAATGTCTGAATGACATCTATCCAGGTTTTTCTGGGTTTCATAGTCTCTGTTGATAAGTCAAATGTAATTCTGATAGGTCTGCCTTTGTATGTTACTTGGTCTTTTTCCCTTGCAGCTTTTAATAGTCTTTGTTCTGTAGATTTAGTGTTTTGATTATTATATGGCAGAGGATTTTCTTTTCTGGTCCAATATAAATGGTATTCTGCATGCTTCTTGTATGTTTATAGTAATTTCTTTCTTTAGGTTGGGGACGTTTTCTTCTAGGATTTTGTTGAAAATATTTTCTGGTCCTTGAAGCCAGAACTCTTTACCTTCTTCTATTCCTATTATTCTCAATTTACATCTTTTCATAGTATCCCATATTTCATCATTTTTTCGTGTCAGGGATTTTTTATATTTAAATTTTTTTGACTGATGTATCAGTTTCTTCTATCATATCTTCTACACCTGAGATTCTCTCTTCTATCTCTTTTATTCTGTTTCTAATGTTTATATCTATTGTTCCTTTCTCTTCCCTAAGTTTTCCTTCTCTTGGATCCCCTCAGTTGTATTTACTTTATTGTTTCTACTTCCATTTTCAGGTCTTGATCAGTTTTATTCCTCTCCTTTACATGTTTAATTGTATTTTCCTGTATTTCTTTGAGGAATCCTCTTTAAAGGCCTCTACCTATTTTATTGTATTTTTCTGTATTTCTTTAAGGGATTTACTAATTTCTTGTTTAGAGGCCTCTATCATCTTTTTAAGATTGGATTTAAGTACATTTTCTTGTGCTTCAGTTATGTTATGATAACCAGGGCTTGCTATAGTAGGATATCTGTGCCCTCACGGTCCTATATTGCCTTGGCTTTTGTTGATTGTGTTCTTATGCTGTCTTTTAGCCATTTGGTTGTCCCTGAATGTTCTTGGTGAAGCAGGTATCAGGAATACTTGACTAACCTGGATGTTCCTGATGGAGCAGGTGTCCAGTGGGCAGTCTTGGGGCTGGAGGCTCCTGGTGCAGCAGGCTTGAATGTTTATGGTTATTCCTGGAATATTAAGCTTGGTGAATGTGTGTAGAGCAGTGCCCCAGCAATGGAGGTTTGAATATTCCTGGATGTCCATGGAGTATCAGGCTTGGTGACTGCAGGTGCAGTGGTGGCCCACATGATGATCAAGGGTAGCTGATCTTTTGCCTGGGGACCCTGTATGGCAGAGTATTTGGGGGGAAAGAGTCTAGCCTGGATGTTCCTGGAGTATTGGAGTTGGTGAATGTGGGCAGAGGCCTGATAGTGGAGGTCAAGGGATAGCGTGCAGCGCAGAGCAACTGAACCTGTCCTAGCCAAGGCTCCCTGTTGGGCAGGAGGCTGAGAGGGGGGAGGGTCTAACTTGGATGTTCCTAAAGTATCAGGCTTGGTGAACACATGGGACACAGGCATGGGGGTGCAAATTGGTGGCCTGACAATACAGGTATGGGGACAACATAAAGCTCAGAGTAGCTGCTTAGTGCCCATGGGACCAGTGGAGCAAGGGGTTTAGAGCTGGGAGAATCTAACCTGGATGGAGAAATATTCATTTTCAATAAAAGAAAAAAATAAATAGATAAACTCAAGAATCAAACATCTACCTGAAGCAACATATTAAAAAAACTGATACAAGGGATGGGATAACCATTGAGATGTAACAAGAATAAATTAATTAAATTAAAAAAACTAAATAAATAAAAAAATATTTTCTAGAAATCACCTAAAGTTCTCATCTTAAAAGGACCTGGAGGGAACAGAAGCTTCACATAGAGACCGACAGAGCCAACAAATCTTGCCCCAGGGAGGCCTACAGAGACTAATGCACCAACCAAGGACCATGCATGGAGACTACCTAGACACCCTGCTCAGATGTAGTCAATCGGCATCTCAGTCTCCATGTGGGTTCCCTAATATGGAGAGTAGGGGCTGTCTGTGACCTAGACTCATGCCCACTCATTGATCACTTCCCCCTGGCCAGGTGGACATGCCAACCCACAGAGGAAGAGGTTGCAGGCAGTCCTGATGAGATTTGATAGGCTAGGGTCAGATGGTAGATGAGGAGGGCTGGCCCTTTATGAGGACTAAGAAAGGGGGGCAGGGGGAAGAAGGAGGGGTGGGACCAAAAAGAAACAAAGGAGGGGGCTACAATTGGGATATAAAGTGAATAAATTTAAAAAAATAAATTAAGAAAGAAAAAGCAAACATTTCTTCCACACCAGTTCATCATTCAAAGTGGCTCATCAAAGTTAACCTTAATTGGGAAGAGTATAAAGAAACAGAGCAACAAATCCGCAGCATAGCTAGCAGAGCTAGGCACAAAGTACACCTCCACAGCAAGTGGCTGTTGGCTTACATATACCTTGATAAAATGTGTACAACTGAGTGAGTGACAGGCTAGAGACACTGCAGTCTGCCATGGGTCTGTATGACCTTAATAAAAGTCTTCATATCTCTGTAAGCAAGTAGCATAGTCTGAGGTATGTGGTATGTAGGAAGTCTGTAGACCCCTCCCCTGGGTCACAGCTAAAGATGAATTTCAATAAATTTTACTAAACCTTAGCCTTACCAAGATACAGTTTTCCTAAAATTTGGAGGAAAAAGGATATTTCTAAACTCTTTTCCCAAAATGTTATAGGTTGTAGGCTCCACAAAAGAAAGATAGAACAGAACAGAACAGAACAGAACAGAACAGAACAGAACAGAACAGAACAGAACAGAACAGAACAGAACAGAACAGAATAAACCCCTCAGCTTTGGGGCTGTAGGATACTTACAACATCCATGCCTTCTATTCAGCAATCAAGTCTCTCAGTACCTCTGCCTCTGAACAGACAACACTGGCCCCTGCCTTATACATGGCCAATATTCATTCTCTTTTGCCTGGCCAAGAAAACACTGTTTACTTTTCCTTGCCATGTCTTTGAAGCTTAGAGGAGTCCAAGTTACTTTCTGTCAGCCCTATACCCATGCAGATTCTTTTTCATCCCCCCCAGGCCTTGTGACTTCTCATAATCAGTCTCTCTACAGTGTGTCAAATCTATTCCTGCCCCATCCAGGCCTCTCTCAGTCCGTCTCCAGGATAGCTGCCATGCCATTCAACTAGAAACAGAAAGGTAGTAATGAAAAATGTTGACGTCTTTTGCCCAAGCCCAGCTCTACAAACACTCTATGGTTAAGTCATACTATTTGTTTTACGTAATTTGTAGATTTTTCACTATTAGACTAAGATAATCCCTAGAAACCAACTATAATTTACTGTTCTTTCTCCACTTTTTATTACTGCATAATTAAAACCTACTGTTGACTAACACTGTGAGGAAACATTGCTGTTATGCAGTGTGCATCTTAATTGGTCACACAAGCAGCATCTCTTATCCCGGCATGCCTGCTCCTCTGTAGTGATGTGTGCACATAATTATCAGTAGTACATTAAGTAACTACAAGCAGTAGCCTTTAAAAGGACTTACACTCTGGTTCTTCAGTTACGGAAACTACAGATGCTTCAGGGTGGAGGACCATGACATAAGGATGTGAGGGCTTAAGGAAGTTGAATGTTAGTGAGAACAAAGTGTATAAAGGGTGTTAAGATGGCATCAATGGTCTTTCTCCTTTGGGTATATTCCCTGGACCACAGAAGCTAATGAGTCTATTGTGAAGCTGAGGATGCAAGCTCTTCCTTTTCTTGCAGGAAAAGGCACCTCAGTGTATGGTTCCATCCCTTTCTACAGCAACTGCTCAACAACTGCTTTACACAAGAGAAGTGTAAAGACAAGTAATACACAGTCACTGACCTCAAGAAGCTCACATTCCAGTAGGAGAATAAATGTTCATATAAATAAACGCATTGCCCATGCTGATTTTACTGGCAATGAGTATTTTTTCTGATAGGATGTTATGCTGGTTTGAATGAGAATGTCCCCCATAGACTCAAATATTTGAAGACTTGATCTTGGGTGGGTGGTGCTCTTTGGTGAGGTTGTAGAGCCTTTGGTAGAAGGGAAGTGTATCACAGGGGGTGGGTGTTTACAGTCTGGCCCCATTTCTTGTTTGCTCTGCTCCTTGCTTACAATTGAAAATATGTGCTCTCAGCTTCTTATTTCTGCTTCTATGTTTGCTATTCTGTGCTTGTCTCCCTGCCAAGGGGTACTCTTATCCCTCTGCAACCATTAACACATATAAACTCTGTCTTCTGTAAGTTGCTTCTAGTCATGGTGTTGTATCACAGCCACAGAAAATTAACTAATACCGAGGGAATGGGTGTGGATCTTAGAACCAGAGAGATGATGATTCAAGCCTCACTTTTGCAGTATGCCCAGATCCATCTGTTTTAGAAAAGCAATCCCATTGAAGAACTCCAACTTCTTTCTCTAAAAATAAGAAACAAAACACTCCCCTGCAGGAAGGTAAAAGGATCAATGACTGCAGATAGAGATGGCTGTTGAAAGGACCTAGATTGTTCCGCGGCCCTATCTATTTGAATCCTCACTTTGGGAAGGTAAAGTGGAGAGTTGAGTGAGTAGATTATAAATGACATGTCAAGTACCTGGCAGAGTGAAGTCTGTTGAAGGCATTTGAGAAATAGTAGTTATCAATGTTGACAGTACCATCAAAATACCAGCTTCTCCTTCTCCCTGCTACTTAAATAATATCCAGTTTTACTCTTCTCTGAGTATCATCAGTTTCCCAAAGAATTTATCCCTACAATTTGAAGCTGGTCTATTTCAGCACCTCCTAGAACACATAGAGCTCCACACTTCGGACAGACAGTGGGCAGTACCTGTGCCTGCATCTCCACATCCTCTCTCTAGATTCCCGACCAGCACTTTCCCATACTTCTCTATACTTAGAGCCAGTCCCTGCCACCTGTCACTGCTGCCCCTCACTGTGGATATTCTACCCCTGCCTGAGTCTTCCTATGCCAACCAGGGCTGCTTTCTCCAGTCCATCTAAGGAGCCACACACACCCCATTCAGGGCAGTAGGATTGCTTTCTCTGCTTTCCTATTTGTCCCTTTGCAAACCATTCTGCAAACTGTAATCAGGCTGAGTTTTACACATAGATTTATGGTGACACTCACTAAACCTTCAGAGTGGCTCTCTTCCCATGACCTTTGGGAAAAGTCCAATCCTGAGCATCACCTCGGAGACTTTTTTTGTCCCACCCTTCACTTCCCTCTCCAGGCTCTCTTTAGACCAGCCACACCTATCAGTCTGGGGCTGCATGAATGCTAAGCTCTTTTTTCCCTTCACTAGCCCCCTCTCCTTCTGCCTGAAAGTGTTCCTCTGGCTAACTGCAATATGAGACAGTGCTCCATAGGATGTTGTCAGTATATGAACAAGAATGTGAGACACTTGACATGGGGGATTCATGGTGTCTTGGTGTATCTATGCATGTTCCTTCTGCTTCCATGTCCAGTTAAAAGAATAATTCTTACAGGTGGAGTGGTCCTGATCCTATATAGAGAAAGTATTAACAAACCTACTTTGGGATAAACCTTGTAGCCAGACCAACAGAAGCTTCATTCTGAAGAAGGGTAATAGGGAAGGACAGAAAGGGTACATGTATACCAAGGGAGGTTACTGAGACATCCACCAGTATCGGAGATTTTATAGAAAAGAGGAGTGATGGTACAGATGAGCAAATGTTAGATTTAAAGGAAATAGAGCTACCAATATTTGATAGCGAGACAAGTCAAAATAAGTGAGGTGTCAGGCATAGGTGTTAGGACTCTGTCTTGCAAAACTGAATGAGTGGTGGACACAGCCACTGAGGTGGAGCACCATGAGAAAGGATGTGCTGGGGCAGTAAAAAAACAAAGCAGAAAAAAAAAAAAGGAAGATGTGTTCTCCTGTACAAACCAAGCAAAGTCAGAGGATCTGGGTGTTTTCCCCTTAATGGATCCACTTGACCTGCACACTGTGGCAGGGAGAAGGATTCTTCATCCAAAATCATCTGTGGATCTAAAAGACAGTGGCGTGAGAAGGACGTAGGCTTGGTTAGAGTTACTCCTAGATATTTTCTATTGCTTGTGACTATCGTGAAGGGTGCAGTTCCCCTAATTTCTTCCTCTGCATGATTGTCATTTGTATATAGGAAGACTACTGACTTTTTTGAGTGAATGTTTTTATCCAGCCATTTTGCTGAAGGTGTTTATCAGCTGTAGGAGTTCTCTGGTGGAATTTTGGAGGTCACGTATATACACTATTATATCATCTGCGAATAGGGATAAATTTACTTCCTCCTTTCCCATTTGGATCCCCTTGATCTCCTTTTGTTGTCTTATTGCTCTGGCTAGAACTTCAAGAACTATATTGAAGAGATTTGGAGAAAGTGGGCAGCCTTGCCTGGTCACCAAATTTGGAGGAATTTCCTTGAGCATCTCTCCATTTAATTTGATTTTCGCTATTGGCTTGCTGTATATAGCCTTTATTATGTTTAGATATGTGCCTTGTTGATCAATGGAATCAAATCGAGGACCCAGAAATAAATCCACACACATATGGTCACTTGATTTTTGACAAAGAAACCAAATCTATTCAACAAATGGCATCTTCAACAAATGGTGCTGGTCTAACTGGATGTCTACATGTAAAAAAATGCAAGTAGACCCATACTTATCACCATGCAAAAAACTCAAGTCCAACTGGATTAAAGACCTCAACATAAAACAAGAGACATTAAATCATTTAGAAGAAAAAGTGGGAAAGAGCCTGGAACACATTAGCACAGGAGACAACTTCCTGAACAGAACACCAACAGCCCAGGCCTTAAGGTCAACAATTAATAAATGGGACCTCATGAGGCTGAGAAGCTTCTGTAAGGCAAGAGACACTGTCACCAGAACAAAGCAACAGCCTACAGACTGGGAGAAGATCTTTACCAACCCTACATCTGACAAAGGTCTAATATCCAAAATATATAAAGAGCTCAAGAAATTAAACACCAACAAACCCAATAATCCAATTGAGAAATGGGGCTCAGAATTAAACAGAATTCTCAACAGAGGAATATCAAATAGCTGAGAAACACTTAAAAATGCTCAACATCTTTAGTCTTCAGAGAAATGTAAATCAAAATGACTCTGAGATTCCATCTTACACTCATCAGAATGGCCAAGATAAAAACTCAAGTGACAGTACATGCTGCCGAGAATGTGGAGAAAGGAGAACACTCCTTCACTGCTGGTGGGAGTGTAAACTTGTACAACCACTTTGGAAATCAATCTGGTGCTTTTTCAGAAAATTGGGAATAGGGCTTCCTCAAGACCCAGCTATTCCACTCCGTGGAATATACCCAGAAAATTCTCCACCACACAAGGACATGTGCTCCACCATGTTCATAGCAGCCTTATTCATAATAGCCAGAAACTGGAAACAGCCTGAATGTCCCTCAGCCAAAGAATGGATAAAGAATCTGGTACATTTACACTATGGAATACCACTCAGCTATTAAAAACAAGGAAATCTTGAAATTTGTGGACAAATGGATGGAACTAGAAATGATCATCCTGAGTGAGTTAACCCAGACCCAGAAACACTCACATGGTATATACTCACTTATAATTGGACACTAGCCCAAAAGCCATGCCCCATGAAAGTCTTCACTTACCAGGAGATTGGCATAGATGCAGGGACTTCCTATTGAGACTCTATGTGAGAGAAGTGTGTGAGAATGGGGAAATAGAAGGATCCAGAGAGTCCTAGAAACCTACAAGAAGAACACCATGACGGGCAGATCTGGACCCAAGAGTGTCTGCTCAAACTACTGTACCAACCAAGGACAATACGTGCAGCAAACATTGAACCCCTATTCAGATCTAGCCAATGGACAGGACATTCTCCACAGTTATGTAAAGAGCAGGGACTGCCTCTGACATGAACTCTGGTGCCCCATATTTGACCACTTCCCCTTGGTG
Organism: Acomys percivali; assembly: GCA_907169655.1. Taxonomy (NCBI): domain Eukaryota; kingdom Metazoa; phylum Chordata; class Mammalia; order Rodentia; family Muridae; genus Acomys; species Acomys percivali. Next base: position 93,609,281 of record OU015742.1, read on the forward strand.
GGGGGGCCTGGTGGTACTCAGATGAAGGATAAGCAGGCTACCAGGATGAGACCTGATAGACTATGACCATCTGGTGGGGGAGGAGGGAGGGAGGAAGAAACAGGAGGATACAAGTAAGGGGATAACAATTGAGATATAATCTGAATAAATCAATTAAATAAAAAAGAGAAAAAATTAAAAAAAGAAAGCCTGCTGCTGCTACCATGGGAACTGTCCATGATTGTAACAACCTTTCCTGCTTCAGCCTACTGCCTTTACAATGGATTCTCTGACACATTGTAAATTTTGTTACCCTTCAAGGCAGAAAATTGGCCCTACCTTTACCTGAGAAAGCTCCAGCAGCGTAGCATCCCTCCCCAGACCTCTGTAACTGCCATCTCCAGCCCCTCAGTAAGACTCATTCCAGATTATGCTAATTTGAGATGAGAAATCTGGACAAACACTCACCAATCCCTGAGTGTCCCCCCACCTTGGCTTGAAATCCCACCAATGCACACTCTGGAAATCCCTGCCTCAAAAAGCTGTGCTCCCTAAGAAACACTATATAAAGGCTGTGTCTGCAAAGTTCTCTTTCTCCTCCTGGGAACAGAGGCAGCCACTCATAGATTCCTCCCTCCAATAAATCTCTTTTAAGAGATTTACTGCCTGCTGTGACATTCTCTCTGTCTCTCTGTCTCTCTCTCTGTCTCTTTCTCTGTCTGTCTGTCTCTCTCTCTCTGTCTCTCTCTCTCTGTCTGTCTCTCTGTCTGTCTCTCTGTCTCTTTCTCTGTCTGTCTGTCTGTCTCTCTATGTCTCTCTGTCTGTCTCTCTCTGTGTGTGTCTTTCTGTCTCCCTGTCTCTCTCTCTCTCTCTCTCTCTCTCTCTCTCTCTCTCTCTCTCTCT
>OU015742.1:93610172-93635436 GCA_907169655.1 Acomys percivali
TCTCTCTCTCTCTCTCTCTCTCTCTCTCTCTCTCTCTCTCTCTCTCTTTCTGTCTCTCAGAACAAAGGAGGAGAAATGAAGAAGGAGCAGACCCCAAAGCTCCTCAGCTCCTCAGGGCTTAGGGGCAACCCTTCCCTGGGAGCTGCATCATCTCTGAGAGGAGGCCTCTTCTCAGAGTTGTGAGGTTCCTAGGCTCCTGGGCCTCAGGGTACCCTTGGGATACTCCCCCACCTCAGGGCTGGGATAACCTTCCCAGATCGCAGAGTTGTGGACACCGTTCCACCCAAGTACACAGGCAGGCACACAATGCAAACAGTAACAATATCAGTGAATTGTCATAGGAACAGTCAATGGATTTGAACATTCTCCCTGCTACTTTCACATACCTTAACCATCACCTTCAAGGACAGGGGTTTTAACCCAAGGCTGCATGAGGCTAAGACTGAACTTTTCCCCTAGCCTTTGACCACACAATAGAACAAAGTAATTGGCCTCCACCAGGAATCAAAACCACAACCTTGTCCTTATTTGATGGGCCTGTCGCTGAAGTAATTAAGGCAGACAAACTTTCGCCATCACCAGGCTGCCAAACATGTTATTTCCCTTCATACTTGGAGGGTTGCTGATTTATTAAAACCTGCCCAGCCTTTCTAAATATGCCCCTTGGACAGAAGGAAGCAAGTGGCGTTCTTATAAATTATCCAATGGAAATGTTCTTAAGAGATTTTCAGAGAGCTCCAGGGATGGCAGGTACCAGGTCCTGAAATCTGCCTTGGAGAGGGAAAAAAAAAAAATGGCCTTCCTTGGCTCTGATGCTCAGGTCTGGGTTGCCTCTCATAACCTAGCTATGTACTCTCACTGCCACCTGCTGGACGAGGTGCGCACAGGTTTCTGCTTCGGCTCTTCCCTCACCTTCATTTTCCCATCTACTCCGGAAAGATTGTGGTATTGGACCACAAGGTCTTCTAGAGGGTCCCTTACCAAAGAAAGGCTGATAGGAAGCCATGCATTCTCAAGAACGCTGTGTGAGGAGCAGAGGTGGGGGGAAGGGAGCGGAGGAACGGGGAAGGGACTGGGGAGGGGTGGGACAGTCCAGTGAGAGGCTGCCTGGAAGCACCTCCCACAGCCCTGATTCCAGCAGTCTATATTCCTGATTCCCAAGGCTTTCGGAACACCACCTGGGAAATAGAAGCCTCTGGAAATCCCTTTTAATGCAGCCAGGTGCACGCCTTGTGATTCTTCCCTTATAAGCGCAGCTTGTGCCTCTCAGGGCAGGCAAGTTTTCTGCTTGAGAACATAATGCCTTTATTTCACAGGACCACAAGCAGCAGGCTCTCTTCTTAAAAAAAATGTCATGGAAATAAGTCTTCCATGCTAGAGCACTTTAAAAATTAAAGGCTTAACTGGACCTGCTGAGCAACAGCCAATCCTCAGATACCCATCAGCCATCATACCTTGTAGGCCAGCGATTCTCAACCTGTGGGTCACAACCCTCAGAAAACACAGATAATTGCAGTAACACATTCACAGTGGTGAAGCAGCAATGAAAATAATTTTATGGTTGGTCACCACAACATGATAAACTGTATTAAAGGGTCACACCATTAAGAAGGTTGAGAAGCACTATTTTCATTTTGTTTTGTTGCATTTGCCTCCCTGACTCATTCAATAAACACAGAACACTGAACAGGGAGAGATTCTCAGTACAAACAAGATAAGGACACTAGACCTGGTTCCGGTCTGGAATAGAAAGATGGATGCCAGGCAGTGTTGGCACACATCTTTAATCCCGGCACTTAGGAAGTAGAGGCAGAAGGATCTCTGTGAGTTCTAGGCCAGCCTGGTCTACAGAGTAAGTTCCAGGAAGGGCTACACAATGAAACCCTGTCTCAGAAAAATAGAGGGAGGGAGGGAAGGAAGGAAGGTAGGCTGGAGAGAAATGTTGGTTTAAAAAAAAACAAAACAGAAACCTTTGTACTTTTATGAGAGCCCATTTGTCAATTGTTGGCCTTAATTCCTGAGCTAATGGAGGTCTAGACAGAAGGTCTTTTCTTACATCTGTATCTTGTTGGATACTGGCTACGGTGTCTCCTGGCAGTTTCAGTGTTTCAGGTTTCACATTGAAGTCTTTGATCCCTTTAGAGCTAGGGTTTTTTTTTGTTGTTGTTGGGTTTTTTGTTTTTTTTTTTTTGTGCAAGGTGATAAAAATGAGTCTGATTTTGTTCTTCTGCTTGCAGATACCTAGTTTTCCCAGCACTATTTGTTGATGGTGCTGTCTTTTTCCCAAAACATGTTTTTGGCATGTTTGTCAAATATCAGTTGGCTGCAGCTACAGACAGCCATGTTTGGGTGGTGTTGTTGTTGCTGCTGCTGCTGCTGCTGCTGCTGCTGCTGTTGTTCCATTGGCCTGCATGTCTGTTTTGTGCCAATACCATGCTGTTCTTATTAATCCAGCTCTAAGAGGTATCTGGGATGGTAATTCCTCTACACTGTCTTTTTTTCTCGGGATCACTTTGGCTCCAGCATCTTTTGTGGTTTGTTATGAATTTTAGGATGCTTCTTTCTAGTTCTGCACTGGAGGTGGAGATTTGGGCTGGGATCGCATCGAATCTGTTCATCGATTTTGATAGAACGGTGGTTTTCACAGTGTTAGTTCTACCAAACTACGAGCATGAGAAGTCTAGACTCTTCCACAATCTCTTTCTTCAGAGACAACGTAAAGGTGATATATGGTGACGCAGAAATTGCCCGTAAAGGTCTATGTTCTTTAGGCTTGGTCACTGGCAGGTGGCACTGTTGGAAGATAATGGTGCCATTAGAAAGTACGGCTTAGTGGAAGGAAGTTGAGTCTTTGGGAAAACATACTAAAGAAGGAATTCTAGAACTCTGTGGTCACTTTTCCTTTCTTGGCTTTTGGTTTGTTTGCTTGTTTGTTTGTTTGTTTGTTTGTTTGCCTTGTAAAGATGTAAAGGTTCCTTCCCCTAAAGCATTGATGCCAACTAACCGTGCACTAAAACTTCCAAAGGTAAGATTTCCTCACTCTGGTATTTTGTCCTAGCAGCTGAAAACAACTATTTCAGAAAATCTTTAGAAATGATTAGATGTTGTGTAATCCAGTACTGAAAAGCCTGAAAAACAAGGCCAAGCTCACGGCCATTTGACCCCTGCCTTAGTTCCACCTTAGTTCCCAGAATTGGCAAAACAAAACACCATCTGCAGCTCCAGGAAAACACCCCGGAAAGCCCCCACAGGGCCCCCTCTCTGTTCCCAGTTAACCCGGCCAGAGCCAATCATCCTGCTCACATACCTTAGATACAGCAGCCCAACCAATCAGTTTAAAGGTCAGTCCTCCCCCTGGCTTGCGGTTTTAGCCTTTATAAGCAGTCTGTAAAAGCTACTTGGGGTCCTTTGCCTCCCTAGTGCTGAGAGACCCTGACACATCAACAATTGGGACTTCTGGTGTGTCAGTAATAAATTTTACCTATACCTCTCAGCTAGTGTGACTGAGTGGCTTCTCGTGGCGACCCCCTTACCGAATTAGACTCCCAGGATCCAACATTTCAGACCAGGGTCCAACAGTACCATGGGTAATGAAAAGATTTCAGTTAAAATTAATATAAATAATTAATTAAAGATCCGAGATTGCCAGCCAGGTTGACAGAACTGGAGGCATCCTGTAATGAACTCATTCCATTGTGAGGTCAGCTCAGCCCCTTGCCTGCCTTTCCCACTTCTCCCAGCAATGTAAGCTTGAGTCAAGCACACGCTGCACCATAGCTGTCTCTATAATCTTTTAAATATTATTTTAAACTTCACATTTTCTCAGTGCTAAAGACCATTTTTATAAAATTGTTGGTTTCAATGACTGCAGTTCAAAAATATTCTGCATGTTTCTTTATCTTTACTTAAATACTTTAGTGATGGTTGAAATAAACAACACGGAATAAGACACTAAAAGAATCTGGAGCAGAGCCCCGCTGAATGGAAAGAAGAATAATGTCACCGTTGCATTTTGCTATTTCTGTTGGTTATACTTAAGATTAATTTTGATCCTACTTGAATAAATGAGGTTTGGCATAAACTTTGTAAAATACTTGAAATAGAAAAAAAAAAGATGAAAAGAGCCAGAAAGCATTTCTTGATGTCACACATATTAAAAAATGAAATTCAAATGTGTTTTGACATACCTCCAAAAAACAGTCACCCAGGTTATGCATATTCCTGTGATTACACAGACTGTCAGAATGGTGAAGAGATATAAAGCATTCTGAATAATCATTTTGGAGCCTACATTATATAAACAAAATAAGCAGAAGCCTAAAACTCTCTTGTGCCCACATCCTCCTTCATCGTGGCCAGTGACTAACGCAGTGTTCTGCATTTATGCTTCGAATTAATATCTTCAGTGTTTACATCCTTCTCTCTCCGCCCCTCATTGCCCTCTGATAGTCAGGAAGTAAATCCTAAAGTAATAGCTTGACAGGAAGATTTGTAAAAAACAAATTAGTGCCATTCTTCCATGAAAGACTTTGCCAGAACTAAAGCACGCAGGAAGGGAGGAATATCTGTGCCTTCGAGAACATCTTCATTCATCCAACCAACATTTGAGCTCCAACAGGGTACCGGGTACTTTTCTGGGAGCAGAAATTATAAAGATAAACATGGCATGATCTCATATATGGAGGGAGACCTTTACCACAATCATAGACTTCAGAAGGCTGTGCTAAATGCAGTTTTTAAAAAAGCATTCAAGAGGATAGCTTTTTAAGAAAAACTCTTTTTAAAAGGTCTGTTTTGCTGGACTTCCTGTGAAAATCTGACTACAGCGACACAAGCCCCAGGCCAACTCATCTATTTTTTGCTATGCTTGACACAGAATATTCTGTGCTTTCCAGAAATACCCTTTACCTACTCCAGGAATTTAAAAGTATACAAAATGTTGCATAAGCTGTTCATTGAGGGCCGAGTTCGAGTAAAACATTAGACTATAGAGAGGTTTTGTAGCAAACAGAGCCAGAAAGTGGCTGACAGGCATGGAACACAGTTGCTTAAAGTCCAGCTTTCTGCCTCCTTTTTTGCCACGTATATTAGCTACCAATACTTTGTTCCTAGCAGTAAAATTCTACTACTTGTATTTTGAAACTGAGAGAAGTAAAAAAAACAAGGCGAGGACTGTGAACAGATTGTGAATTGGAGTAAGACCACCATCAAATCAATTTCTTTATTTTCATGGCCAAATATACAAAAGGATTGTAGCAACCGAGAAAAGATGTTTTGGCAGCTAACGAACAAAAGCCTTCCCTTTGTTGCTGAACATGGTACACTCCTCCGAGACTGTCCGCTAACCACCTTCCCTCCTGCAAGGAGTTGTCCAGCAAGGCTGCCCTCTCCAAGTGCCACCGACTGAGTGGCACAGACGAAAGAAATGTGTTTCTTACTGTTCTAGAGGCTGTACGTCCAAAATCAAGATATCAGCAGGTTTGAATTATTATCCGGAGGCCTCTCTCCTTGTCCTCTCCCCTTCCCCTGTCACCACAGGGTCTTTCCTATTTGTGCATAACCACTTTAAAATAACCCCTTTGTCTTCCCAGATCAGGGAATAGCTCACGATGTCATTTAACTCTGGTTTTCTTCTTAAACATCTTATTTCCAAATCCAAGTGCAGCAAGGGCAATGATCTCAATGTACAAATGACTGGGAAAACAACTCTGTCCATACAATGAAGTTGAGCCCTATAGCAACAGAGCCTATAACTCCAAAACTGCTCCCCCCAGGAATGACTGATGGCCCCTCTACATGGAAGCCCCTAAGCTCCCTCTCAATTTGTGGCTATCCTCAAATCAATCACTAAGCCTATGAGGGTCTATTCCTCTGTTTGGGGGCGTCTGCTAGGTTCCAAGGATCTTAAAGATTTGACAACTCTATAGACCCTTGTGAAAGCTAAGGATACAAAATGGTGTTACTTAAGCTATACCCAACTACACCAGAGTCAAGAGGTAATAGAGACAAGCATGACCATCACACAGCTATCCCAAAGCCATCAGCAATCAAAGCTTGAAAACTACATGGACTGAGCTACAACTGTCAGATTACAACTCTTACCTAGTAACTACTGACACTCACAAATTCGAACTCACCAACTCCAGTAAACTCCTGCCGGCACCATGTACTCACCTTCAATGCATCCTGCATGACATCACTCCTTTACCTTTGTTTTCTGGAGAGCATCATGTCTTGTACATCCTGAATAGCAATTCTTCTATGTTATTCTCAAATGAGTTCTTTTTCAGAGACTCGTTTTTCTGGCACATTGATAGTTGGACATCACAGGAAAAGCCTGAGCTTCCCATTAGTTTCCTACATATCCTAGTAATAATACAAGAATATATGTGTTGTATGACACTATGATTAACCAATTATGAGGGAAAGAATGGCTATTTTAATTAAGTTCCATTTAGCATACACTGAGTGGTGTGTTTTAAAATATAGTACATGTATGTAGGGCCAAAAATGAGGAAAACTGTGGTCCCTAGGCTTATAAAGTGTATAATAGTTTGTTGGGAACATGGCTATTGTCATCTTCTCTAAAACATTTTCTTGACAACCAGCAAAAGAAAAAACTACAAAATCCAGTCCTCAGTACAAAACAATACCAAAAAAATTGTACTCCTTGCAAATACCAAGTACATTTATTCTTTATGCAATAAATGTCAACTTTTCCCTTAATAAGCTTTCCTTTTACAAGCCTAGGAAGAGAACAGCAATTTGTTAATGCCATTTAATTGATTAAAATGGCACACTCTCTGGATTTTTTTCAGCTTCCTTACATTTGCTTCTTCCCACAGGGTGCCTTAAATCTGAGCTGCAACGTTCTATGGCTGGACACACTGAAGGATGCTGGGAAGTGTATGCACCCTGCACTCCTCACTTGCAGTGCAAACAGATCAGGGAGGAATATGCAACTCCTTAATTTTCATCTGTCAGCACATCTATCACTGAGCCTATGAGAGTCAAGAGAGATCAATGGTGCCACCATTGTGACTATACTTCCCTTTGAGTAGGAAAGTAAAATGGGCAATTTACTATTCAGTTTGACTTTGGGGACTGGAATTGTAGCTCAGCAGTTAAGAGCACAGGCTGCTCTTCCGGAAGACCTGGGATTCAAGTCCTAGCATCCACATGGTGGCTGACGACCATCTTTAACTCTAGTTTCAGGGGATCCAACATTCTTTCTTGGCATGTATACACTAGGCATGCACGTGATGCACAAATAATTATAAATAGATAGATAATATAAGTAGATCATTTTTAAAGAGTTGTACATAGATTTTAAAACACACTGCAGCCAGAGATAGCACAGAGATTGACAAAATGTGCTTCAATCTCTTCCCTCTTTCCACTAGGGAAACGCAAGCCATGGAATGCTGAACAATAAGGAATGACATGAGTTGCCATCAACAGCTAACCTGGTAACTGAGCCAGGTAACCAGCTAAAGGCAGAAGTTCCACAAAAGCAATGGAAAATCTCTTATACTTACTAAAAAAAGGCTAATACATGCTGCACCTGACACATTTGGGCCACTCAAGTAATAATCACTTTGTACACGTACAATGAACATAGTCATGAAATTTTTTAAAAGCTGTCTTTAAAAGAAAAGGAAAGGCTCGCACAGAGTGTTATTTGCTGCAATTAATGGAAAGGGGGGGGTCTTAAAAATAAGCTCAAACTTTTAAAATCTGTGTGATATGTGTATATGGGATGAAGCATATGTGTTCATGACTACATGAGTGCAGGCACGCACGTTGCGTGGCATGATCGTGGAGGTTAGATGACAATGTCCCATGACAGTCTTCACAATCTACCTTGTCTGCAGTGGGGTCTCTTCCTTACTGCTGCACTCTCCAAGCTAGCTGGCCTGTGCATTTCTATGAGTCTCCTGTCTCTACTTCCCACCTTGCTGCGGGTACGCTGGGACCACCAATGAGTGCTACTACGACTGGCTTGATGTGGCTCCTGAAGACCCAAGCTCAGGCCCACACTGGGACATGCACACAGTTCCCACTGAACTCTGAACCCTCTTCACAAAGACTCAAAAGTTTGCTAGTCTCCTCTCTTTGCTTTTCAGCCTCATGGAGAGAAGAAGGAACAATACTGGAAGCTATGAAGTCTACACACTTGAAGTGCTGAGGTTCTCAACATTCCTTGAGCATTCTATTTCAATTGAATGACAAATGAAAGCTTTTGTTTTGTTTTGTTTTAAGTTTCCAAGGCAAGACCCAAAACAGTGGTCACTTTCATAATAGCCAAAGAAAATTTTGACCTCCAAATTATTGCATTATGAAAAGCAGCTGCCGTGACTATTACTCTTCCATACATGTACATATGTATGTATGTATATGCATAAAGTGATGTAATTCTGCTTCAAATATAATCATATTTTTAGAAGTGGTTACCATTTCCTATTATTAGTACAGCTCTAAATTGTATCTAAACAGGCAGGAAGTACTGTAAAGTATGCAGAATGCATGGGAAAACCTGTTGCCCAAGCCCTGACACATAGAGAAGACAAAGAAAGGAGAGACTCTGCCTCTAAAATAGACACTCACCTACCAGCAAATTTATTCTTCATTAATCTGGCTCAGGCAGTAAAGACTAGATACATCTCATAAGATAGTCTTCAGCTGAGAGATGGAAAGATGGTTTAGCATACAGAAGAGCTTGGCACCAAGGATGACCTGAGTTGAATCCCAGGGAACTACGTAGTCAAAAGAACTGACTCGGGCTGGAGAGATGGTTCAGAGGTTAAGGGCACTCGCTGCTCCTCCAGAGGTCCTGAGTTCAATTCCCAGCAACCACAGGGTGGCTCACAGCTATCTATAATGTGATCTGATGCCTTCTTCTGGCATGCAGGTGTACATGTAGGCAGAGCACTGTATACATCATAATAAATTAATAAATCTTCAAAAAAAAAAAAAAAAAGAACTGACTCCCACACATCGATCGTTATCTGATTTTTACATGCACCTGTGCCTATTTCTCCCTTGTATGTGTACACACTAAAAAAAATAAATTTAAATCAAGAAGACCTTTGTATAGATTCATTTCTTTTTATTTTATGTACATGGTTATTTTGCCTACATGTATGTATGTGTTCTGTGTGCATGCCTGGTGCCCATACAGGGCAGAAGAGGGCATCAGATAGCCTAAAACTTGTCTTCCTGAAATAGTGGTGAACCTCCATGTGGGTTCTAGAAACTGAACCTCGGGTCCTCTGCAAATGCAGCCAGTGCTCTTAACCCCTGAGCCCTCTCTCCAGCCCTTACAGCAAGAAGGCCTTAAGTAGAGTGTCAATACCTAAGACTGCAAAGCAAACAGCTCTTATAGATCAAAGCCTTGGGCAAGATTCAGCGTGGCTATGTTGGAACTTTTCCTGAAGGGCCTGGGGCTCAAGCAGGTGTCTCAAACACACACAACCAAATAATTCACTTCCACCATCACCTGAAAAGAGACCAGAACTCAGGGTGGTGACCCTGTCTTCAGTGAGTTAGGGTTCTTTCAATGTCAGGAAGACTGAGAGGAGATGGGGATCATAAGAAACAGATGTGTGGTCTTGTTGTTGTTTTTTAAGATTTATTTATTTATTATTATGTATACAGTGCTGAAGAGGGCATCATATCTCATTATAGATGGTTGTGAGCCACCATGTGGTTGCTTGGAATTGAACTCAGGACCTCTGGAAGAGCTCTTAACCTCTGAGCCATCTCTCCAGCCCCGGTCTTGTTGTTTTTAAGTTGCTTAGAAATCTAAGACATCTAAACATCTAACATATGTCTGATGGTTCTAATTTAAATGTATAATTGAATAGTTGAGTTTTAGACCTACAAGTTTTAAATTAAAATGCATCAATGTTGTGTTTGTACATACGATTAGAATATATAAAAGCAATTGACATGTACAATACTTGAAATTCCATTTAGTGAATAAACTACAGTTTGAGGACCTACAGATAAATGACTTGTTCCAAGTGCATAGTTCTTAGGAAAAGCAGATCTGTTAATGTTTAAAACACATAAGGAACTGTAATTAGTCACGTTAATGGCTGAGCTCTTAAACTAATCATCAGTTTGCTAGATTTGTAAATAGAATAGATATTATGACCCGATTTAGAAGCTCAACTAAAAATATTTGAGTTTGTAATTTTTATACATCAGAATCTAATTTTAAAAAGAAAAACAACTGCAAATACATCCTCTACAAATGACACCAGTGCTTCAGCTTTCCTGACTATGTCTCCTGTGATTCTGATCTGTCAGCACTTCATCATCTATGGAACAAGATCCTGATCCATAAGGATCTAGCTTTTCAGAAGAAAAAAATCATTAATGTACTGGATGTGACTCTATTTCCTTACTATATTTAATCTCTAGAAATAAAATCATAAAATAATTAAAAGTCAAGTCCAAATGAGCATCTGGTACCTCATCCCATTGTCGAACACCGTGGCTACATAACATTTTGGCTTCACAGTAAGAGAACTTCCCTCTCTCTCTTTGGTCTTCAGCATAAGGACAATTGAGTTTGAGTTTTCTGTGTCTCCCTCTGTATCAGTCAAATTTTTATAGAGGTTTTCTCACTCTCAGTTGCAGCTCCATAGCTTTTTAGAAGGATGGAGACATGGTGCTGGGGAGATGGCTTGGTGGATAAAGGCACCTGCTGTGAAGCATGAGAATCTGAGTTCAAATCCCCAGCACTCTCAGGAAAAGCTGAACATGGTTGGACATCCCTGCAAACCCAACAGTAAACAGATGAAGACAAACAGATCCAAAGAACAGCCTAGGTGAAACGCCACGCTTACAGTTAAGGAGAAACCCTGTTTCTGGGCATAGGGAGGAGAGTAATAGAGGGAAACAACATTCATGACCTCTATGTATATGCCTGTGTGTGTGTCTGTGTCATGTCTGTGTGTGTGTATGTGTGTGTGTGTGTGTATATAGGTGAATGCACACACACATACAACACATGCATACACCACCCTCACACATAATATCCCAAAAGAAGAATGAAATATTAATGCGCATAGTTGCAGAATTGATTGTAAATGTTTACAAACTGAGCTCTATAGAAACCAGAGCAGAGGAGAGTAAAGGTACAGAGTGCTGTAGAAATGGTAAAATTCTCAAACATGGGCTAGAGGCATAATTTTAATATTTCTGAAACTGAAGAATTAAAAACAGTATCAAGTATATTGTGTAAAGCTGTAGAAGATACTATTTAAGAATTAAAATTGTCTCCTGTGCCAACGTGTTCCAGGCTCTTCTCCACTGAACAGAACACCAAGAGCCCAGGCCTTAAGGTCAACAATTAATAAATGGGACCTCATGAGACTGAGAAGCTTCTGTAAGGCAGGAAACATTGTCAACAGAACAAAGCAACAGCCTGCAGACTGGGAAAAGATCTTCACCAACCCTACACCTGACAAAGGTCTAATATCCAAAATATATAAAGAACTCAAGAAATTAAACACCACCAAACCAAATAACCCAATTGAGAAATGGGGCTTGGAACTAAACAGAGAATTCTCAACAGAGGAATATTGAATGGCTGAGGAACACCTAAAGAAATGTTCAACCTCCTTAGTCATCAGGGAAATGCAAATCAAAACAACTCTGAGATTCCATTAGAATGGCTAAGATCAAAAATTCAAGCGACACCACATGCTGGCGAGGATGTGGGGAGAGAGGAACACTCCTTCATTGCTGGTGGGAATGCAAACTAGTACAACAACCACTTTGGAAATCTATCTGGTGCTATCTCAGAAAACTGGGAATAGGGCTTCCTCAAGACCCAGCTATTCCACTCCTTGGAATATACCCAGAAGATGCTCCAGCATACAACAGGGACATATGCTCAACCATGTTCATAGCAGCCTTATTCATAATAGCCAGAACATGGAAACAGCCTAAGTGTCCCTCAGTAGAAGAATGGGTAAAGAAATTGGTACATTTACACTATGGAATACTACTCAGCTATTAAAAACAAGGAATTCCTGGAATTTGTGGACAAATAGATTGAACTAGAAATGATCATAATGAGTGAGTTAACCGAGAAGCAGAAAGACTCAAATGGTATATACTCACTTATATCAGGACACTAGCCCAAGGGGCATGTCCCATGAAAGTCTTCACTTACCAGAAAAGTGGGACAGAGGGGAGGACATCCTATTGGGACTCTAGATGAGAAAAGCATAGGAGAATGGAGAAATAGAAAGATCCAGAGGGTCCTAGGAACCTACAAAAAGAACACTATGATGGGCAGATCTGGGCCCAGGGGTCCCGCTCAAACTATGGCACCAGCCAAGGACAATACGTGCAGTAAACTTTAAACCCCTACACAGATCTAGCCAATGGACAGAACATTCTCCACAGTTGAGTGGAGAGTGGGGAATGACTTTCACATGAACTCTGGTGCCCCTGGATGGGGAGGCCTGGTGGCACTCAGAGGAAGGATAGCAGGCTACCAAGAAGAGACTTGATACCCTATGAGCATATACGGGGGAGGAAGCCTCCCTCAGTCACAGTCATAGGGGAGGGGAGTAAGGGGAAAATGGGAGGGAGGGAGGAATGGGAGGATACAAGGGATGGGATAACAATGGCGATGTAATATGAATAAATTAATATGATACATATAAATATGTATATTATTATTAATATTAATATTATTAATATTAATATATATTAAATTGTAAGCACAAATTATATACATATATCTAGAGTCACTCAAGTATACAGATCTAAAAACAGATGAAGAGAGCAGGATGTGAGCAGCCTTGTCATCCATGTCAAAGTGAAAATCATGTCACTATATATGTAAGAAATATACATATATATTGTAAGAAATACTCACATGACCTGGAATGCACTATCCAATATAATACTTACCAGTCACATATGGCTTGTGAGCAGAAACACATACATTCAAGTTGGCATAGCTTACAAGTTTGAAGCACACCAAGATTTTGAAAAGCATATGAAAATATAACTTCTGCAATAGTACTTATGTGAATTGTAAGTTGGATAATAATACATTAGATGTATGTGTTAAATATTGTCTAAATTTGATATATGTGTACTTTTTCAATGTGGCTACTAAATAATTTAAATTATTTATGTGGCTTACATTAAATTTCAATTAAACAGGACTGTTTTAAAGTTTTGGTGTTAGGCATTGGAACTAAACACACAACTAAGGGCTTGCCTCAGAGAAACAAAACTAAAAGAAAAAATATATGGGATGGAAGCTGTGTGTGTGTATGTGTTTGTGTGTGTGTTTGTGTGTGTGTGTGTTTGTGTGTGCGTGTTTGTGTGCATGTTTGTGTATGTGTTTGTATGTGTGTTTGTGTGTGTGTTTGTGTGTGCGTGTTTGTGTGCATGTCTGTGTATGTGTTTGTATGTGTATGTGTGTGTGTGTTTGTGTGTGTGTTTGTGTGTGTGTGTGTGTGTGTGTGTGTGTGTGTGTGTGTAGCACCAAGAAGCAATCCAGGATTGGGAGACAGCAGCATCCTCCACTATCTAGAACCTATATTTTAATGGACGAGAAGAGTAATAAGCAAACAAAGATAATTTACAATGAAGTTCTGTGGCTTATAAATACTCTTCTCTATTTTTAGATTTTTTTAATAAGGAAAGAATCCATAGTGCTTGGATAGATTTTGTTGGACTGTGGGAAGAGGTGGCTACTTTAGAGATCTCTTCCTGAAGAAGTTATTTGGAGAAGAATCTTGGGCACTGGAAAGACCCAACTAGGAAAAATGTGGAGGAAAGTACATGATGTTCTCTATGAAGAATGCTTCTGACGGCAGTGGACAGAGTATGTAAAAGCAACAGAAAGGTAGGTGGGGCTCAAGAAGAACCATGAGGACCCGCGGATACAAGTGCTGTCCACCTCTGACCTCACTGATGAGGACTCTGAAGTTTATTCCAAGTACAACAGGACCCATCGGATAGGTGGGAACAAGAAACGAACCAACACGACTTTTTATTTAATGACCAATTTTCTTCTGGAGTTATAAGTAGTAAGTCCAAAAGAAAAAGATCTCATTGCCACATTCAAGGTTAGTTAAGTAAGAATAATGAAATCAAAAATTTTCATCAAATGGAGAATTCATTATTGAGAATAAATGTGGGAGTCACTGTGCATCAGCAGAAAGGTAACTATTCCTGGGACTCTGTCAGGCTTCCCTGCTCAGTGACACTTGAAGGAGAATTTAGGTTCCTACTTCGGTGTCTTCAGAGGAAGCAAATACTTTCTTCCTGGGTCCTCTCTACTACCCAGCACTGCATGGGACACTTGTCTCCCAGTCCTCAAAACATTGTGTAAAAGTGTTAGGATGACCCATCCCATATTAAAAGAAATGGGCCCAAAATTTAAATGACTTGCACATGATTCTGATATTTTTACGTTTATTGGTTCTGCACACATTAGTGTGCCCATGCACTTGCACGTGCACATGCCATGATGTGCATCAGAAACCAGAGAACGCGATGTGGGAGTTGATTCTCTCAGCTTGCAGCTCCAGCGGATCTAACTGAGGTCCTCAGGCTTGGAGGCAAGAGCCTTTGCAGCAGTGTGCCGTCACTGGCTGAGCCATCCCACCAGCCCTTGCCTAGGATTCTTAAGCCAATAAATGACAGAGTTTGGATTTACACACAGCTTTTCTGATGCAAAGCCCCAAGCTATTTTTATAGCCCTCTTCTCAGACATAATAGGTTTCCTTAGCATTTTAAAAGACAAATATCAAAATGAATAATCTACTTGGAGGTAAATAGTGGTAATTGCTGTCAGTTCCCAACAGTCAGTTATTAGAGATTCGACAGTGCAGGATGATTTGCTTGTAATTACGCAACTTGGTAGTGGCCAAGCTGGGATAATTACTAGATTTTCTCAAATGCTTCTATTGTTAGCCAATCCCCTCTTCGAAATTTCAAAAGTTTAAAGCCATACATTGGGCCTGAGCATGAATATAAATGTCCAAGTAATAAAGGTTAATTGAGCTATAGAGATGCTTATCAAAAGCTGAAAATACAAAACAAGAATAGTTGGAGAGTGGTTTCAAAGATGTCGAGGAAGCAGCTCCACGGTGATGGACAGTGGTGAGCCAGATCCCCACCACCATTCCAGGCTAGTGCGTCGATTCTACTGATCAATCAAGAGTCCTACACTGCAGTCATTACAAACTTTGCTCTAAACTGAACAAATGCTTGTTGTGTTTCCGCTGTGATTTCCCAATGAGACTTGCGGCATACTGCTGAGAGTATATCAAACACCCCCACAAAGAATCCATGAAAATGACATTTATTAATATTTAGTATAGGGCATTTTCTTAAGATATATTGTATATGGTCACTCATTCAAGTCCATTGAGGCGATTTCAGTGAAATAAGTAGAGAGGAGAATTCTATTGGAAAAAGCACGTGTTTTAAGATGTGTTAGGAAAAAAGAGAAAGTTTCAGGAATCGCTTATTTGAAAAGTATGTTCTTTCTTACCCTGGGACCAGGGCGCACTCAAGCTCTAGAAACGCTGAGTCTTAAATGAGTTTTGAAGGTTATTTTCTAGTGTTTCATTCACCTGACCTTATCGTCTCATAGTTTTTAAGACATTCTTCCTAACTATCTTGGGCACAAAGCAATTTCCTTTAAAATTAATTTCATTGCTTTAAATTTGCCGACTTACCATGTTTTTTAATTTCTTATTCTACTTTCCAAATTAAAATGACTACATGATGTAAGCAAATATACGTTACTTTTTCCTTTTTAAATAAAAATTATAATGACTTTGAGATCCCATGTTACATGGGACAAACCCAAAACATAGCCCCCAAAATAACTACAGGGGACAAGGAGCCATACAATCTTCCTGCACACCATGGAAGAGGAAACTGGGCTCATTAATATCCAGTAGGTCTCTACCACAAAGAGAAAGCTCAGTTGCACAGAGAAAGTGCTCAGATGTCCTTCTGCAACATGGCATTTAACATTTTATCCAAAAATTCATTTATATGTATACAGGGTTGTATTTAGATTTTGCTTTGTTTCAACATTATGAAGAAAATGCATGAAAAGCTGCCACAGCAGGACATTCACGGTGACATTCGGCAGGACATGTGAACTCCCGTATCTGTGGCCTCAACTCATTCTGAGATGCGGTCTTGTTAAAACTGGTGAAGAAGAAGTTCTGGACAGGCCCAGTGCCAAACTGTGTGCAGTCAGAGACTAGCAATCCCCACTCCATTAGAACTGAGGTTAAATCTGAAGACAAGCATCATATATGTCAAGTCCAAAGCAAACTGGGACTTTTGAGGTGGAGGATAAAAACATGCAGTGACCCCGTTCTCAAATCTATGGTCTTTCAAACTTCCTAAAGCTGTGACCCTTTAACACAGTTTCTCATGTTGTAGTGACCCCCGACCACAAAATTATGCTCATTGTTACTTCTTAACTGTAATTTTACTAGTGTTATGAATCGTGATGTCAGTATCTGAATTTTCTGGTCGTCTTAAGTGACTCCTATGAAAGGATCATTTGGCGCCATCCCCATGGGTTGAGAACCATTGCTCTAGAGTCACTCAGGAGAAGGGCAGAACATTAGCAGGCAGCCTGATTCTACTAACAGAACTCTGAGAAGTGTGCATAAGAGAGCTTAAATCTACCCCTGAGTCAATTTTCAGGTTGTTTCACTGCCTGTGCCCACACTAGTAACAGGGCTTTGCAGAGAAAGGGGTTCAGTAGCTAACTACAACTTTTATAATAGAATGTGCTGTACCAAGACAGATATGCTGTCTCTCCTGGTGATGAGAGCCCCTCCCTAGAAGGGGTCCAACAGTGAAACTGCAGCCATCAAATGGCACATCAGCAGGGCCTCACTATAGAGTGTAGAGCCTAAGCCACACCCACAGCACCACCCAGCATTGACTCCATGCATTTAAGTCTCCCCAGTGTTAAAGGATGGGAGGGCTCCTTACAGGCCATACATACATCCTTCTCTTTGACATGAGAGTCCCTGCCTTAAGACTTATGTGGGAAAGGCAAATATCAAACAGGCAAAAATCTTGTTTTTATACTACAAACTGAATGAGTGATCTTCTTCGGACTTATTTTCTTATCATACAAATAGAATTTAAGTCCTTTTCATTCCAAAATAGCATCCTGCTGGCTACCTAATGGGATGTCAAAGGTTATAGAAAGAAGTGGAATTTTTAGTGCTAGGAAGATGGCTCAGAAGTTAAGAGCATTGACTACTCTTCCAGGGGACCTAGGTTCTATTCCCAGCACCCACATGGCAGCTAATAACTATCTATAAGTCCTGTTCCAAGGAATCCGATACCCTCTGCCCTCTTCTTGGCGCCACAGGCTTCAGGCATGTACATAATTTACAAGCAAAACACCCATATGCATAAAATAAACTTTTTAGAGAAATGGAAATTCTAAAAGGATAACATAAGCAGGCATGTTTTCAAAAGATGTGCTTACATATCCACAATTACTGATTTGACGTTTTTAAAGGCATATCATTATACCCAGGTTAAATCATTAGGCTTTTCACAGCTAAACCAGGTTGGGGCTAGAAATGATAAAAAATCGTGATCCAAAAGAGAAATGCCAGCATCCCCAGGAGGCTGAGAAGCAGGTCTCCTTAGCTTGGTTGGAGTGTATAATTCCAGGTGGGCATGGCACAAGCGTGAGTGTGAATTAGACTCCCTGTTTCTTGCTGACTACATGCTGCAGTTTAAAATGTTTGTTTCTTATCTAGAAAAGCATCTGCTTTTTGTCGCTAAAAGCAGGATCCTGAGGGAAGTGGTGATCTTTCCCAAGGCAATGTGATTAATAGCCAACTTGCAAATCTTAACCGAGAGACCTTCTGATGGAGCCAGCAGCACTGAGTAATTGTTTCCATGAATAATCTTGATATATATTGCCTTTCTCTCCCGAACTGTAGACAGCGGCCCTCGCAGACGCTCTTCTTTCCCCATACCCATAGCGTCAGTACCTAAGGCTATTTCACAAATGATGCTTGCTGACCGCCACACACCTGGGCACCGGGCCAAGCAGCATCTTGCTCCTGAGAGGCTCGTGAGGAAACACCATCGGCACAAGGCAGTACTTAACAAATGGGTATGACATGTCAAACTAGACTAAAAAGCCTGCTCCCCGGAGTTCCCTTCCTTTCATTAAAGTAAAAATGCAAGAATGAAACTGTGTTCTCAAATACACAGAAGTAGGGAAATGAGATCGGACCATGGCGTGAGGGCAATGATCCTTGCGAGGAGTAGAGAGAAAACGCGTCAAGAGCAAAGCAGGATCAGATGGCTGGTTTTTTGAACCCTAGACTATGCATCAAGGCATTCACTTTGTGAAACTGCCCATGGGGTCACAGTCTCATCAGACATAGCTAAATTCTATCTTCAGGGTTCCTCTGCCTCTGACCTAGCTGCTCAGATTTCTGTCTAGCAAGCTTTCTTCATGCCTAAGAGATCTATGTAGGAGACAGGCCTGATTTTACAAGGAACTGCAGTGTGGCAGACCCATTGTTTTCCTATAAGAACATTCTACTTTCTTCCTGATAAGTCTGGAGCCACCTAATACATTGCACCATGGGAAGACGGCTTCAGCTCATTTTCACTTTTTAAAAGGTTCTACGAATCAGAACAGCTTGATGGGATCTTAGAAAATTAAAATAAGCTCTAAGGTGAAAGCACAATGCAGAAATGTGAAGGAGAGGGCAAAGAAAATGGAGGAGAGAGACATAACAATCCCTCTGAGTCAGGAATCAGGAAGCCTGCTTTAAAAAAAAAAAAAAAAAAAAAAAAAAGTCAAGACCTGTACCCTGACTCCTAGACATGAAACTGTGGGCAATTCTTGACATCACTATCTTTGTAAGAGCTTGAATTTATAGTGTTTACATGAAACCAGCCCTTTACACAGCTTATCTGTTTTAATCTTCAGAGCAACTTTGCAGCAAAAAATCTATTATATCACTTTCCAGCTGGAAAAAGCAATTCTGAAAACTTAATCAGCCCAAGGTTCTCCAACTAGTAGATGTCAGACCCCAGGGTTTCCACCCACTGCAAAGCCATTGAATTGAAATCACCCACCCTTTCTTCAATAATGATTATCACACTTTCCAGAGGCACAGGAAGGTGTTTTTAGCTTTTTGCCACAATGACTTAATGGCAGAAGGAAAAAGAACTAATTTTCTTCTCCTTGGTCTAAAGTAGCTTAAAGAGTAGTAGATTTTTGTTGTGCTTGGTGGGGGAGTTACCACCATCTTGGTTGATGTATGATAGTTTCACTGCAATGCTTAGCTGTGCTCCGTGTGGTTTCTCATCTGCGCAGACAAGGCTAAGCTGGTCCCAGTACAGATCAGAGATGCTGAGAAAGAAAACATGGAAGTCCTCCTGTGCCCTTGGATCAGAGCCTGGCACATTACTTACACTACATTCTGTTATTTAAAATAAGTCACAAGGCCAGCCCAGATTGGAAGTGGGCTATTGACTATAAAATCACATTGAGAATGGCACATATCCTAGCAAGAGTGAAGAATTGGGGTATTTTGCCATCACTCTACCGTAGAATATATGTAAATATGCTTTGTAAACTGCAAACTACCATCCCACTGGGTCCTTTCTAAAAACCTGCTCCCACTGAAAAATGTCAGCGCCTCCACAGATCCAAGGACAGCTTGTTCTCATAGCTGTCATGTCTTCGAGCTGAGTTTATAGAACAGAGTTAGACAATATCAGATGTCAGGCTTTTCCTGTGCACTCTGAATTCAGATGACTGGCACCTCCCCCCTTTGCTTCCCCAGCCTCATGCCCTGAGAATCAAGCCACACTTACATTCTACTAAATTAGGAATGCTTCCCATCCCAACCAAAAAAAAAAAACCAGAAGAAGAAGAAAAATGTCTGAGCTTGGTGTCACTTACGGCTGCCTTTCTGGAAGTACATATTCCATCATTTTTATTGAGGTATCATGCTTTCTTCTGAAATCAAATCCCAGGTTTATAGTCTACAACATTTCATAATTCCCCTCCACGAGTCCCTGGGAGACACGGTCTGGGAGGGCATCAAGCTAGCCCCCCGCATTTACACGAGGCCATGAAATTTAACATGATTTGGAAAAAAAGAAAATAAAAAGCTGATGTAACGAGAAACTCTAGAGATTACAGCATCTCTGTGTGAGAGCTGTTTGTATTTGTAAAGCCTCCCATGAACAACCTCCGGATGAGCCTGGAAGGATGTCAGCCCTTATCACAGCATCACACCATCTCCGGAGGCCCTTCATTCCCACTGCGGCTGGCTGCACACTGGTGTCAGCCAGAGAGATTTGAAAATCCCCATGTTCAAGTTACACCCCAGGATAATTAAATCGAATCACTGGGCGTGAGATACAGCATCAGCATCATCGCCAGGCACCCCAACTTCCCCCGAGGCCGAGAACTACTGCAAGGGCCATGATTTCCTTGCCAATATGTGGTAGGTTATCAGTCTGTTCCCCTCTTTGATTTGGAGGATTTGCCATTAAATTCTTTAAAAGATCCTTTGGAGTCAGAACCGCAGCTTAGTCCCTGCCCTGTTACTTCAAAGTTGTATGTTTCGAATCAAGTTAGTTAAACTATTTAGCCTCTCTGGGCTTTGATTTCCTCCTGAGAAAGATTATTCCTACCTGATGAAGAATTAGAAAGAGTGAAATAAGTATATAAAATGCCCCGTTGTGGATAAACACCTGTTTCTTTCCCCCTAAGGATTTCTGATAAAGATGCTTACATCCCTGAGCACTGGTAGCCAGCTAAAGCAAACAGAAGGACACTCAGTGTGTATTAATGGGCTTGAACACAGTGATGGAGCCCAGGTATTGACTTTCATGCACATCAGGAAGTCCTGCTGCTGATTCCCTCGGGGCCAATTACTACTCTATATCTGTGAGCTGGGGTCTACCTCACAGGGCATTTAAATGTCACTTGCTCTTATGTCCAGACACATTATCAGTGGGTGTTTATCTGTTCTTATTCATCTGTCCAGCACGCCTGCTACAGCAAGGACTGGGGAAGGCCACCAAGGGAGGTATGGCCAAGAACACAGCCTCAGACTGCTTGCCACAAAAGCAAAAGACCAAAATAAAGTACAGCATCATCATTACAGTGATAATGCAGTGGGAAGGGGGATGTTATTATGGAATAACAGTGGAATCATCTTCTTTGCCCCCTTCTTATGTCACCAGACAAGTCTCTAGCTGCACTCTGCACAAGACTGTGGTTACGTTGCTGGCACCTTTAAGCAACCTGGTACCACAGAGCAAATGACCTTTTCCCTCCCTGTGCTCTCTACACGGGTAACAAACAAAAGATGAATTTTCATGTCTCAGTTCTGGTTCATTTTTTAATCAGAGGAAAATCTTTACAAATTAAAGGAGCAAACCAGAAATTACTTTTTATATTGTTGATTAATTATACGCAACCAAATGAGTTTCTTTTCAGTGCTTAAAATCAAATGCTGGGCTTTGTCCTTGCTAGGCAATCATTATCCCGTTGAGCTATATCCCAATCCATATATTTAAGACAAGGTGGTGATTTGAATGAAAATGGTTCCCCATAGGCACAAAGGGAGTGAGTGGCACTATTGGGAGGTGTGGCCTTCTTGAAGTAGGTGTGACCTTGTTAGAGGAAGTGTGTCACTGAGGGTGGGCTTCGAGGTCTCAGATGCTCAAGCCACACTCACTGTCTCACTTTCTTCCTGCTGCCTGCCCATCCAGATATAGATCTCTCAGCTCCTTCTCCAGCACCATGTCTGCCTGCACGCTGCCATGCTTCTCCCCCATGAAGAAAATGGACTCAACCTCCATTTTCTTAATAAGAGTTGCCATGGTCATGGTGTCTCTTTATAGCAATAGAAACCCTAACTAGAACAGACAGTAATTTCAAAATCACTAACCTCAGTGGGAATCAGTCTCCCCTGGTAGCTTCTCATCGCACATGCTAGAATAAGTCCTGTGGTTTATCTCCTCAGCCTGGTCAGAAGTGATGAATCTGTGCTGGCACAGCTTTTATTTACATCCCATTCTTACTAACCCGAGTACTTCTTTGTGCTAATCCATTTGGCTTCTGTGCTTAAGGAACACCCAGCCAACCTTTAAGTTTGTGAAAAATAGAATTTCATCTTGATCAAAAGTAGTTGTTAGTGAGTATTGTACAAGTCATTGATCATATATTTCAGTAAAATTAACCCTAGAATTAAAAAAAAATCAAGTATCTACTTCTTTATGTATCTTAACATCTCCATCTTCTTCATCAGAGATCTGTAAACTATGGCCCAGGAGCCAAATCAAAGCCACTACCTACTTTTCTAAGTCAGGGGTTGGTTTACATAGCCACACCTCCAAGTTTGCACATTGCCTGGGGCTGATTTCCAATATAAACTCAGAACTGGTTGTCACTAGTCTACAAAGCCAAAAGCATTTCTTACCTGGACTCTGGCAGAGAGTTAGCCCATCCCTTGTCTTAACTGTGTGCATCATGAAAACAAGCATTGCTACAAAGTCCCTACACATTCCTCATATATACAAGCTTTGTTGAGCATCACAACCTTAGAGCTACTTTTCTGATGAAGGCCCTCAGAGAAAAGAAAGGCATAAACCTGGACCTCACTTATAAATAAAGCTGAAAAGGTGCTAAAGAGAGACAATCTCTGATTTTCCAGGCAAGGAAACTGAGGCCGAGGAAGCTGAAGTGAGTCTCTCAGCACTGCCAAAGAAGAACATTGAAAGAGCCTGCAGCAGATTTATTTAATTAATAAGCTACTCTGTGGAAGTCAGTCTGTCCTCAGGAGGACCAAGCGCTTGCACACAAAGTAATAACTACATTGATGGGAACCCTTGATTCTGATTTGTTCCCTGGAGCTCTTTAAACGCTCACTAGCCCAGTACATTTTCATCAGTTTTACTAGGAAATGGTGAGCAGGCAGGAAAGAACATCTCTGAAACACTGTTAGCTGAACAGACACCAGAGAGAGTTCCAGCACATGGCGGTTATTTACTTCCTCCAAGTCCTCAGGTATAACAGTCCAAATGAAGCACTTGTTTCACATTCCAGGTGTCCTCCACCTCCCTGGAGTTTAAGATAGACGATAGTTTAATTCTGCCATGTCACAATATTGACTACAAAAGAAAGAAACTCTGGGTGGTTCCGTGTCTCCAGTAGACCCTGGCAATTGTTCTTGTATCATTTTTCCCCTCAAAAAAAGGGTTGTTTTTTTTTTAATTCAGTGCTGAGTAGGAAAGGTCAGAGACAAAAATAAAACAGAAGTGTAGTTAAAGACTGTAAGACCTAAAACTCACAGCCACTACTCACGGTACCCTTTCAGACAGTGGCTCTCAACCTATAGGCCATGGCCCCTTTGAAGAATCGAATAAATCTTTCACAGGAATAGAATATTAGATATCCCACATATCAGATATTTAGATTGCAATTTGTATTAGTAGCAAAATTACAGTTATGAAGAAGCAATAAAATATTTTTATGGTTGAGAGTCACCACAGCATGAGGAAGTGTGTTAAAGGGTCTCAGCCTTAGGAAGGTTAAGAACCAACGCTTTAATGCTAGGCACTGTGGTGGACGCTGGAGGAAGTTAGCAGACATGGTCCCCAGGTACCAAGGTCATGCTGCACACTGGAAAGCAACAGGATTTAGGAACACGAAGTAAAACCCGCAATATAGTGAAGGATGCTGACAAGGCACCTAGGGCAGACTGTCTCCGTGTTTCAAAATAAAGTGTTAATGTCATGAAAGTAGGGAATGGGTATGTGCTACCTAGTGTTATGTCATCTTGACATGAGCTCCGGTCACTGGAGAGGAAGAAGCCTCAACTGAGAGACTGTCTCGGTAAGATCATGCTATAAGCAGGCTCTGTAGCCTTTTCTTAATTAGTGACTGATGTGGCAGGGCCCAGCCCATGCTGGGTGGGGCCACCCCTGGGCAGATTGTCCTGGGTTCTATAAGAAAGTAGACTGAACAAGGCAGTAAGCAGTGCTCCTCCATGGCCTCTCTGCATCAGCTCCTGCCTCCAGGTTCTGGTCCTGTTTGAATTCTTGTCCTGGCTTCCTTCAGTGATGAACTACAATGTGGAAATGTAAGCCAAACAACCCCTTTTCTCCCCAACATGCTTTTCAGTCATGGTGTTTCATCACCACAATAGAAGCCCTACTAAGACGGGGTGTGAATATGCTGTTTCATGTTCAAAGACAGGGGAAAAAAACAGAACATATTTTTTTAAAGTGGTGAACAGTGAAGCACGCTTGGAGGCTTGTGAGAGAGATGAACATTGGATAGAACTTTGGGATTGGTCAGCCTCTATACGGTGAACCCTACAGCAAACATTTGCTTTCCTGGTTTCTGGGACAGTCACTTAGACATGCTTTTAATTGATAAAGTTGTCTTAAAGTTTAACCTCTACAGACCAGGAACTTCAGTGTCCTTCTGGCTCCTGTCTTCTATCAATATCCAAATCTGATTCCAATGTCCTCAACACAAGACCATCTGCTTCAATTTGAATGCTTCCTGTAATGGGGAATTTATTGCCCTGGGAAGCAGATAACTCAAAATTTCTTTGTGGCAAACTGAAAAGTATGTTTCTGCAACTTCTTGAATTTAATAAAATATGGGCCAGCAACACTCCCCAGGGAAAGGTTCAGATCACTATAATTAGAACCCAAAGATGATGGTTTAAAATGTACACAGTGTTCAATATGCAACCAATCACTTCCCCAGGTACAGCTGTCTTCCCAAGCATCCATGGCAGGACCAAAGGTGTTGGAAATCAGAAACATCTCAAGGAGAGCTTGAACTTATGGACTCTGGGAACAAAGAAGGCTGGGGTCGGGGTGGGGCAAAAAGAGGTTCCTGGATAAAGCAAAACAGAAACTGGGCTGGTAGGATGGCTCAGTAGGTTTGGTGCATACTGTACAAGTATGATGACCTGAGTTCCATCCCTAGACCCACGTAGAAATAGCTTCACAAAATTGTCCTCTGATCTCTACATGTGCATGAATGCATACACAGAAGGAGGAAGAGGAGGAGGAGGAGGAAAAGGAGAAGAAGAAGAAGAAGAAGAAGAAGAAGAAGAAGAAGAAGAAGAAGAAGAAGAAGAAGAAGAAGAAGAAGAAGAAGGAGAAGAAGAAGAAGAAGAAGAAGAAGAAGAAGAAGAAGAAGAAGAAG
>OU015742.1:93635446-93651043 GCA_907169655.1 Acomys percivali
AAGAAGAAGAAGAAGAAGAAGAAGAAGAAGAAGAAGAAGAAGAAGAAAGACAGACAGATAATGTTAAGCCATAGGAGCTATAGAGAAGTTCCAGAAGTGCAGGCAGTGGCCCAATGATCCACCGGGCACTAGGATGCTTATATGATGTAACAGACACAGCATAAAGGCTCTTTTTATCTTGTGGACAAGAAGGGCAATCATAAACTGAGTCAGAAAATAGATTGTTACTCTGTTTCAGAGAGAAGACAGTTACTCAACTCCTTTCTTGCTTTATTCCTTACTCCTAAAAGACACAATAACATCCTTCAGATGGCAGAGCATGCATTTTCTGCAAAGAATAGAAGCCAGGGAGAGATTGATAGGGAAACAGCAAGACCCCATGATTGCTGCTTTATATGCATCGAAGGTCCTGGCCAAGATAAAGAGCCTACAGATGATAGCAGACCCCTAGAGCCCCAAATCTCAGAGAAGTGAGTGTCAAGGGCTACAGCTTGGCTAATACTGTCCTAGGTGCCAAGACAGAGAATAACTGCATCCTATAAAATTGGGAAATTATACACTAAGAATCTATGGTGCTAATAAATAGAACAAGGTGAGTTTAGTACTCAGGAGAGAGAGGGTCAGGGAGTCACAACTAACACACAAAAAAGTAGTTGACACTGGGCATAACGAGTGAATCACTAATGAAATCAAACTGTGTTCACCATATCCTGCCCCAACCCTAAGGGGCATTTGCCAACTTACACATCAAATAACTAAGGCAAAGACTTAAAAGTTTTTGGATCGCTGTAGTATAACTGACAGAGTACAGATTTGAACCACTCTCTGGGGCTGCCTCCACGAACAGTTCAAAGGTAATGAGGGCAGCCCTTGAGGAGGTAAAGCTAAAAGCTGACTAAGTTTAGAAGGAATCATTGTAACAGAACTGGAAAGCAGACGGAGGCCATAAGGGAGACATTTCTGGCTGGAGCTCAGGGATCGTGTTGATAACAAAGAGAAATCATGTGAGAAATGAGAGGTCAGACTCAAAGCATGTGTAGTTCCATTCCCAGGGCATTTCCTAATTGTGTGCATCTTCTAAATTTGTTCCTTGATGTCAAAGTCTTTTAAGATCTTTAAGGCACTTTTAGTTGCAAGTAATTAAAATCTCTCCAAATACACACATGCCAACTACAGAACAAAAATGCAAGGAAAAAACATTTACTGGGTAAGTCCAAGGTCAGATAAGAGCCTACAGGATTCTGCATCAGCAGGTGACTCCTCCCCTCCTGTGGAACTTGCAGTTGGCACAGTTAATGTGCCATGAAATGATATGATCTAGGATGCCCAGGCTATATGTGTGTATTTTATCTTTTCATATACACAAGTATTCTCCAACTTGTTTGGCCATGACCTACTATAAGAAATATATTCTACTTCCTGAACAAGTCCAGATACATAGGCAGTCATAGGCAACATATGATCCCTAAGTCATGCAACCGTGGACCTCTCTGCTCAAAAGCCTCTTGTTGGCTAGCTCAGCACTCTGGTAGTGGATATCAAGGTGACTTATAATAAAATCATAAAATTCAGAAAAAAAATCCCCCAAAGATTTTCCCATCAGTGATGCTCAACACTTTTGAGGTAAATGACACTTTTTTCCAAAAGCAACTCTTAAGTAAAGGCCAGGGTGTAAGGTGAAAGGTCATCATTTACTTCACAATACAGTAAACAGAAGGCATAATTTCTATATTTTCCATAATGGTTCCGATTTGTTTAAGCCCCTAAACCATCACCCTATACACACACACACACACACACACACACATACATACAAACATATACACACACAGACACACATACATACACATAAACATATACACACATGCACACACATGCAGACACACACCTACACACACACAGACACCTACATATGTATACACACATATACACACATACACACACAGATGCACACAGACACACACACATACACATACATATACATACACACATACACACGCACATACACACACATGCACATATACACACATACACACACATGCACATACACACACACACACACACACACACACTTCACAGGGGTAGAGTGATAGATGAGTCAGTAAATAAGGAAAGACAGAACCCATGATATAATTCCAAACACCCTGTATCCGTTTGGCAGCTGCGGTTTCCTGGCTCACTCCTTCTTCCAAGCTTCCCGGCTCACTCCTTCGAGGCTCTCCCTGAGATGCCCTCTTTGAGTGCAGAAGCACGGGACCCTAGATGGTGCGCACAGAAGCCCTATCCTTCACCACTGCTCTGTGTAGGTCCTTGAGTAAGGGTCCTGGCCTAGACCCACAGAAGGTCCTCTTGCTCAGTCCTGCAGCTGCAGCTCTGCTGCGTCCAGTGCTGGCATGCATCTCAGATGTGACTCCTAGAACACGGCTGTCACGGCTATCATGGCTGTCATGAGGCCCAGTGTCCTCCCTTCCCTCCTGACCCTTCCTCAGTTCTCACCGTCACTGTGTTGCACCTTAAGTTTAGGATTGCTCGCGTCCTCTATTACCCCAGCCTCCCAAACCACCCACCTACCCACCCCCAGCTATAGAAGCTCCTTCCAGTATACTTGCCAGCCAGGGTCCCTAATTATAAGTGTCTTCTACTCTCTAAGGTCACTCTGCCTCACCAAATGGCCATCCCAGCTCACCATAGGGGAAGCGTCTAGATCTAAAATAGAAAACATGACAGAAACCCAACTTCACTCAGTCTGATAGGCCACTCCTCTTGCCAGGCTCTAGCCAGGGAGGACAACGAGGACATGCGTGCCACGATGGCTCCCTCCCTTCATCCCTCACTGTGAGGGGCACGTATTCCTTCCCCTGCACTAGAATGTTCCCCTATCCAGACCTGGCCTCCTCCCCCGGAGTCACACTTGTGAATGGAATGCCAAAGGAGAAGATGAAGTGAGAGAGTAAAGCTCCTTAAGGTTTTTAATGAAGCCTAAATTTAAAGGCGATTCAAAATATATCGTATCTATTTCATTTCAAATATGAAACTTCAGTGCTCCTGCATGGAGCCAGAGTGAGGGACTCAGAACTCCCTCTACTCCTTTAACTCCTTTAACATTGCTATTTCAGAGCCCTGAAGGACTTCTAAAAATTCTGGTAATTTACTGAAACGCATGTGGAAACTCACTAACATCTCACCAGTTGGGAAACAGAAAACACCAGTCAATTTCTTTCCCAGCCATGAAACACAGGACACTCACTTTGCCTGCTTAGTTTGAAACGCCAAAAAGAACAGCACTTGCTTACTCAGACCACCCTGTGTCCATCAGCCATGTCTGCCTGCACATCCTAGATCTAATCTAGGGGCATCCTGAGAAGTTTTTATCCAGTGTGAAATCCACATTAACTTGTGTGGCCTTTCAGAGCGGATTGGATCCTTCTTCTTTCTGAAGAAAAAGAATGCCTTGAAGAGATGTCATAAAAGGAGAGGCACAGTGTCAACTGCCTTGGGATACAGTATTGACGCTGACAGTGTTTCAGCTCAGATGAGAGCTTGGTTCTCAACACTCCCGGTGCAACAAAGTAACCAAGCGTCCCTGACCAAAAGTGTTCCCAGAACGCAACTCTTTCATTGTTTGTTGCTGTTGCTATTTGATTTTTGCTTGTTTTTTTATGTGTTCCCTGCTGTGAGGAAAAGGGGAGGGGAAGGAGTGGCGGGGGAGCAGGACAAGTTCAACAGAATCCAGGCTATCTGGAACTCACACAGATCCACCTGCCTCTGCCTCCGGAGGGCTGGAATCAAAGACATGAGAGCGCACAACATCTGGAGCATTCCATTTCTGAAGCAGGATAGTTTCCTGCAGACCACCTCTGTTTGCCCAGGACTGAGTCATTTCTGAGAACATAAGTTTTACACTGCTAACAGGGAAAGTATCAAAATGGGACCAGGTGGTCACCTAAAAGCCAATATAGATCCATGTCCTTAATATCACTATAATAAAATGCTCCTGGTTCTGGCCCCGAATACTTAATCCCAACAAGATCTCTTTGATACTAGAGCTTGACAGTTGTTCTTCCACTGTGTCCCTTGTAAAAGGCATAAAAATTCCACCCACTAATTATAACAAACAAGTTATCAAAACTAGAGCCTCCGTAATCATGATGAATTTTCTAAGAGGAGTTTTCGTGTCTTTAAATAATGTAATGATCCAAGAGGAAGAAGATGCTCTGGAAACTGAGCATCAGGAAGTTGGTCCTATTATGTACTGCTAGTCTGCATCCAATCTAATCAAATCTCATGTCATTGCTGCTAAGAGAGAACCAGATGACAAAATTATGCCAATGACTTATCTCAGGAGCAGACTCAATGCCTTGCTCCTCGAAGACACCATTCTGACTCTGTAATTACCCTGCAACTCCTGTCATTCCAGGGAAGACTTGCGAAGTTGTGTTTGCCTCTGCTACAGCATCCCCCGGCAGTGAGAGCTGTGATGTTGTTTAACTTGTCTAGAAAGAACTTGAGATTCTGGCTGCATGGTATCTCTGTTCATACTAATGGTAGCAGTCTTCCCTCCAATGTCAGTCAGTAAGCTCATAGAGACAGTTTGTCAGCAGCAATAAGTAGGAAAATACTGCTGGATTGGACCAATTTGACGGCCACAAAGTGATGGATGAACCAGACATTGTGCTGGGACTTCAGACTCAGGCACTCATATGATGGTAGATGTTCTTCAAGACTCTGTTCAGTATAAGGTGAGACATGAGGAGGCTGCTGTTCTGTGCCTTCCCCAATTCCAAGGCCATAGAGCTGGTGTGAGGCAGAGGGGTCTCCCTAGGAGCTTTGCCTGAGTCAGTCCCCACACTCCTTATTCTGTATTCAGGGCAGCATGTGGATCATACTGTTCATTGAGACAAGACTCATGAGCAAAGGGAGAATGTCAAATTGCCCCCACTTAAAGGAAAAAGAAAAGTACTACCTTACAATTAAAGGGGGCCATGTTAGTTTAAAAGCAAGCCAACCGAGTCATTTTCTATTACACCCATAGTTGACAAATTCTAAAACTCACCATCTTATTCTGATGTGCCACAATAAAGTCACCTATGGAAGACTAATGCTCCCCACCATGTTGCTACAGTCCAGAGGTGCCAGCAGTCCAGGTGACAAAATCTCCTGGCTCACTTAAAGTCAGACAGTGTTACTTTTAAAGGAACTCAAAGAGATATATGAGACAGTGCCCCGTGAGAATTGACATGTGGCATATACACTCTCCTCAAAACACGCTCTTAATCTCTAGAATTTTTTCCCTCTTTATTCCCTTCTTTAGAAACAAACAAAATGAAGCCAAAAAGAAACCTGTGGGAAGTTCCCCATTGGGAAGTTACCATTCCAGATTACTGTTTTTCCCAAGGATGCTGGGAAGCTGATTTACCGTCTCCTCACCCAGCTTAAATCAGTGAAGAACATCAAGTACAGAGTCTAGATAGTTTCAAAGACAAATTTACTGTTGCAGAGGGTGATGCTACAAGCAGCCAAGGTCCCGATGCTCCCACTGTTAATAAATCCCCCTGAGTCCCTGAAACTTTCACAAGCGGATCAGCCAAACAGCAAGTCCTCAGCACCCAGGACTGAGGACTGTGAGGTCCTAAGCCAGGTTTCTCATTCTGGTAACTTTTCTTTGTGTGTTTTGGGGCAGGCAATTCTGCCTCCTTTGCTCTTGAAGCACCCTGAGGAACGACCCCCACTCCTGTCATCACTCAATGCTTCAACATCTACAGTGGGTCCCTGGTGATGGCAAATCTTTTAAAGCAATACTGACAGAATTTCTACAAACTTACTGTTTTAAAGAGAAATTACATTACTACTTTTAAAACAAAATTTGAGAATTGCAAATTATTTTCTTATGACGCCAACCTGAAAGGTAATGGTACAAGATGATTTCATGTAAATAACAGCAAATGCAGCTTTACAAAAAGATCCCTAAAGAGAATTCTTGGACTAACATGTAGGACATTGGGTAATGTAGAAATCAGCCTGAGTTGATTATTACACAAGGTATAAAGGCACAGAAAAATCTAAGTGTACCTATAAACTTGTTCTGCTGTATATTAAAGCTACGGATTTCTGTACTTCTGAAAGATTTGCATCAATGCTCTTTTATCTTAAATTCTGTAATTTTTGTCCCCAACCCTCAGTCATTCATGTTAAGGCAGGAACAGGAATTTCTCCTAGGATTAGGCCGGTTTCATGGAACAACTAAAAAAAGATCACGTCTTGGCCATATTGAAATAGCTTTTTTGGTTTTTCTGGGTTTTTTTTTTTTTAATGTTGTTGGTATCTTGGCTCTTCTGGGCACAATGATTGTGGCTTTGTTTCAATTCAATTTCTGTTTACAACAAATAAGACTCAATGAATGAAGATCAAATGGATGCAAAAGAATGGAGTTTGCTCACACAAAAGCCCTAATTAGCAGTTCTCTGGAGTCCATTCCAAGCATAACTCATGCTGCAATGCAATTAAAACAAGGAAGTGCAGGCAGAGAAGGATGGCTGGGAGTAGGAGATAGTCTTCCTAAAAGCAGAATCCCCTACTGACTTTCACACAAACTCTGGTGCCCCATATTTGGCCATGTCCCCTTGATGGGGAGGCCTAATGGCACTCGGAGGAAGGATAGCAGACTACCAAGAAGAGATTTGATACCCTAGCATCATATTCAGGGGGAGAAAGTCCCCCTCAGTCACAGTCATAGGGAAGGGGAATGGGGTGAAAGCGGGAGGGAGGGAGGAATGGGAGGATGCATGGGATGGGATAGCAAATGAGATGTGATATGAATTCTTTTATTTTTCAATTAAAAAATATGTTAAAAAAAAAAAAAAAAGCAGAACCCCCTGACTGCTACACTATACCAAGTGTCCTGCCGTGAATCATTTACATATAAGTAACACACGATTGAACGGGTTGAATTTCTATATTTAAGAGTGTGTGTGTGTGTGTGTGTGTGTGTGTGTGTGTGTGTCCGTGTATATGTCTGTCTACGTATGTACATGTCTGTATGTATATGTGTATATGTCTGTGTGTGTGTGTCTGTGTGTGTGTGTGTTCCTAACAACAATTAAAGAAAATGAAGCCATGAATCCGAGAGAGAGCTGAGGGTGGTATATGAGAGGGGATGGAAGGAGAAAGAGGAAGTGGGAAATGATGTCATTATCTCTTCATTTCAAAAAATAAACTTTTATTTAAAAAGTAGAGGACATTTCAGGAGCTGGAGAAATGGTTCAGCAGTTAAGTACACTCGTTGCTTTTGCAGAGGACCCAGATTTGGTTCTCGGCATCCACACGGTGGCTCACAACCATCTATGACTCCAGTCCCAGAAGCCCTAGCGATCTCTTCTGACTTCTGTGGGCACTGCATGCACTGTGCACAAGCTTTCATGCAGGCAAAATAGCCACAGCCATTAAAGGTATGTGTGGTGGTGGGGGGGGTAGTTCAGGAATTTGAGTAGTACATTGGAACACTGAACATATTGGACCATGATCAGCCTGAAAGTCCCTTGGGATTATAAGCTTATGAGGCACAAATAACCAGGGATAAGGAGCTATAGGCCATTAAGGGAAAGAGAGCGGATGGTGCCACCTTCAGCTCAAACTTCCAGACCCTATGCAACCGGCTCCACTCTGCTGTTTGGTGAGCTCATCTTGAGGTTCACCCCTAGTTTATTTCCAGCTCCTCTCAAGGTGAGCAGAGAAAATGAGATATATATATATATAATTAAAGCATGGGTTATAGAACTGAGCAAAGTAAATAAAATGAATAAATAAAACTGACTAAGAAATATTTCCAAAGGTGTTAACCATCCTTAGCAATTAGAGAAACATGAATTAAAACTACTTTGAGATTTTCATCTTAGCCCAGTCAAAATGGCTGAGATCAACAAAATGCCGACTCCCCAAAAAAAAATGCTGGCCAAGGTTTGGAGAAAGAGAAAGCCTTGTTCACTGATGGTAAAATTGCAAACAGGGGCAGACACTCTGGAAATCAGTGTGGAGAATTCTCAAAGAGCTAAAAATAAATCTTCCATATGACCCAGATATAGTACTCCTTGGCATACGCCCAAAGGACTCAGCATCTTACTCTGCAGATACTTCATAATGTTCATTGCTGCTCTACTCACAATTGCTAGGAAGTGGAAACAACCTAAATGTCCTTCCCATGTTGAATGAATAATGAAAACTTGATACATTTACTCTACGGGATACTATTCAGCAATGGAGAAAAATGAAATTTGAAAACTAATGGACAGACCAGTGAAGTAACCCAAACCTGGAAAGGCAGATGCTGTGTGTTCTCTCATGAGTGACTCCTAGCTCCCAACACTGGGATGTGATCACGGGACCTGGAGTAACCACAGAAATCGGGAAAGTGAGAAAGATACTCTGGCCAAGGAGAGGGCAATCAACAGGATAGCAGGTGACACGAAGGGTGAAATGAGAAAAAGCAGGAGGGGCATTGACTGGAGATAGAGGAGGGAAGACGATGAATTAAAATGAGAGATGGAGGGTAAATAACACTAAGGAAGTTTGAAAAAGACACAGGGAATTGTTATCATATCAGTATTTTATATTTACCAAAAATGATACATAATACATATACATACTATATACATATAATGCATGGATAATAAGTGTGACATATGCATAATAAACATAGATATATATCTCCCACTGAGTCTGATTAGGAAGTCTGCTGCAAGATTGTCCTCGAGACATCACTCGGAAGCTGAATACCCATGAGATCTGCCAGCATGGCTGCCTAAACAAGACCTGAACAATTCCAACACCACTTGACATGCCAATATGGATGGGGAAAGTCTCAGGAGGCCCAGCCCCGGATGGTGGCAGGCAGTCACTGCTGAGAGAGGCAGAACCAGTCTCCTGCAGGGACGAGCCCCCTAACAGGCAATTCAACAGCAAATGTTCGGCCCTAAAAGCATGTGCATAAAAGTAACAACACTAAACAGCCTCAGCGGGGTGTTTGCATAGTTACTTCTTTGCATGTTTGTATGTGTATATAACAAGAATAATTCTTAAAGGGCATGAAATAGAGAGAGTATACAGGAAATGGCGGAGGGGTTAGAGGAGAAAAGAAGGAAGAGAAATAACACATTTTAAGTAAAGGAAACATTTAAAAACAGCAAACATGACTGCCATCTGAACAGCTACATGGAAAAACTTACTACCTGAGAGAGGTTGTCCTTCTCACCATCCGGGATTGCACGTCTATTTCAATCCTCCATACTAAACCTGTCTCTCACTAGCCTGAGCACAAGGAAGTTTCCAGAAAAGATAATCTGTTCCTTTCAGAGCCGTGAACTCTTGAATGCTCTCCCTTCAGCTTCTGCTGCCTTGGAAAACTGCTGAATCACAGGCTTGTTTTCCAGGCAAAGAAACATCTGGTGGCAAGTCTCTCAGGCTCTGTGCCTGTCCCTTCTAGTCCAGCTCAACTAAACAGATGTTCTTACCCTTTGTTATTCAAAAGAAGGCACATACTCCTCCTTCGTTCCAGCATCTTGTTATCTTCATGTCTTTGCTAATAGCTCTTCAAAAAAAAAAAAAAAAAAATAGTCTGAGCCAAAGAAAGCTGGGCCATGGGAGCAATGCAAAGCCAGTTAGGAGACTGGACTCGGGTGGCTGTCAAGTACTCCTAAGCTCTCTTATCTCAGTCAGGTCCACCCTGCACTCAGAGCCAGCAGATTATAACTGTCTGTCCAAGGAGTTGGCTGGGTCCACATCTGGCATCGTAAGAAGCATAGAGTGGAGAGAGCGAGTGTTCAGGGAAATGGCAGGAACATCTGCTGAAAGTCAGAGACTCACATTTGTTAAACTGTGATAGAAGACACTTGAGTCGGCTCTACTCTCTGTGTGTCATGATTTTGACCACAGCTATTCATTTCCTACAGTCATGATATGCCAGTATTTACTATACATGAAATGTATGTCGAGTGATTGACTGGGCTCTGCTGTACCAATTAGTGTCAGTATAGTGCAAATTGCTGAGCTCATGTTAGACTGCAAAGCCGGCTGTGGAACCAGTCACATGCTTAGTGGACAGAATTAAGTTAAGGTTGGAACATGCGGGGAAGACAGCAAACAGCACCTGGGACTTGGGAAGCCTCCTGGTAACGGAACCCTAGCAGGACTGTCTGTACTGGGAAGCGGCAACAGCATATTGGTGGTGGCAGCCTAGGAGGTATATCAGCAGTGTTTTACATAGCCACAATGAATCTAATGACCCTTCCAGATTCCAGAGCTACAGAAGGAAGGGCCCAAAGCACATTCACATGATCAAAGACAGGAGAAGAAGAGCATGTAGCTGAGCCAGGCTAGGAAGAAGATTACAACCTGAAAACTCCATCTCAGTTTCAGAAATACAAATGGGGGACATATGCCTTAGAGTCTGTGGAATTCAGGGGTACCACTTATGATGAGTGTCACCAAAGCTCATGAAATCCTTGAGGAATGATGCTTCTATATCCTGTAAAGTTAGCTAAGTCCATGTAACTGGGTTAGGCCAATAGAGTACTATCAGAAATGTTGTCATTTCTAGCTAACCTGCCACCATTTGTCTCTTGCACAACATAATGGTTGTGCAAGGAGTGTAACGCTACATGAGGGTGAAATATTAGCAACTCAGATCCCGGAGAAATTTCAATGAGAAGACCTCACCTACCAACCCATCTAATTTTAAATGTGTAGTACAAATAAAATATAAATTTTTGCTACTTTAAACAAAAGAAATGTTGGGGATGTTTGTTACTACAGCACAGCCTAGCTTCACCTCACCAAACATCTTGAACTGTAGCAAGGTATTAGCCCATGTTTGCTAGTCATAATTATACAATAAGTTAGGAAAGCTGTGTACTGATCCTTTAAGACAAAATTGAAACTCAAAGAAAATTAAATGTATTTCTCAAAGTCACAAAGCTAGTATGAGGCGTATTGGGACCAGAATTTCCATCCTCTCTAACAGAAGAATGAACCCCATATAACCTTTGTCATTTCTACCCTGTCTCCATTTTCCCCTTATTCTGTTACTAATAAGAATACATATACAGAACTTGCTTAGTTTGTATGAGGAAATGAATTTTTGAATTATGTTCTGTTGCTTTAAACATCACCAAAACATTAGAGAACCCATTTTGTTGTTTGTTTGTTTGTTTGTTTTTAAGTCTTTAAGACATAGAGTTAGGGGGACAGATGAAATCTAGCCACAATGTCACATGATGTGCTAACAGGCAATGCATTCTAAAATGATAAAGAGGGGGACACTAAAAAGAGGTGTGATTTCACAGGCTAAGGAGCTGGCTCAGCAAGTAAAGTACTTTCTACACAAGTGTGAGGGCCTGAGTTCAGATGCCAAGATCCCACCTCGAACCATGGAGTAGCCGGCATCTGGAGCCTCAGAGCTCCCACAGCATGAGGGGAGGTGGAAAAAGGAGATTCTTGGGAAGCTCACAGGCCAGCAAGCCAGAGCTAAGCAGCAATAAACAGCAAACAACCTTGTCTCAAGCAAGGTGGAAAGTGAAAATCGATACCCAAGGCTGTCCTATAATTCTCACATGCAGGCTCACACTCACACACACACACACACACACACACACACACACTCACACACCAAACACAAAAGTAATGTTTAAACAATATTTTCATTATCGATAAGAGTAAAGAGTAAACAGAAGAACACTCAGCTGAAAGACAGAAAAGAGGATTAGAAGCAAAGAGGATGGATTACTGAAGTTTTGTATTTCATTTCCGTTTCTTAAACATTCTTTATGTCTTTCCAGGTGGAAAATGACCCCCCAGTCACTGTTTGCTGTGAAGTTGTAAGCAATGGTAGGGTGACATCTGTGGAGTTCTAATCTCTTATGGAAAGCAAGAGATTCTCCCGACATAAGTAGATGGCCTCCGGGGTCACAACCCACTGCTGCCACTCAGATCACAGCCAGGGCTCAAAAGCCTAGATTTTTTTTTTCAGAGACAAAAATGAGTCTATAAAATCAGCATTACAACTTTAGTTCCTACATAGGAAGAACTTCCTTGGCTTCAATCCCTAAGGTCAAAATACAAAACAACCCTGCTTATAGGAACAGCTGAATCTAGCAGTTTGTCCTTGCTGTTCTGGACAGCCAGATATTTAAATTCAAATAAAGAAAATGAACCTTATTGTTTTGGGGGGAATCTCACAGCGATTCCCCTATTCCATCACACTCTCTCCTCAGCCAATTCCAAGCTCTGAGAACATTGCCCTTCTGGGACAGTGCTTTCATTTCTGGGCCACGCTTGGTTAAGCACCTGGTTCTAAAATGTCAGTGTGAGGCTATCCCTAGGGTAGGCATGTTTGGATGCAGACTTGTAGGTGTGACCCTGTCAACCCTTCTGAAACACTAAAACAAAGAAATGCTTACAAAACCACCAAATGGTCATTTCTCATGTCGTGTCCAAGCAACGATGGTTGCTTTCAGTAACTCAGTAAGCTAGCCTTGGTGGGACAGACAGGGAGCAGTCTGAGGTTTACACATCTTCTCTGGGATGGGGTCAAGGATTGTGTAAACACTAGGCATTCTCTACATAGAATGCCAGGCTCCTTCATTGGTTTTGGCAAGACAGAAAATCTGATCAACGTGTAACTAAAAGGATTTTTCTGGGATTAGAGGAAGTAACACCCATGCTGTTTGGTCCAATAAAAATCCAGGCGGCAGACATTCTGCCTTAAAGAATCCTTACGCCTTTCCTCTTACACAAAGCACTGGTTTCTACAGTTCAGTTTTGCATCTGCTTCTTTATGCAGAGCCCAGTACAAGCCCAGACATAGAAGCCATTAGCAATTATTCATACCCATTCAAAAGCCAGGTGAAGGCTCTGGACCACTAACTTCTCTAGCAAAATATACCCAGGCAGACTCTGGTAATTGCTCAGGATACCACATACTCCTATAGCCATCTAGACCCCAGACTTACACCTCTTTCTCATGAAAGGGGATAGTCATGTGGGAGGTACCAGTTCACCCCATCTGAGGAGCTTGCTTCATTTCTCTTAGAGGATATTATCTATCCCAGATGATAGCAGGCTGGAGATATAGCTCGGTAATACAGTGCTTGCCTAACATGCATGAAGCCCTAGGGTTCATTCCCAAACTATGTAAAACACAAGTGTGATGATCCACACCTATATTCCTAGAGCTCAAGAGGTAAAGGCAGGAGTATCAGAAGTTCAAAACCATCTTTGGCTATAATAGTGAATTCAAGGGCACCCTGAGCTAAAGGACTTGTGGCTGCTTGTTTTAATTCCCTCTTAATTCTTTCGAATAACAGTTTCTCCAAAACCAGGGAATGTAGCCAGGCACTGGGCCACACTCGTGGAATTGCAGGACTTGGGAAGTGAATGCAAAAAGATAAGGAATTCAATTTATTCTCACTTGCACAATAGGTTCAAGGCCAGCATAGGCTTCATGAGATGCTGCCTGGGGGTAGGGAAGACACACAGCTAAAACCTAGAAGCTTAAATGTGTTCCCCACCTGCCTCGTGGCATACTGTGGCTATCAAGTAAGGAGGCAACATAAATAAATATCTCTGAATTGTGGATCAAGCTTTGCAGGTGTGCACGGCATTGGTGTGGAATGCTTGTGTCAGCTCTAATGGACTCTGTCCATTCTATTTCCAGCCTTTGCCATCTCTGTGCTGAAAACACCAACTTGCTGATTTGATTTTTTCACTGAGGGCTTCTGGGGTTCACGGTGCTTCTGTGTGCCTTTGCAAATGAGGATGTGTAGGGGCAACTACAAGGCTGTGGATCGTTTAACGACAGTGTATTGGCACCTGGGGAACAGCCAAATGTTGCTGCAATCCCAATAACTCAGAGGCCTCCATAAATCATTCTGATGAGAAAGAAAAGCTAAAGCAGAGTTTTTGCTTCCTACCACCTAGAAGAGAAAGGGAATGGCTTAAAGATGTTCTTTAGGTGTGGCCTAGTTTCCAATCATGCATTCCTCAAAACCACCATCTCAAGCTATTGTGTGTATCCAGAGACCTCAGAGTTTGAATGCTGGAGAAAAGAAAGGTATTAAAGAAAACATTGGCCTGCATTTGTCTTGGACATCTGTGCATGTTAACCCCTTTCATGGGTGGAACAATTGTAAAAATGTATAGGCTAGGATAAAACAAGCTATCTACCAACAGATCAACCATTATAAGCCCATACGTCACTGAAGTACTTCTCTATCAGAGAAAAAATAATTCAAGGCATTTCCTGTTTGTCTCCTGGATGTTGTCCAATGCTCCAAACTAGTAGGATTCCCTTTATTTTCAAAAATGGCATTTAATGCTTCCCTGTCATTAGTGTGTCAAGGGAATGGAAGAAGAGCAGATAGAATTAAGTTTAGGCAGTTTAATGAAGTCAACTGTAGAGTGAGACACAGTTCTGCCCTTGACTACACTAACCTTCTGGAGGAATAAGAAATGTAACCTAGCTGTACATGAAGGAAAAGGAGTAAGAAAACTCTATGAGGCCCATGGGGACTCACAGAGACTAAACCACCAACCAAAGAGCATCCATGGACTGGTCCTAGGCACCCTGCACATTTGTAGCAGATGTGGAGGTTGGTCTTCTTGTGAGTCTCCCAATAACTGGAGTGGGACCCTCTCTGACTCTGAGGCCTTTCTTTGGATCCTGTTCCTCTAACTGGGCTGCCTGTGGGAGATGATGCTTCTAATTCTTCAGTGACTTAATGTGCCAGGGTGGGTTGGTACCCATGGGGGACCTCCCTCTTCTCTGAGGAGAGAGACGAGTTAGGCGAAAGGGTATGAGAGGGGAAAACTGGAAAAAGAGGAGGGGAAGCTGCAATCAGGATGTAAAATAAATAAATTAACTAATTAAAAAAATTTTTAGAAAAGAAAACTCTATGAGCAGCTGGGTCTTTCATTGTAGAAATCATATAAAATACTCAAGTCCTTAAAATCAATTTCTACTCAACATTCATATGAATAAAGTTTGCTAGAAAAGATATTCAAATACTCACTTATGCATTTATTGAGGATCTACTTTCTGCTAAGCACTGGTTAGGCATCAAGAATATGCAGTCATCTGACATGAACTCTGGTGCCCCATATTTGACCACTTCCCCCTTGGTGGGGAGGCCTGGTGGCACTCAGAGAAAGGATAAGCAGGCTGCCAGGATAACACTTGATAGGCTGTGACCATATGGTGGGGAAGGAGGGCCCCTTCTGTCACAGGCCTAGGGGAGGGGAATAGGGTGAAAGAGGGAGGGAAGGAGGGAGGGAGGGAGGGAGGGAGGGAGGGAAGGAGGGAGGGAGGGAGGAATGGGAAGATAGTGAGGGGATAACAATTGAGATGTAATCTGAATAAATTAATTAAATAAAATACATAATTCACACAAAAAAGAATATGCAGTCATATATGCGTATACATATATACATACATATATATGATTATATATATATTTATATGTCTTCATATACATAGTCAAAGTCTTCACTAGCCATGTAACTTATACTTTAGCAGGATAAGAAAGGCATTCCAGGGGGGATCCAAGATGGCGC
>OU015742.1:93651053-93687921 GCA_907169655.1 Acomys percivali
GGCAGAGCGCTCAGGTCCACCCTAGGACCCAGCTCGGCACAGCCGCAGTTCTCCTGCTGTGACGCAGGCTGGGCAGAGTGCTCAGGTCCACCCTAGGACCCAGCTCGGCGGGGCCACAGTTCTCCTGCTGTGACGCGGGCTGGGCAGAGCGCTCAGGTCCACCCTAGGACCCAGCTAGGTGCAGCTGCAGTTCTCCTGCTGTGACACAGGCTGGGCAGAGCGCTCAGGTCCACACTAGGTCCCAGCTCGGTGCAGCCGCAGTTCTCCTGCTGTGGCGCAGGCTGGGCGGAGCACTCAGGTCCACCCTAGAAACCAGCGCGGTGGGGCCGCAGTTCTCCTGCTGTGAAGCAGACTGGGCAGAGCGCTCAGGTCCACCCTAGGCACCAGCTCACCTCAACGAGCAGTTCTGCCCAAGACACTAACTCAGCTCAGAGGGCAGTTCTGGGGCACTGACACAGATTCAGCCCAGAGGCCCTAGCTAGAATTGCCAGGCAGATTAGGCCCAGAGTCTCTACCTGAGCTGTGCGCACAGGCTTGGCGGCCCCAAGGCTCTGACTGGACTATCCACACAGTATAAACCCAGAGTACCAGGCTGATTTCAGTGTGGGTCCATAGTCCCTGGCTGAGATCGGTGCATAATTCCGGCCCGGAGACTCGGGTGGAGCTCGCCATGCAGTTTAAGGCCAGAGTCCTTAACTGTGCTTGGCAGACAGATTGGACCCAGAGACTCCAATGGAGCTTTTAGCACAGTCCTGGCTCTAAGACTCTAGCTGGACACAGTGTGCAGTTTGAATCCAGAATTTCTGGCTGAGTTTGGCGGACGATTCGGGCCCTGAGTCAATAACTGACCACAGCACGCACTTTGGGCTGATCGTGGTGTGCAGTCCCAGCCCAAAATTTCTGGCTGTCCCCTGTGTGCATTTTGGGCCCAGAATCCCTTGCTGAGCTCGGCAGACAGTTCAGGTCCTGAGAATCTAGCTGAGCTCGGTGCGTGGTTCGGGCCCAGTGTCCCTGGCTGGACTGGCAGGGAACTCAGAAGGCTGTGGATACCTTGGCCTGACCCAATGCTCATTCAGAGACCCAGAACGATTGCAGGACCCACAGCACAGGGAAGCTGAGGATCACTGGCTGTGAGAGTCCAAAACAACAGGGCTAACCTCCTGCCGTCCACACTAGTGAAGCATCAGCGCTTCGAGCCTACAGAAATCCTGAGAAAACAAGTGAGTCTATCATCAGACTCCCTCTATTCAACTCTGGAAGCTACCCAAAAAAAACAAAGCCAGCAAGATGTCTAAAGGACAGCGTAAAAGCATACGCAAAAAAAAACCAAAACAACATGGCGTCTCCAGTTTCCAGCTATCCCAAAGAAAACAACCCAGAGACCTTATATACAACGGAAATACAAGAAAATGACCTCA
Source organism: Acomys percivali (assembly GCA_907169655.1). NCBI lineage: Eukaryota > Metazoa > Chordata > Mammalia > Rodentia > Muridae > Acomys > Acomys percivali. The sequence goes on from OU015742.1 coordinate 93,652,472, forward strand.
AATCCTTAATAAGGAGCATATTAATGGAGGAAACAAATAAAATTCGTAATCAAGCAGCCAAACAGGTGAGAGACATAAAAGAAGCACATAGAGTGAAACGGGAAAAATTTCAGGAAAATGCGAACAACCAGATGAAAGAAATAAAACGGTTCAAGCTCTGAAGACCTATAAAGAGGCAATGGAAGAAACTCAGGAATATACAAAAAATCAGAAGAAAGAAATAAAAAATCAGTTCAAGATCTGAAGATGAAAATGGATTCAATGATAAACACACAGACAAAAGAAAAACGACAACGTGAGACCTCAGAGAAGAAGGCGAGCAACACAAAGGTGAGCTTTTCTAACAGAATCCAAGAGACGGAAGAACGAATCTCAGGTCTAGAAGATACAATCACAGATCTTGAAGCAACCATTAAAGATAATGCCAAATCTGGAAAACTCCTGAAACAAAACATCCAAGAAATTCAGGACACCATGAAAGGATGAACTCTGAGGATAATAGGCATTGAAGAAAAAGAAGATATCAGACTCCAAGGCCCAGAAACAATTCTCAACAAAATCATAGAAGAAAATTTCCCCAATATTAAGAAAGAGATGCCTATAAACTTACAAGAGGCCTACAGAACACCAAATAGAATTGACCAGCAAAGGAAAACTGCCAGTCACATAATAATCAAAACACAAAATATACAGAACAAACAAAAAATATTAAAAGCTGCAAGAGAAAAGGGCCAAATAACATTCAATGGCAAACCTATTAGATTTACACCAGACTTCTCAGCAGAGACCATAAAAGCCAGAAGAGCCTGGACAGAGACCCTGCAAACCCTGAGAGACCACAGATGCCAGGCCACACTACTTTACCCAGTAAAACTATCAATAACCATTGATGGAGAAAACAAAATATTCCATGACAAAAACAAATTCACACAGTACCTATCCACAAATCCAGCTTTACAGAAGGTACTAGAAGGAAAACTACATCCCAAAGGGTCAAGCTACAACCAAAACTACTGAGGAAATAGGTAACTATACCATGGAAAAAACACAGCTACACAAACGCTCGATTGGAAACAACATCAAAATTAAGACTCTTAACAGTCACTGGTCGTTAATATCTCTCAACATCAATGGTCTCAATTCTCCAATAAAAAGACACAGACTAACTGAATGGGTGCATAAACAAGATCCAACATTCTTCTGCATTCAAGAAACACATCTCACCCATAACGATAGGCACTATCTCAGGGTAAAAGGTTGGAAAAAAATATTCCAAGCAAATGGTCACAAGAAGCAAGCAGGCATAGCCATTTTAATATCAAACAAAATAGACTTTCAATCAAAATTAATCAAAAGGGATGCGGAAGGACACTTCATACTCATCAAAGGTAAAGCCAACCAAGATGACATCACAATTCTGAACATCTATGCTCCCAATACAAGGGCACCCACATTTGTAAAAGATCGTCTAAAAAACCTCAACCCACACATCGATCCCCACACAATAATAGTGGGAGACTTCAAAACCCCACTCTCACTGAAGAATAAGTCATTGAAACAGAAACTAAGCTAAGAAATAACATCATTAACCAATGCCATGGGTCAAATGGATCTAACAGATATCTATAGAACCTTCCACCCAAACAAGAAAGAATATACCTCCTTATCTGCACCCCATGGAACCTTCTCCAAAATTGATCACATCGTAGGTCACAAAGCAGGCCTTAACAGAAACAAGAGGATTGAAATACTACCTTGTATCCTATCAGATCACCATGCTCTTAGGCTGCAATTCAACAACAACAGAAACAACAAAAAGCTGACATGTACGTGGAAACTAAACAACTCTCTGCTAACTGACACCTGGGTCAGGGAAGAAATAAAGAAATCAAGGAGTTTCTGAAATTCAATGAAAATGAAGGAACAACATACCCAAATTTGTGGGATACATTGAAAGCAGTGCTAAGAGGAAAATTCATAGCACTAAGTGCCTTTAAAAAGAAATTGGAAACATCACACATAAGCAACTTAACAAAATAGCTGGAAGCGCTAGAAAAAAAAGAAGCAGAAACACCCAAAAGGAGTAGACGTCTGGAAATAATCAAACTCAGGGCTGAAATTAACAAATTAGAAACTAAGAAAACAGTCCAAAGAATCAACAAAACCAAAAGCTGGTTCTTTGAGAAAATCAACAAGATAGACAGACCGTTAGCCAAACTAACTAAAAGGCAGAGAGACAGTATTGAAATCAACAAAATCTGAAATGAAAAGGGAGACATAACAACAGACACTGAAGAAATACAAAGAATCATAAGATACTACTTTGAAGGCATATATGCCACAAAATTTGAAAATCTAAGGGAAATGGACGATTTTCTTGATCAATTTCACTTGCCAAAGTTGAGTGAAGAACAGATAAACAAGCTAAATAGTCCCATTTCCCGTATAGAAATAGAAGAAATCATTGATAGTCTCCCAACCAAAAAAAGCCCAGGGCCAGATGGTTTCAGTGCAGAATTCTATCAGACCTTCAAAGGCGATCTAATACCGATACTCTTCAAGCTACTCCAAAACATAGAATTGGATGGAACATTACCAAATTCATTCTATGAGGCCATAGGCACGTTGATACCTAAACCTCACAAAGACTCAACAAAGAAAGAGAATCTCAGACCAATTTTTCTTATGAACATCGATGCAAAAATACTAAATAAAATTCTTGCAAAACGAATACAGGAACACATAAAGGATATCATTCATCATGACCAAGTAGGCTTCATTCCAAGCATGCAGGGATGGTTTAATATATGGAAATCCATCAATGTAATCCACCATATAAACAAACTGAAAATAAAAAACCACATGATCATCTCTTTAGATGCAGAGAAAGCACTTGATAAAATCCAACACCCATTCATGTTTAAAGTTTTAGAGAGATTGGGGATACAAGGCACTGTCCTCGACATAATAAAGGCTATATAGAGAAAGCCATCAGCCAAAATCAAAGCAAATGGAGAAATACTCAAAGAAATTCCTCTAAAATAGGGAACAAGGCAAGGCTGCCCACTCTCTCCATATCTCTTCAATATAGTACTCAAAGTTCTAGCCAGAGCAATAAGACAACAAAAGGAGATCAAGGGTATCCAAATGGGAATGGAGGAAGTCAAACTATAGCTATTTGCAGATGATATGATAGTGTACATAAGTGACCCTCAAAATTCCACCAGAGAACACTTACAGCTGATAAACACTTTCAGCAAATTGGCTGGATACAAAATTAACTCAAAAGTCTGTAGCCTTCCTATACACAAATGACAAGCTTGCAGAGGAAGAAATTAGGAAAGCCATACCTTTCACATTAGCCCCAAGCAATATAAAATATCTAGTAGTGACTCTAACTAAGCAAATGAAGGACTTGTTTGAAAAAAATTTCAAAACTCTGAAGAAGGAGATTGAAGATGACATGAGAAGATGGAAGGATCTTCCTTGCTCATGGATAGGGAGAAACAACATAATAAAATTGTCATTCTACCAAAAGCAATATACAGATTCAATGTGATCCCTATGAAAATATCTACATGGTTTTTTTTTTTTACAGACCTTGAAAGATCAATTCTCAATTCAGATGGGAAAACAAAAACCTCAGAATAGCTAAAAAATTCTGTATAATAAGAGATCTTCCAGAGGAATCTCCATCCCTGATCTCAAGTTGTACTATAAAGCAGCAGTAATAAAAGATGGCATGGTATTGGCATAGAAATAGGCCAGTTGATCAATGGAATTGAATTGAAGAACCAGAAATAAATCCTCATTTGACTTTTGACAAAGAAGCCAAATCCATTCAATGGAAAAAGGATAGCATCTTCAACAAATGGTGCTGGTCTAACTGGATGTCTATGTGTAAAAAAATGCAACTGGACCCATATTTGTCACCTTGCACAAAACTCAAATCCAAGTGGATTAAAGACCTCAACATAAAACCAGAGACACTAAGTCACTTAGAAGAAAAAGTGGGGAAGAGCCTGGAACATATTGGCACAGGAGACAACTTCCTGAACAGAACACCAACAGCCCAGGCCTTAATGTCAACAATTAATAAATGGGACCTCATGAGGCTTAGAAGCTTCTGTAAAGCTGGAGACACCGTCAAGAGAACAAAGGGACAGCCTACAGACTGGGAAAAGATCTTTACCAACCCTACATCTGACAAAGGTCTAATATCCAAAATATATAAAGAACTCAAGAAATTAAACACCACCAAACCAAATAACCCAATTGAGAAATGGGGCTTGGAACTAAACAGAGAATTCTCAACAGAAGAATATTGAATGGCTGAGAAACACTTAAAGAAATGCTCAACCTCCTTAGTCATCAGGGAAATGCAAATCAAAACAACTCTGAGATTCCATCTTACACCCATCAGAATGGCTAAGATCAAAAATTCAAGCGACACCACATGCTGGAGAGGATGTGGGGAGAGAGGAACACTCCTTCATTGCTGGTGGGAATGCAAACTAGTACAACCATTTTGGAAATCTATCTGGTGCTATCTCAGAAAACTGGGAATAGGGCTTCCTCAAGACCCAGCTATTTCACTCCTTGGAATATACCCAGAAGATGCACCAGCACACAACAAAATTCGCTCAACCATGTTCATAGCAGCCTTATTCATAATAGCGAGATCATGGAAACAGCCTAAATGTCCCTCAGTAGAAGAATGGATAAAGAAACTGTGGTACATTTACACTATGGAATACTACTCAGCTATTAAAAACAAGGAATTCCCGAAATTTGTGGATAAATGGATTGAGCTTGAAATGATCATAATGAGTGAGTTAACCCAGAAGCAGAAAGACTCAAATGGTATATACTCACTTATATCTGCATACTAGCCCAAGGGGCATGTCCCACGAAAGCCTTCACTTACAAGGAAACTGGGACAGAGGGGAGGACAACCCTATTGGGACTCTAGATGAGAGAACCATGTGAGAATAGCAATGTAGAAGGATCCAGTGGGTCCTAGAAACCTACAAGTAGAACATTATGATAAGCAGATTTGGGTCAAGGGGTCCCTCTCAAACTAAGGCACCAATCCAGGACAAGACAGGCGGTAAACTTTAAACCCCTACCCAGATCTAGCCAATGGTCAGAACAGTCTCCACACTTGTGTGGAGTGTGGGATATGACTTTCTCACGTACTCTGCTGCCTCACATTTGACCATGTCCCCTGGAGAGGGAGACCTGGTGGCACTTAGAGGAAGGACAGCAGGTCACTGAGAAGAGACTTGATACCCTATGAGCATATACAGGGGGAAGTAATCCCTCTCAGGAACAGTCATAGGGGAGGAGAGTAAGGAGAAAATGGGAGGGAGGGGAGAATGAGAGGATACAAGGGATGGGATAACCATAGAGATGTAACAAGAATAAATTAATAAAAAAAAATCAATATATAGTTAAAAAAAAAGAAAAAGAAAGGCATTCCATAAATAAAATATATAAAAACCATGTAGTGATAAGTGTTAAGAAAAATAATAAAGTAGGAGAAGAAGAAAAGGAATGCCTGTGGGAAGTCTCTTACAACTTAAGAGAGAATGGGCAGAAATGATGAACCTTGCTCTCTGGCTAAACTGTGTTCCCCAAAAGGCACATGCTGAAGCCTTACCTCCCAGTACTCATCAAGGAATACTATGAGGTAGAACAAAATGAGTTCTAAAGAGTAGGTTCCTTATCCTATGATACTATGTCACATAGGAACAGGAATACAGACCACATGGCAACCCGATCTCAGATTCCAGCCTCCAAAACCATGAGAAAATTAATTTCTTCTACATAACCTACAGTCTACAATGTTTCACCAAAACAACCAGACCTGATCAAGGCACTCTCTGAATTTGATTTAAAGATACTCTGATTTTGCTCCTCTTCAAAACAAACGCTTGATGTTTTTATCATTAAGGATAAGCTCCCTCAAACTCAGGAAATATCATCTCTGCTTCGCTTGCCAAGGTCAGCTCTGGCTCATAATATTGGAGTCAGCTCTTGAAGTCTCAATTTCAGATACATAAATCAACTAGGACACGCTCCAAGAGAAGCCACCAGGGTGACAAAGAAAGTCAGAACTACATCTGTATTTCATTCACCATTTAGATATCAACAACCAATGTATTCCAAGTACTTACTGTGTGTTTGGATAGCTTCTCTACTCAGCGATTTTTTTAAGACAATAAATAAGTCAACAGGGTAGAAACAAGAAGTGAAAAATAATGAAGATTGTAAGTGAAATGATAAGAAAGACTGGGAGATGTGGAGAGTTAGGAAGCATAGAGATGGAAGGCCAGGGATTGAAGGCCATTCTAGAGATATGCAAGCCATGTGGCGAACAGGCATGTCCCCAAGGCAGAAGGCTCAGCAGACACAAGCACAAGCCCCTGCAGTGAGGCTGTGCTTGATTGGATTAAGTGACCAGAGGAGGGATGGTGCCACCAGTCCACCGTGAACAAGAGAGAATGGCAGAGTTCTGGGTGAAAAGCAATTGAGATTGGATATAGAACTGTGGGCTATGACAAGGAGCTTGGACTTTCTTTCCTAAGAATATTCAGAAGCCATGGAAGGATTTGACCAGGCAATGAAATGATAAGGATGTCAGCATTTCTCATAGCTGCCTAACAACTTCGCATATACAGGGTGGCTTCTAAAAGCACAAATTTACTTTCTGGTCATTTTGCAGCTCTCTCACTCTCCCTCTTTCCCTCCCTCCCTCCTTCCTACCCTCCCTCCTTCCCTTCCCCTCATCATTCACCTCATTCTTGGCCAGTGGCTCTCTTCCTCATATCACTCCAAGCTCTTGCTTCTATAGTGACTCTTACTTTCTCTGTAGTCTAATTTCCTTCTGCTCCATCTTACAGAGACAGTGTTCACACTGAGAGCCTTCAGGATCCTCCCCCACAGCCTCTCCAGTCCCATCACATATGCAGAGTCCCTTTCTTCAAATAAGGAAACATTTCTCGATTTAGGGCTGGACGTCTTTGGCAGGAAGGGGTGTTATTCACCCTCCACGGAGCACCTGAAGAAACTCCAGTTGGTAACTCCTTCCCCCAAAATATGTTTGTACATCTTAATGATGTTGCTAGCTGTTACCTAGTGTCCCTAGACAATTAAGTTGAGGTATTCAGATTGAGGTTATCAAAATTAACTTTTTTTTTTTTTACCTCTCAGAGCCTCAAATGAGGTTTCCACAATGAAATTGAGATGCAGCTTACATGGGCACTGAACCATTTGTTCGCACAGAACATCTTAGAAAACTGCTATTTCGTGAGACAAGTTCTAACCGGTCCTGGCCTCAGAACCCTCCAGGGGAAATAAGCTGCTTTGAAACATTTGAAGAACTGTCATTGAAAAGATGGAGTGAGATTATGTAAGACCGGGGATGTAAAACCAGAAATCAATGAGAACATGACAGGGGTCAAGTTTCGCCTCAGCAGTCAGTCTTCTTACAGTTTAGAGACTATAGCAAGAAGGGCTTCCCAACCACAGTTTGTTTCACCTCGTCAAGGGTTGGCACCATGGCCTGGTGGCCTGTATTAATATTTCTCAGGTTTTCCTGTAACTTGGCATCAGCTCTGGTAGTGGATACCTTCTATCTCTGTATATTTGGGCCTGTGGTCCTACAGATCTCACAGAGGGCTGAGAACGGAGTCAGAAGATGAAGAGAGACTGCAGCATTAAATAAGAGTTTAGACCACAAAATCTTCAAAAGAAGCTCCTTTCTCCTAATCCCGGAGCCTGCAAACTGTTGTGATTGTAAGAGGCTTCCTGAGTACGGAGGACTTAACTTCAAAGATAAACACGAATCCATGACGCAGTGAAACTACAATATGCCAGATATTAGAGGAAGCATAACTGAATCCATGAGTTTTGTCCAAGAGAAAGGAATTTTTCCGGGTTGTGCCAAATTTGAGAAGTTCTCTCCTGCCTACCACCCAGTAGACATAAGGTCAGTCATAGATAAGTGACTTATATGTGCCTTTACTTTTTATCGGTTATGCACGAGATGCATAAAGTAAGGCTGGTTTTATTGGGTCGCCCTAATAATGAGTTAAACAGGATTCATTCAGCGGGTCCTCTTAGCACCCAGTATGTGCCAGATCTGCACTTGGCTCTGGGATCCAACAGTGAACAAAACAGATGCAGTTTGGGGGCTCTAAAGAACTAGAAATATAGCCTGGAAGGTAAGGATGTTTGCTGTTCCTCGTAAGAACCTGAGTGAAAAGTCCCAGAACCCATGTAAAAAACTGGAAGTTTGTCCTGAGTAGCTGTAACCCCCACACCATGGGCATGTGCAGACAGGAAGCTCTTGTGGCTTCTGCCACCAGCCCAGCTCCAGGTTCAGTAAGAGACCCCATCTTAAAGGAATAATGTAGAATGGTAGAGCAGGCCACCCAACATCCTCCCCCGGTCTCTGCAAACACATGCCCAGGTGCACACGCCCACATGTGTGTTCATACACTTCACACACACATACATGCATGCATGCACACACACACACTTGCCAAGATCCAAACCACTCTCCTTTCTAAGTAGACATCAATAGGTTGGGGGAGGGATTTAAAAATAAAACACAGCACATACATGACTTTTATGTCCATGGCCATAGAGAAGCACAGTTCTCCACTCTAATAATAATAGTCACAGTGGCACAGGACCAATTCTGCTAAGGGCACCTACTTCCTTCTCAAATGGCCCTCTCAGAAGGGCCACATTATACTTTCATCTTGTTATCCAAACAACATTCTGTATACCATTGTTTGTGGGCTTGTATGTGTCTGATTCTTTTGGCCATATTCAGTCTGATAAGTACAACGGTGTGGGGGGCAATCCTAGCACTCAGGCAGCTGAGGCAGGAGGACCATGAATTCAAGACTGCTCTGGGCTATATAGTAAGACTCTGTCTCAAAAAGAAAAGCCAACAAAGGCTTACAACAGTGGTTCTCAACCTGTAGGTCCTGACCCTTTGTGGATCTAATGACCCCTTTACAGGGGTCACATATCAGGCTTCCTGTGTATCAGATACTTACATTACAACTCATAACATTAGCAAAATTGGAGTTATGAAATAGCAACAAAAATAATTTTGTGGTTGGAGGTCACCACAACATGAGGAACTGTATTCAAGGGTCATATTAGGAAGGTTGAGAACCACTGGTTTACAGGCTTATTGTTAGATTTGTTACTTTGGTGTGAGAGAAATGAAAAGGCGATTTCTTAATTTGTGCTCATATATGGTGTTATGTCACTGCTATTCATTCTATTGCTGTGCTTCTGAGTCAATTCTGGGAGATCTTGAACATCTGGTGTATATGTACACACAGTTCAACTGAGACAGTGAGCCTAGGGGTGGTATTACTAGGTCAGAGAGTATGCATAGATGTCTATATGGATGCAGCTATTCAGCTATTACAGATACTGAGGGTTTTCCAAGGGCAATTTACTCCTTCTTTCAGAAACATCTAACAGCTCCTGCTGTTCCACATTCCTTATAAATATTATTAAGGCCCGTCTCTTTCATTTTAATAATGCTGGACAGTGCATTGAAAATATACTGTTGTGATTTTAATTTGCATGTCTGTGCTGGCTAATGAGTTGGAGTAACTTTTCTCCAATATTAGACATTAGCTACCCTGTTCTGAAATGGAGTCTCTTCATATCTTTTTCCCACTCTGTATTGGTTTGTCTGTTGTGATTTTTTATTCCTCACTGTATCTGGAGGAGGATTTGAGGATTTTTTTCCTGCCTCCCTGGGGCTGAGATTAAAGGCATGTGCCACCACTGCCCAGCTTGGATTTCAGGGAATTTATGTGAGAGCTTTGCCAATGATGTTTATCACAAATAAATTTTCCCCTTCAATGGCTTGCCATTTTCCTTTAATGTGCCCATGCACTCAAGTGGGTGCAGGAATGTAGGTAGGCACACATGCATGTGTGAGAGCGTGTATGTGGAGGCAACCTCAGGAGCTGTCTACCTTACTTTTTGAGACAGGGTCTTTCATTAACCTGGTGCTTGCTGATGTGTTCCATCTCATGGAGTAGGCCTTAAGATAAATCAGTTATTGGTCGGTTACTCTCCCCAGCTTTGTGCCACCATTGCCCTGGCCTATCTTGCTGGTAGAACATCATTGTAGGTAAAGCACTTGTGGCTGGTTTGGTGTTCATGTTTCTCTTTCTAGAAAGTGCAAAGTAATATGCTGTACCAAGGACACTAAAGCATAGGAGTGAAGATTCTGTGAAGACAGTGGCTGGACATCTCCACGGTCAATGAGTTGTGTCTTTACCACACCTCCTCCCCTCTCACCTTGTTTGCTAATAAGCAGATCTCAGTAAGTCATTACCATTGCCTTCAGAAATACATTAACATTTATCTCTAATATATACCTGTTTTAACCACACAATAATCATAATTTTAAATTTTTTAAAAGCCTTACTATGATTAAATAGCCAGAGAATATTAACATTTCTCCAACTGTCTCACTGAGTTTATTTCATATAGTTGGTTTTCTTAAATTATAGCCAGGTAAAGTACACATTTCATTAGGTTCATATTCTTCTAAAACCAATCTTACTAAGTTGTATATCCTCCCCTCTATCATTCTCCTTAAAGATGCATTTATTGGAGAAACTGGGCAATAGCAAATTTATTCATTCTAGAGTTGCTATTTGCTGATGTCATTTAATACACTTCTGATTCACTTGTAAACTGGTAGTTAGACCCGCAGACTTGGAGCAACAAACTGGGTCAACAGTACAATAGAATGCTATTTGGCAGTTTAAAAAAACAAGAACTGTCAAGACATGAAAAACCAATCATCTTTATTGCCTGTTGCTACGTGAAAGAAGAATCTACATATCTGATTTCAACTACACAAAATTCTACAGCTGGCAAAATTACAGAGCCCAGAAAATGCCCAGTGATTGATTGCTTAAGATTTAGGAGAACTTGAAGACATGTTGAACAGACAAAACAGAAAAGGTCTTTGTAAAGTGGGAAAACCACTCTCTATTATCTATAATAAATAGCACATATGTACACATTTATCAAAATCCATAGAGCTTCATGGCAGAAAAAGAGATTTTTTTCTCAGAAAACTTTAATGTATGTATTTCTTTCTTTCCTACCTTATTTTTTTTTTTTTTTTAGAAAAGCATTAGAAAGGTTGATATATCCCAGAATGCCATACAGCCTATGTTTGAAGACCAACTATATTATGAAACAGCCTGACTGAATTGATAGGTGCAGGGGCAAGGACTTGACAGACTGGGTCACTTTGGAAATAGTGAATCCTATGAGGCTAAATGCAAAAGGGTTTTCTCCTAAGTACTGTGTGAGGGAGTACTGCGTGAGGAAGTACTGTGTGAGTGAAGAAGTACTGTGTGAGGAAATACTGCGTGGTGTGAGGAAATACTGCGTGGTGTGAGGAAATACTGCATGGTGTGAGGAAATACTGCGTGGTGTGAGGAAATACTGCGTGGTGTGAGGAAATACTGCGTGGTGTGAGGAAATACTGCGTGAGAATGTACTGCATGGTGAAGTACTGTGTGAGGACATGCTTTAGTTGATAACAACGTTTCCAGTGTGATATGGGTCAACAATTCTGATACTGCTCTTGTCTTCCTTTTCTTTCCCTGTGATAAGACACCATAAAGAGAACAACTTACAAAGTTGATTTGGATCTTAAAGCTCCAGAGGATGAGTCCATGACCGTCATAGAGGAAAGCGTGGCAAAAGGCAGGCAGGCACGGCATGGGAGCGATACATCTCGAGACACAACCATAGGCAGAGAGAGCCAACAGAGAGTGGCATGGGCTTTTGAAACCTCAGGCCCACTCCCAAGTGCCATACGTCCCCCAGTAAGGCTATACCTCCAAATCTTCCCCCAAACAGTTCCACCAGCCGGGGACCAGTTATTCAAATACAAGAGCCTACGGAGGCCATTCACAAGCCACCATAACTATACATGTGTACCAGAATATTAAAATTAGGAATGATAGGTAGATGGTGAGCTAGGTTTCTCACTGTTAAAGTGGGAAAGTACAGACCAACAAGTGAAAGTAGCTAGGATGGATCAGCTGACTTCGAGTATATAAAATATTTACAGATATGTTCATATATAAGCTGATATAGACACATTCCCTTATGCAGATATCTGAGAGCAGAAACAACACCCCAGTAGCGACCAACGTGAATAACATCCAGATTTTGGGTTGCTTGTGAGGTTTTTATTTCATTCACTTTTCATCTCAATCATAGCCCCTCCCTCCTCTCTTCCCAGTCCCACAGCTTAGTCTTCATGTGGGGCCCCTAGTAAAGGAAGCATGGCTGTCTTTGACATGGACTCTGTTACCTGCTTTTCCATCACTTTTCCCTGCCTGGGCTGCCTCGTCCAGCCTCAGTGGAAGAGGATGCACTCAGTCCAGATTTTGGTTTCTAATATCATTCTCTTGGCTCTAGAGCTGGAAATCAAAACCTAGAAAATAAATCTCCAACATTTTATTGTAAGAGAAAAATAAGAAAAATCGTTTAAAACTTGGTGGGAGTCTGTCAGAAGAACTGGGGTGCCAATAGAAAGAGCTTCCAATCTCTCCTTGTGAGCAATAAAACAAAATGAATGAATCAATAATAATGTGTTATAACCCAAAGTGTAAAATAGATGTCAATTACAAGTATAGCCAAATAAAGGGAGGAAAAATAACTCCCATATGGGAGAATACCAACTTAAGTACATCTATCCACCTATCTACTTATGTATCCATCCATCCACCCATCCATCCATCCATCCATCCATCCATCCATCCATCTATATTCCCTCCTCTCATAAATGGAGTGCAACTCACCACTCCTTATTTCTGGGATAAGCCTAGAGCCTCTATCTAAAGTAGCATAGTGCAGAAACAGGGGAGCATGACTCTACACAGGAGACACACATAGTAAACATCAAAAAAATGGCATTTTTATATAACTTGAATCCCTGATTACTTTTAGAATAACACCTGAATCTCTGTGATCATCTTCCCAGAAAACTCGTCACCACAGACTCCTCCTATGGGAGCCACAGCACTACCAGAACTGTCTGTCGGTCATCCATGAAAGAGGAAGAAGGATGGCCAAAGGGAAGGAAGAAGACAGAAATAGCAACAAACAGTTGTGGTCAATGGGGCATGTATCAATGAACATGTTTTCATGAAAGTCATCAGCATGTACAGTGCACATCAATAAAAAATGCAAATACTACCAGTCATCAAAACTGAGGAAAGCCTGAGAAACTCACAGTTCAAGGGGATCCAAGGAGAAGGACTTTTAAATGTAATGTGATATCCTCTATGAGAGACTGGAACAGAGGGGGAAAACTTTTCACTAATATCGTATTAGTGTTGGCTTATAAGTTATAACAAATTCTATCATACCAATGCAAGACACTCATGGTGAAACTGTGTGTGGAATATATGGGAAACGCTTTACAATATGCCTGGAAACCTAACCCCCTGCCCTTTATTAATTTTGCTTTATTTCATTTCCAGAACGGGGGACAAAACCCAAGACCTCACAGGTAACAAGCAAGCAGTCCTCCACTGTACTACATTTCCAGCCCTAAAATCAGTTTTTAAAAAACAACCGTTTTGACTCATTCCAATTACACATGCCTGGTGTGCTCATTTGGCAGCATTTCCCTTCTGTGCATTTGTTCCATGAGATGAGGTGGGAAAGAAGAAAAGAAGAACCTGAGACAGGGAAAACAGCTGAGGCTGACTCTGTACTCAACTTTCAGTGTGTCAGTGTATCTTTTGGCTGCATAACAGCCATCTAGAATAGCAGTCAGTGGTTTACAGGTAAGACAGGCATTGTCTGAAAACCACACTCACCTCTGGCTTCTTCCATTTTGGTGAAATTCTAGCCTTCCTTGCACCACTGTGCAGCATCCTAATGTCTCTTATCTGGCAGCAATTTCCTCGGGCCCTTCTTAATAGCAATGATGACATTCCATACGATGAAGTAGGTTTTTTTAAATATAGTCTCCTTTATTTCTTAGAATTTTATTACAGTGTCACTTTATCTATTATGACTATTGCACTTACCAACATCACAAAACTAAATCAATAAGTACTTAAACAAACTAAGAGGTTATAAAATTGCAAAGCTGAGAAATCCAGAGATAGATCTGATCAGGTATAATTTTATTTATGAAGCCAAGTACTGTCCTCAGAACCCAGTGATTCTCTGTCTCTTGGGCCTTTGTTTCCAGTTCCATTCTCAAGTTATGCATAGTGGCCCAAGCAAGTCAAATCACATCTTCCCAAATTCCAACTCACTGCCTAGAGAGCCTGACTTTCATGTCACAGGTGTAGAGATTGGCCTGCTCGTTACATTTTCCTAACAGAAGTCCATCTCAGAAGCACAGTTGCCCCTCTGCATGCTCACAGATGGATGTTGGTGTGGAAGTGATACCCACACACACAAATGACACATAAGCTGAGACTCAGGAAGACAGTAGATGCCCCAGAAGAATGATGTACTAAAACAGAGCATGGAAAATAGAGGAAGAGTATCAAAAACCCAGGCAAAGCAGAAAAATTATTGCAGACAAGCAATAAAAAGAGCATGCAGAACCCTTGAGTACCACTCTTCTCTTTCATAGCCAATCATTTTCTAGGAGTATATCCTTCCATCATCCTGTGTGCAGGATTCGGTGATGTGCTTGATGACTCTGCTACATCCAGAACTGTTCTCCATTGTCTGCATCACCCACTCATTGCACCGCTCCATCCTCTTGCCTGTGTCAGCCCACACTTCTGTCTCATCCACACCACATGAATTGATGGGGGTGAGAAGTAAAAAGAAAAGTTCCCTGAGAATTAAGAATTTATGCTGGGGGGGTGGGGAGGGAATTTTCAAGATAGCTGTCCAGCATTTACTGTATCTGAGTAGCAGATCAGAGACTGCAGACCAAGCAAGTGACCTGGTTGCTGACTCCAAAACACCAACATGTGTATTTCTCAGAGGAAGGGAGGCATCCTGAGAGGTAGGAATGCACAGTTCCAGGCCCCCTGTGGACGACTCCCAGGTCTAAGAGTCACATATAGTCCTAGACTCACAGCACCAGGTACCTTCCGCCTACTAGAACATAACTCCCAAGTTCCAGAAACATACTGCTTCAGCATCCAGACCTTCCTGCCTTCCTGAGGACAACTCCTGGATACCAGGGACAGTGTCCCACCCTTTGGTCCACGATAATACTGGTTCCGCTGTAGAGACTGGTAGTCAACAGTAGCATACAGAGTCCCCATTCCAAGAGTGGCATCCAGCAGAGTCTAAGTACCTGGAGTGTCTGCCTACATCTGTTTCTGTCTTCCCCCTCCCCCTGAGAGAATGAGAGGATCTTGTCTGCCAGACAGACAGTACCACCCTCAGAAAGACTCACAGGGTATATACTCACTTATAATTGGGCACTAGCCCAAAAGGCATGTCCCATGAAAGTCTTCACTTACCAGGAGATTGGGATAGACATGAGGACATCCTACTGAGACCCTAGGTCAGAGAAATATAGGAGATGGGGAAATAGAAGGACCCAGAGGGTCCTAGAACCCTGCAAGAAGAACATCGTGCATGAAAGCCCAGGGGGGTCTGCTCAAACTATTGCACTAACCAAGGACAATACAAGGAGTAAACATCGAACTCTGATCTACCCAATGGACAGTTATGTGGAGAGTGGGGACTGACTTTGACATGAACGCTGGTACACAAAGACCCAACAAAGAAAATATTTCAGATCAGTTTCCCTTATGAACATTGAGGCAAAAAATACTCAACAAAATACTCACAAACAAATCTAAAAATACATGATCAAATGATCAAGTAGGCTTCATGCCAGGCATGCAGGTGTGGTTCAATATATGAAAATCCATCAACATAATCCACAATATAAACAAACTAAAAGGGAAAAACATATGATCATCTCATTATATGCTGAAAAGGCATTTGCAAAATCTAACACCCCTTCACATTACAAGTTTTGGAATGATCAGGAATATGAGACATATATCTAAATGTAATAAAGATAATATACAGCAAGCCTCTAGACAACATCAAATTAAAAGAAGAGAAACTTAAAGCAACCCCAATGAAATTAGGGGCAAAACAAGGCTACCTACTATCACTGTATCTCTTTAATATAGTACTTGAAGTCCTATCCAAAGGAATAATACAACTAAAGGAAATCAAGAGAGTACAAATGGGAAAGGAAGAAGTCAAAGTATTGCTGCTTGCAGATATGATATGATATAATAGTATATATAAGTGACTCCAAAATTTCTACCAGAGAACTCATACAGCTGATGAGCACCCTCAGCACAATAACTAGATACAAGATTAATTTAAAAAATCAGTAGCCCTCATGTATATAAACAACAAATGGACTGAGAAAGAAATTAGAGAAACTAAATCATTCACAATAGCCACAAAGAAAACATAAAGTATCTTTGTATAACTCTAACTAAGCAAGTGAAAGACTTGTACAAAAAAATTCAAGTCTCTGAAGAAAGAAATTGAGGAAAATATCAGAAGATAGGAAGATCTCCTATGCTCATGAATTGGCTGGATTAAGACATTTAAAATGACCATTTTACCAAAAGCAATCTACATATTCAATGCAATTGCCATCAAAATGCCAGCACAATTCTTTACATACCTCTAAAGAACAATTCTCAACTTCATATGGGAAAGAAAAGACCAGAATAGTTAAGACAATCCTGTACAAGATCTTCTGGAGGTATCTCCATCCTTGACCTCAAACTGTACTATAGAGCAACAGTAATAAAAACTGTATGGTATTGGCATAGAAACAAACTGGTGGATCGATGGAATTGAACCAAAGACACAGAAATAAACCCCCACACTTATGGACACTTAATTTTGACAAATTAGACAAAACCATACAATGGAAAAAAGAAAACATCTTCAACAAACGATGCTGGTCTAACTGGATGTCTATATCTAGAATATGCAAATAGATCTATATTTATCACCCTGCACAAAACTCTAGTCCAAGTGGATCAAAGACCTCAACATAACACCAGATAAACTAAATCTATTAGAAGAGAAAGTGGGGAAGAGCTTTAAGCCATTGGCACAGGAGACAACTTTCTGAAGAGAATACCAACAGCTCAGGCTCTATGATCAACAATTAATAAATGGGACCTCTTGAAACCAAAAAGCATTTGTAAAGCAAAGGACACTGTCAACAGAACAAAACAGCAGTCTACAGATTGGGAAAAGATCTTCATCAGTCCTACATCTGACATGGGGCTAATATCTAAAATGTATAAAAAACTCAAAAATTAAACACCAACAAACAAAATAATCCAATTTAAAAAATGGGATTACAGAGCTAAATAGTGAATTTTCAATAGAGCAATATCAAATGGCCAAAAAGCGCTTAAAGCAATGCGCAAAGTCCTTAGTCATCAGGGAAATGCAAATCAAAATGACTGAGATTCCATTTTACACCTGTCAGAATGGCAAAACTGAAATACCAGCACAGGCTTGTGACGGCACGGAGGAAGAGGGACACTTCCTTGTACAATCACTTTGGAAATCAATCTGGCACTTTCTCAGAAAATTGAAAATAACTTTTCCTCAAGACCCAGCTATACTACTGCTAGGTATATACCCAAAAGATGCTCCACCATACAATGAGGACACTTGCTCAACTATGTTCATAGCAGCTTTATTCATAATAGCCAGAATCTGGAAACAACCTAGATGTCCCTCAACTGAAAAATAGATAAAGAAATTGTGGTACATTTACACAATGGAATACTACTCAGCTATTAAAAGCAAGGAGATCATGAAATTTGAAGGCAAGAATAGAAAAGATGGTCCTGAGTGAGGTAACTCAGACCCAGAAAGACACATATGGTATGTGCTCCCTTATAAGTGGATTTTAGCCATATAGCACAGGATAAACATACTACAATTCACAGACCCAAAGAAGATAAGTAACAAGGAGGACCCAAGAGAGGATGCTTAAATCTCACTCAGAAGGGGAAATAGAATAGACAGCAGACATGGTTAAAGAAAGGGAGCAAGATAGGAGAGGAAATGCAGAGAGAAATAAGGATGAAGATCAGACCTGGGGAGAATAGGGGTGGGAGGACCAGAGAGCCTGCAGAGAGAAAAGAAAGTGCAGGTAGAGGCATTTCTGTGACAAAGTAGAGACCTAGGACATGGTAGGCTTCTGGAAGAATATGAGGGTGACTCTACCTGAGACTTTTAGTAGCAGGGGCTATGGAGAGTGAAAAAGATACCCTCTAACTAGACAATACTGCTAGTGGAGGGAGAGGAACACCAACCAACCCACAAAAATGTTGACCCAAAATTTTCCCTGCCTGTGCAGGGATAAAGATAAAGCGGAGATTGAGGGAATGGTGGGCCAATGTCTGGCCCGACCTGAGACCTACCCCATGTGAGAGAACCAACCCATGACACTATTAATGATACTCTGTTATGCTCACAGATAGGAGCCTGGCATAGCTATCCTCTGAGAGGCTGCACCTGCAGTGGATCCAAACAGATGCTGACACTCACGGCCAAACATTGGGCAGTGCATAGGAAGTCTTGTGCTAGAAGGACCTGGAGGTAACAGGAGCTCCACAAGAAGACCAACAGAGCCAACTAACCAGGGCCCAGAGAGGCTTGTGGAGCCTTGGACAGCTCAAGTTTCATATGGGTCCCCCAGTAAGGGGAGCTGGGACTGTCTCTGACATGGATTCTGTTGCCAGCTTTTTGTTCACGCCCCCCCTCCTGGTGGGGCTGCATTGCCAGACTTCAGGGGATGCAATTTGATGAGCTAGGGTGAGGAGGGTGCCCTTTTATGAGGAATAAGGCATGGGGGGAGGGGCCAAGAATAGGAATGAAGAATGGTTGGACCAGGAAGAAAGAAGAGAAAAGGCTACTATCAGGATGTAAAGCGAATAAATAAATGAATGTATCCTAGGATATTTTTTGCAAAGATGTTTTCTTGGTTTTTGCATTAGGAGTGAGAAAGGGGAATTTCAAGGCATCCTCCAAAATATGCAGATTTCTTATCCAGTTTTGACTAGACATCTTATGACCTTTGAACTCACTTGCCCTTCTCTTGGTCCACTATCTTTCTGCAAAATGAGGGCAACGGATGTACAAAGAATCTGCAGGCTCCAGCCAGAAGTAATGTTGTGACAAAATACCAAAACCCAAACCCCTCCTTCAAGCCTCTTATTAATTTTCCCTGAGTAAGTCTTTTTCTATTCACAGACAAGGAAGGATACATAGCAGCACACATGTGCAGTGTAAGCATCTCAGGGTGATTGGTAAATCACATTATAATGCTGCTGTGCATGCTGTGGACGCTCAAGAACTGCTTGCTAACAGAACAAATAAGAACAAAAAATGGAACCAAGGCAAAAAGAGAAAAGGAATGATTTTTTTTAATGTACTTCTTTGGTTTCTATATGGCGACTCCTGGATAGAAGGTTCATCGACTCCTGATGTTGATAACAGATCCAGTGGCTGGGCTCTGAGTCTGTCAAGCCCCCAAAGAAGCAGCCTGTCCTTGGTTATGGAAGCTAGCTCCCTTGCAGCTTTTTGAAGGCTGGCAAAGCCTCCGTTTTCTGACACACTGCTAGGGGATGCCAACATCAAGGTCAAGCAGTTTCAGACCTCTGTTCCTATAGTGGAAAGAATAAAGGTGATGGAAATTCAAGCTCTATCTCCCAGAGCACCTGGGTTATCTGTGTGCTGTCTCAGTATTCCCACGCAGTGTTCAACATCCACAGACCTCCAGTATGGTCTGTCAGTTTTTCCTACCCTTTGACACCACTGACCATAGTGAAGGTAATTAGACATTTCACAACCACCAGCCCCTAGAACACCCATCTTCCCTCTCACCAGGGAGCAACCTCAAAGCTAACCTGTCCTTGGCCCAGTCTCACAGTCGCATCTGTCAGTGGCCTCAGTCTGCGGAGTTTCCCTCGGTGACACGTTGCATGTGTTCTTGCCTCCTTGGCGTCTTAACCAAGCACGTGACACCCTTTAGCACTTCTTCCTGAGAGCATTGCCCTCAGCTACAGCAAGGCTGGAATTTGAGATGCATTTTGTCATTGTCACTCAACAACTTAAAAAAAAAAAAATGACTCCCATCTTTGACAGAATGAACCCAAACTGCTCATGTAGATTCACTCTGAATGTAATTGCACCCCAAGCCTTTTCTCTAATACCCTTCGCAGAGTTATTCATTCCTGAGTAGCCGTTAGAAGAGGGGACCCCACTTGCTCTGTGCTCCCCAACCTCCAGCTCTCGATTTGACTCTCCCTTCCATCTATAAAGACCATCCCTTCCCACCACTAACTCTGACCACCTGTTCTACCTTCTCCAACATATCTTGATTCCTCTATTGTCAAAATGAACCTCCTTTTTTTGATTTTTTTAAAGCACTGTACATTATAGCAGTTAAAACATTTGTGCTGTCTGTCTGCCTATATGCCTGTCGTACCTGATGGGCAAGCAACTGGGTTATGTTACTCTGCCATCTGCTCCCCGATAGCACAAAGGCTCTACCTCCTTCCCAGGGACTTTCACATGCATTCTCTCCTCTGATCTTCAAAACTACTCTACATGAACTTGCCATTGTTTCTTCTATATCATCCATTCAATAGGAAAAAACCTTAGGCACAGAGAAATTCTCTGTCTAACCCAGGGACATGCAGGTAATGAGCGATGCTAGCCTTCAGAGTGATGGGTGTCCCACCATGGCGCACAACTCAGCACAAGACAATGAATGCAGCCTGGGATCCTCAGCTAGATATGAGTTAAATTTCTATCCAACTAATACATGAATACTAACAATTGTTCAATGGCAACATGTTGTACAAACCAACTAAGATTCTTTCTCTGCCTCCAGTGTCATACATTTTGGTGAGGTTTGTGTTTTTGCTCTTCTGCTCACTTTTAACACAGAAAGCTAATTAGACCTTAGTCTCAGTCATCCCTGTAGAAAATGTCTGTGCCTCCCTTTTTCCAGGGCTGTCTGTCTCTACCCGGCCCCACCCTTAAGTTTTGCAGCTCCATCAGTAAAGAAAGCCCTCTACAGATAAAGATGACGCAGAGCCCTCACATCAGGAAGCTGGTAAGGAATTTAAACAGACAGGATGAAGACTCATCATCTGAGCCTGAAAATTTTTCTTCCCCAGGCCCATTAATCTGTTTAATTTTTTTTTTACCAGATGATTGAATAATTTGAATAATGACACATTTCTTTTGTCATAACTTGAATGCAAAGGCTAAGCTCCAGCTCTACAGGTGAGTGTGTATGTACTCTGGGAAAGTGACAAGCCAGCCTTATTGCTTTTGTGTGGGAAGCATTTCAAGTAGCAGAGAGAAGCAAGCCCCATCAACTTCAAGCATGGAGATGAATACACAATGAGTGGCATTTCTTTTCTGCAGGAACATTAATTAATCAAGCAGAGTTGACAAGGATAAGTGGTCTCACAAGGCAGGGAAGCAAAGGTTCTTGCTGCTTTCTAAATGGTCGAAGTATCTTTCCCAGCATCCTGCTTGGGGGCAGTGCTTACCGTTTCCTTGGGTGCTAACTCCCTTTCTGATGTTGCCATAGCAACATATGGGGGTTAGGTTTTTTTATTGTCATTATTTTGTTTTGTTTTGTTGGGTTTTCCATTTTATTTTTCTTCAGGTTACCAGGTGAAACATTTGAATCAAAAGCCTTTGTTGCATTAGTGAGGGACAAGAGATGTGCTGATGCTTTTGGCCTGCAATGTGTTCTTCTGTCCGTGCGGCCCATTTTTCTGAGATGGCTTGGATGTCTTGCATACTCCACAACCATCCTGCGGGAAAGCCACAGACTTACAAATTTTACATGCAAGAAAAGTGAGAAGCAGAGAGAAAAGTCATGAAAAAAATCAACTTTTAGGGAACATTCAGAAAAAAAGATCGCAAATGAAGAACACGGGGTAAACAACACTGTTTTGTAACTGCCCACAACGAACAGCGTGACTGCTCCTGTCTTCTTTGCTACTGAATGCCAATCTCAGCCGATCCCACTAGGAAGCCCAGGAGGGAACTGTGGTGTTTGGGCTTAGCGGAGTAAAGGATTACAACTGAGGCCTGAGAAATGATGACAGCACACAGCACAGGCTGGTGAAGAGTAGCAGGCAGATTTTGGAATAGTTGAGAAACCCACGTGATAGGATCTTCCGAAAGGGACAAACAGGCTCTTATGGGGGGAATAGATACAAAGGTGGCAGCAAGGACAGACAGGAAGCAACTGCAGAAGTTCATAAAAACAGATGGTGATGGCTCAGATAGAGACAGAAGAGGCAGTGGAAGTGATCAGATTCCAGACAGATAGGAAAGATAGATTATAATACTTCCTGAGGTTTAGATGTGAAGAAGACAAAGAAAACTCAAGGATAAATTCATGATCTGGGACCTTTAAAATGAAATTGCTATCAAGAAAAGGTAGTCTGTAGCTGTTGTGGGTTTGGCAGGAACAAGGAGAATGAGAATTTAGGTTTGAGAGACTTTCAGCTTGAAAAGATGATCTGTCTTTCAAGTGCAGGTGCCAAGTACCCAGCTGGCTACAGTAACGTGGAGTGTGAAAGTCTGGACTGGTCTTCTAAGTTGTCATGTTGCTGGCGCATTAAAAAGTAGATACAGTCATGGGACATGATGGAACTGGAGGAGAATGGATGGATAGATGAGGGAACTAACTGAGACTATCCCAACTGTAGATCAGAGAGAAGAGGAGGCTCTATCAAGAAGGTCAAATAATGGTGACCATGAGCACACAGCATGCTTCAAGACAAGCATGGAGAGTGTATCAAAGAGATGGCAAGAGTATCTGCGTCCAGCCATGTTAACCACTCATGAAAAATAACTATAATGACAAACCATGCAGTGGGATAGCATTGGTGACATACATAATATTGATGAGAATGACTTTCAAGGAGGGATTTGCACAAAGGACTGATGAGACAGGAGTAAGAACAGCAAGAAAGCATGCATTGGAGGTAATGACCATAAACAATGCTTTCCAGAATTTTTGCCACAACCAGTGGGGTTGAGGGGATGAAGGGATGGCCTGGTAGAGAGAAATTTCACTGTTTGAAGAAAGGAGGGTAACTGTATACCTAAGAAGGATCTAGGAAAGAACAAGAGACGGTGATGACATTGAGAAGGGGAGATTGACGTAGTCAGAATCTGAAAGAGCAATATGGTGGTGGTGATGTACGGCACAGGTGAAGGTGGGGTTGGCTTTAGACAGGAAAGCTGGAGCACAGAGGACGCGGTGCAGGTGCTGGCAGGGAGTCTCTGTGGAAGCCTCTTCTAAAGGCTTTAATGTCCTCAGTGCAGTAAAATGAAGTCACCAGTCCTGTAGGAGGAGACGGCACTGAAGGCTAGAGGTGTGAAATAATTGTTTCTTGAAGGCACAGGGAGAAGTGCTTCACTGATTTTTGAGTTTAAAAAATAGACACTTGGCTAGTCACAACGGCCAAGTTATGGAATATGCCTATATGCCCTTTGGTAGTTGAGTGGATTTTTAAAATGTATGTACACACACACACATAAACACTCGGGGGGGGGGGGGGGGGGGGGGAGGGGGGGAGGGGGGGAGGGAGGGAGAGAGAGGGAGGGAGAGAGAGGACCATAGTAGAGTTTTATGAAACCACAAAGAAAACCAGACTGTTTCATTTTCAGGAAAATAAATGGGTAGAAGTAGAGATCATCAGGTTGTGTGAAACAAGCAAGGCAGGCATCACTTATGTTCTCTTCTATGTGGAATATAGGAGGATAAGAGAAGACACGAAAATAAAGGGAGTTTTGTTAGGCATGTGAAGAAGAAAAGAGAGAAGATGAGAAGAGATTAATATCATCAAAATGTGTTATATGCATGTATGGAAATATCACAACCATCATTGGTTATAATTAGTGCATGGCAATAAAAAAAACAGCAAAGCAAGAATAAGCCCTTGAAATTATAAATGCAGTAAAATTCATTCTACCCCATGTGGGAACAAAAAAAGAGAAAAGCTCCTATGACTATTATAGGGATTACCTTCAAACTTTAAAGTTGAGAAGATTAGTTTCTTGCATCCAAGAACCAACTGAAATATTTCCAAGTCGAATTTTCCAACTGTTGCCTATGGCTGAGATAATAAAAGCATAGGCTATCAGCCTTGAGGGAGAAACCATTAAAGCCCTTTCCCAGATGTTGTAACATGAGGCTAAATCTAGACTTTTTCTTCGTTTACTATGAAAATAGTTGTAGCTGAAGCCAAAATAGAGGTAGAATCAAGAATGGTAGCTGAAACCACAGTACAGGAAGCAAGGGGAATGAAAAGGTAACTTTAAGCCAGTGTGGAACACTTGGTCAGGATGTAGAGTGAATGAAATGCAAGCTACTGACTCCGGAACTCCAGGGACAATTGCTATGGTTTTCCAGGACTAACAGAAGGCTGTGTCTGGGATAGATCTGCCCTGCCTATCACAGCAGAGCATCCTTCACATCAAAAAGTTCTATAAGGAAAGTGACTAGTGGCTCTCCATTACTGTGGCCTAGAATTTGGCCTTTCTACCACCAACCGGCCAGTTGCTCAGTGGGCCCTAGCTGCTACTGAAAAACAAACCAGGGAATCTTCACGGCCTTCTCTTCACAGGGTTCAAGCAATCTAAAGGGAATGACCTAGCTCCAATGTTATCTTCTTCACATCCCCTCAGAAGCTTCAAGGTCTTCTAGCTGATGTGTCAATAAAGCATTCCTATCCATCTTGTCAGGAAGAGCTTATTTGGTCCAAAGGAGTGGAGACCAGTCATGTGGGAATAGTAAAGTTGCAGTGCATGCCGCTGTGTATCAAATAGCCCCAAAGCACACACTTCTGAGCTCACATATTCTATGGCTACAAATCTGGACACTGCTTAGAATGAGTCCTCATAGTACAGGCTTTGTTTATTTTTTTTTTTAAACAAAATCAGACATATGAGGATGGAGGGTTAGTTCAGGGATAGAAAAACTTGCCTACAAGCACAAGGTCCTGAGTTGAGTCCTTAGCTATATTAGTAGTAGTAGTAGTAGTAGTAGTAGTAGTAGTAGTAGTAGTAATAATAATAATAATAATAATAATAATAATAATAATAATAATAATAATAATAATAATAATAATAATATAACAACAATAACAATAACAACAGCATGGCTTCAGTCATGACAAACTCAACAAGGGAGGATTTTCCTCAGCATTCATATGTTTATGGGTAACATTCAGTTCCTTGAAGATTGCACACAATTCTTCAACTTCAGAAAGTCACTCAGGTCCTTAGTCTCTTGTCACATGGACTTCCATAGAGAAATTCACCATACAGAATGGAGCTATAGTCTATCTATCTATCTATCTCTCTCTCTATCTATCTCT
This sequence comes from Acomys percivali, assembly GCA_907169655.1. Classification (NCBI taxonomy): domain Eukaryota; kingdom Metazoa; phylum Chordata; class Mammalia; order Rodentia; family Muridae; genus Acomys; species Acomys percivali. The sequence goes on from OU015742.1 coordinate 93,677,977, forward strand.
ATCTCCTTCCCTCTCTCTCACTTTAGAGGCTGCCTGATACAATAGTGAACTCAAAACCAAGGTGCCATTGCTCCTGAAACGTGTTCCTTCACATCTTTGGTCTCCACTCCTGGCTCTGGGAAAAATAAAGCTTAGAAATGAGAAGACCCAGCAGTCTGCCTTCTAACATGTTGCCTTGCTACAATAGGTCACAAGCAACAATACTCACTTTTCTTTCCTTTTCCCTTTTTCCATGTGTGTAAGTGCCATGAATGTCTGTGCATGCATGTTTTGGCATATGTGTGTGCATATGTGTGTTTGCATGCAGAAACCCAAGGTGGAATTCATGAATCATCCTCAATCATTCTTCCATGTCATTCATTGAGGTGGGGTCTCTCATTTAAAAATCAGCACTTGCCAGAATGGTTGGTCTTTCTAGCCAGCTTGCCCTGTCCATCCTCTGTCTCCACCTTCCTAGGCTGCAATTGGAGGCACACACCACACCCATCAGACATTTAAGTGGGTTTCTGCGAGTTTAAACTCCAGCCTTCACGCTTGCCCAGCAAACACCCTTAACTACTGAGCCATCATCCGGCCCTGTTTCTTATTTTCATCCGTCTTTTCAAGGCAGGCCATAGCCGCAGCTCCCACTGTGCATTCTGCTTAAGCTCAAAGCTCCCCTGGGCTCATGAGGCCCCTGGAGAGGCTTCCTCTTTGGGCATCTTTAAGTTTATTTATTGTCAGTTCCCCCCACTGAAGGCCTCTCTCAAGCGTAGGGACACCATGCCTCCTTCTGAATTTCCCATGGAAAGTGCGAGAAGGATTCCCTTTTCTCTCACTCAAATTTCTATCTCTTTTACTTCCACCAAAAGGGGAAGTGGATGGCAGAATTAAATGGGTGAGAGATAGTTCAAAATGTTTCCAATCTTCGGTTGTGAGGAATTACACCTTGCAGAGGCGATCACTGGCCTGGGCGTTGTCCACACTTCACTGGAGAAGTCTGTACCCTCTGAGATCAAAGGACTGCTTTCCTTCTCTACGGCTCCTGCAGCTGCAAGGACAGCGCTCGGGTAGATGGAAACTGCTTTCCATATTTTAGTGCCTCACGGACCTGGGCTTTGGTCCCAGCTCATTTTCTTCTTCGTTTCGCACCCCTGGGCACACATCTGAGCCTTCTGTGTTTGTCACTCAGGGGAGGGAGGGAGAGGTTACATGGTGTGGTTCCCGCCGGTGATCAGAGGCCGAAGAGCTACATCACCCTCTGGGAGACTCCTGGTCCTCCTGGGCTCTGTGCCTCTCAGTTCCAAGTCTTTCTCATTCCTCTGAGCTATGCTTGCCTTTTTTCCTCAATCCTTCCCCTCAAAAGCCACCTCTCAAATGCAGTGTGTCAGAAAAACGTCCTCCAGGAGGTCCTCAGGTGGAAGATCAAAGGAGTGTCTTTGTGCTAGGGCATCCAAGACCTGAGACGCCTGTGCATCATCCATCAAAAACGTTTCTGTGCTTAAAAAAGGGACACAGAGAAATATCTTGAAGTGTCCCACTCAGATCTAATCCCAAGCTGTAATCATGCCAATTCCCGGCTCCAGCTAAGCCAAACCATCCATGTTATCCACTTCTGTTCCCAAGCTGTTGAAAATTACAAATGCCTAGTGACCAGCCCCCATTACAAATCTGTGTTGTTCGGCATCACTTGCTAGCTGATCCTTTCACTCGTTCTTATTAACTGTCTAGCCTGCTCCATATGGCAGCAATCTAAGTCTATTTTACTCTTCTCTAATACCCCACCCACTTCTTTCATAGCCTCCTGCATGACTACAATCTTAATGTCCTTTATCTCAGTTCCTCTTTGCTGTACCTCAGGCAGCTGGCTTGCCTCACCCAGGCCCCTGGCCTGCACAATGTGCAGAAAAAGGAGTGCATCCCTTTTCTATTGTTAACTGTGAACATTTTTTTTATTAATTTATTTATTTCATCACTTTACAGCCTGATCCCAGGCTCCCTCCCTCTTCTCCTCCCAGTCTGACACATCAAGTCGAAGCAGAACTAAGCGCACCCTCTCCCTCTGAAGCCAGACAAGGCAGCCCAGCTACAGGAAGGGGATCCAAAGGCAGGCAGCAGAGTCAGAGACAGCCCCTACTCCAATTGTTAGGGAACTTACATGATGACCAAGCTGCCCATCTGCTACATATGTGTAAGGGGCTTGGTCCAGCCCATGCATGCTCTTTGGTTGGTGGTTCAGTCTCTGTGGGCCCCCATGGGCCCAGGTTAGTTTACTTTGTAGGCATTCTTGTGGTGTTCTTGACCCCTGTGGGTCCCTCAATGCTTCCTCCCACTCCTCCACAAGAGTCCCCTAGCTCTATTGTTTAGCTGGGGGTCCCTGCATCTGATTCCATCAGCTGCTGGATGAAGCCTTTCAGAAGACAGTTTTCCTAGGCTCCTGTCTGCAAGCATAGCAGAATATCCTTAATAGTGTCGGGGGTTGGCTCTCTTCCACAGGGTGGGTCTCAAGTTCCCTCAAACTCTGCTCCATCTTTACCCCTACACTTCTAATAAGCAAGACAAATTTTGGGTGGAAGGTTTTATGGATGGGTTGGTATGCTCCTCCCTCCACTGGACATCTCACCTGGCTACAGAAGGTGGCAACTTCAGGCTCCATATCTTCCACATCTAGGGATACCCTCATAGATTCCCGGGAGCATCCTCTGTCCCAGAGATGGTCTCTCTCCCAGTCCTCACCCCCACACATAATCACCATCCCTCTCCTACCCACCCAGCTCTCTCCCTCCATCTACTTCAGATGTCTGTTTTATTCCCCCCTTCTGAGTGAGATCCAAGCATCCTCCCTTGGGCCCTCCTTGTTACTTAGCTTCTTTGAGTCTATGGGTTGTAGCATGGTTAGCCTGTACTTTGTGGCTAATATCCACTTATAAATGGGCACCCCCAAGCCCCTTGGCCTCCACGGTGTGCAGAGGAAGAAACACGTCTTCTTTCTATTGTTAACTGTGAATTTTTTATCTCATCCTTCCTGCCTAAGATTTTATCACTTTGAAACCACCATTCTTCTCTTCTTGCAGGTTCAACATCTCCCTCTAGGTCAGCAGTTCTCAATCTGTGGGTCGTGCTCTCTTTAGGAGTCACGAATCAGATATCCTGCATACAAGATATTTACGTTACAATTCATAACAGTAGTAAAATTACAGTTATGAAGTAGCAAAAAAATAATCTTAGGGTTGGGGGTCACCACAACATGAGAAACTGTATTAAAAGGTCACAGCATTAGGAAAGTTGAGAACCACTACTGTAGGCCTTTTCTATGTCCTCCTCACCTTTGACCTTTGTCCCCATGACAGCAGCTGTTCTCCTACCCACCAACATCACAGCCAAATCACATTCGAGGCCATCCATGGATCTACAACTTTCCTCTACTTCCTAGTTTCCAGGTGTCTATTTTCAGTATTTCATGGAAAAATGCTTTCTCGAAATGTCTAAGGGACAGCTCCTATCACCTGCTATGTCCGCCCCCAAACCCAACAGGCTCAAGTTTTGAATGCTTGCAAAATGTGAGGCAATTTTTAGAAATTGTGCCACCTTGAGGAGGCAGGAACCTAGTTGGTGAGACAAGAGAGTCAGTCACCAGGGGTGGGCCTTTGAAGATTAAAGCCCAGACTCTGGTTCAGGCTGTCCCGCTTCCTGGCTCACGACAATGTCAAGAACCTCTGCTACTCAGCCCCGCTAACATCAACCATGCTGTGCCTCCCCCTGTACAGTGAAAACTTGAGCCAAAATCAACTTCTCCTCCAACTTCACTTGGTTCTGAGAAGTATTTTGTTCACAACAGGGCAGAAGAATCACGTATTCTCATCTTCATCCTCTTCCAATCACCCTTGAACAATAGTAAACAGATACTTTTTCTTCTGTCTTCAATTCCTCCTCTCTGTGGGTCACCTCCCCTGCCCACACCTTATCTACTCTTAGCCCTTTGGTGTTAAGATGTGTTCTAGCACGTCTCCTCTTTCCTTTTCCCGTCCTTCTTCTCTATGCACCACTCTGGGTAAGCAATTAAAGCTGTTAAACACATCAGTATTTAACTGTTTAGTGTTTAACTGTTTAAGTGTTTAGACTATTAAACACATCAGTGCCAAAGACACATAGCTGTTTCACTAGAGCTAGCCTGCTCTGTGAACCTCAGTTCCTCCTGAGACGTCCTATAAAATTCAACCTCGTACTTCCTCCCCATCACTGCTACCTTAGATGTTCTACAACTGTTCAGAAAAGAATTCATCACTTCTCCCACAGCCTCCTAAACACTCTGCTTCACCTGGGTCCTCTTCTGCTGTCCCTGTCATTCTCTTGTCTCCCTAACCTCCTGCTGTGGCCACGCTGTCCCTTGGCTTCCTGTGCAGAATGCCAGTTCCCCACATGACCAAACACCACACCTACACCTGACCACACAGTCTACTGATTCCTCGTGCACTTTCAGCAGCACCATCTTCAACATTGATCTCTGGGGCATTCCGGCTGGAAATTAATCTTGAATCTCTCACCTCACCCTAAATGATGTACATTACACTGGAGAAACCGAGTTCAAGCAGTCATGAGCAATGAGACCACATCACTGGAGAAGTCTAGTCAGTGAAGGGAATGACTGAGTGGAAGCAAGACTAAGTTCATGACTGAGCAGACGGATGCCCTCACTTCTTCCAGTGTCTGGGTTAAAATGAACAGACCAGCGGTCATGGTGGTACATCACACACACGTGTGCTCTTTAACTGTTGAAGTCGATGAGGATGAAAACTATACCTTAAGTACTCTAAACCAAAGGAAGAAGTCCTACATCCTTCCACAGAACCACCAGGAAGGTGACTATTCCTGCAGGGCATTATCCCTGCATGTGTCATAAGAATGCTAGTAGATGTGTGTGGTTTTCTTTTTTAATTTTTTAGGGGGTGGAGTGGGGTGGGGGAGGACTGTGACCTTGGAAATAGACACAGCACATCAGGGAATATTTTTGAGTTGAAAATCAGAGCTTCTCTCCCAGGTATTTGTCTCATCAGAAAAGATTATTCCAGTGTTGGTTTTACCCTCATGTTTCCAGCAAAGCTAGGTATGCCAATGGAGGGGCCACAGTACAAACAAGACATTTTCTCCAGTCCCCTTCGGCTGATTTTGATGTTCTTCTGGTTTATCAAAACATCACAAGAGACAGGAACACGTTTCTGGGCTAAGTACGTTTCTAAACTGGCAATGAACTTGGGAGGGCAGGGCCCACAGACGGTCACTCATCCAAGCGAGGCCAGCTTTGCTAGCCTAACGGTTCAAACACATTCATCACTCTCCATCTTCTGCCTGAAGGTGCCACATCTTAGGATCTCAGGGCTCCTGGCTGGTTCAGCTGACCTATGTAGAAACATGCAGCCTATTCCACCTCCCTCCACGCCACATCTATCATTTCTCTTCCTAGTTTCATCAAGATTTATAGGGATGGCTGGCAGCAAAGAGTCAGCAATGATTAACTGAAAGAGATACCTCTAAGTCACAGATCAATTCACTTCCTTTTTTGGCAGTCTGAAGAAGGCATCTCATTTCTCTGGCTTATTTTAGTATTTCAATCTCTGTAATAAATGAAACCTTCAGAGTCCCTTGCTCCATTGGACAGTGAGACTGATACCATCTAAATTTGCAGGCTGATGCAGAACTGGGAATAGGAAAGAAATTTTTCGACGGGCATCTCCTAACAGGTAGCCTCACCTGCACCCCAACCTCTCTTCTCTTTTCATGGGCCATCGGAAGCTCTGCAGTCACTTCTCAAGTGGCAGGCAAAAATGAGATCTCAAGACTCATGGTTTATTCAATAAATACCTGAGAAAGAGACTTCAACACTCTAATCAACATTAAACAAATTACCTTTGCCAAGTTAGCTCAGTCTTCCCAGAAGACCTCAGTGCATTTGGCAATAAAACGGTCAGAAAAGAAAGCAAGGGGCTGGGACATTTCTCAGTTAAATACTTGCTGTGGAGGCATGAGCTCCCGAATCAGAACCCCAGCACCCACATTTTTTTTTAAATCTGGGAATAGCAGCACATGCTTGTAATCCTAGCACTGAAAAGTGGGAGACAGGCAGATCCTGGGGCTCACTGGCATGTTTATCTCCTGGCAAGAAGGTATGAGGGAAATGGGAAAGGGCAGGGATGGTCAGATGGCCATCAGCCAAGCCTTGACAGCTTTGCGGAGTGAGTGGTTCAGATATGTGCATCATTATGCATCATTATATTTTCCTCCTTCTGCCTGCAGGTGCCGCAATTCCAAAGCTCGGGGCTTCTGCTTCGGCAACCCTCCGTGTTGCTTCTATTATTTCTCTTCTTAGCTACCTAGCCTAGTCAAGAGGGAGCAGTCCAGGCTAGAGACAGCATCTCTAGAAACAAAATTTAAGGTGTACATTGCCTGAGAAACAACACCCAAAGTTGTCTTCTGGCCTCCGCATGTATGCATATACATGTGCAGAGAGACAGACAGAGAGAGAAAGAGGCAGAGACAGACACAGAGAGAGAGAGAGAGAGAGAGAGAGAGAGAGAGAGAGAGAGAGAGGGAGAGAAAGAGAGGGAGAGAAAGAGAGAGAAAGAGAGAGAGAGCAAACTAATTAGGAATGAGGTGCAATAAGACTATTCTTCGTGTCAATTAAGGACTGAATGTTACAAACGATAGCTACAGGGCCATACTCTGAACCACTGGGTGAGAAGCCACTAGACTCTTTTAATAACGAACTAGGAGAACATAACCAATGAAGACTACAGATCACGCCTCATTTGTTTAGGCCTCTAGAGTCCCTCTGGTTTGATACCATTAACAACTTCATCACTGAACAAGCTCATTGCTTGCTAACATTTTAGTACTTATTAATAGAATTTCACGTCTGCGCTGGTTCCAAAATCCAACTACAGCAGTCACGCACAGCACTCTCTGGCCTTCCTGGTTATTAAAAAAAAAAAAAATCATTAAGTAAAGAGCAAGTCAGTAAAATGCCTATCCATTTTCTTGCTTTGTAGGATATTTAATCACATTAAGCATCTTGGTTTCCACATCTGTAAAACAGGGATTATAATACGCACTATCCCAAAACGTGAGGCTTTTCAATCTTAATATTATAATATTCTGGGATCAGATGATTCTCTGCTATGGAGAAGGTCCCACTTATTGCAGGATTTTTGGTATGATCCCTCACCTCCACAGCCCTCTTCTAGCAGTGTCTCCCTTTTGCCCAGGTATGACTATCAGAACATGTCTATATATTGCCCGAAGGCTCTTTTAAGGGGCAGAAGTCACTCTCGTGTGAATCACTGCTGCAGAAGAATAAAAGAAACAAGAAGAATAAAACACTAAGTCCTCTTCCAGGCACACAGGAAAGTCCCCTGACTCGCCTCAGGAGAAGACAGTGCATTCCAGAGCAGAGGACTTCAGTCTGCTGGCGGAGACCCTAAGAAAGCATGCCTTTCTAAGCCACGCCCATTCTCCAAAGGCCTTGGTGAGAGAATCCAGGGGATGCAGACCTCCTATAAACTTATAGGCACACTCATTATTATCTCTCCTTCTTCTCTATTGACTGGTACAAGCACTTTGTTGGAAAATAGACTTTATTGCCCCCCCTCAATAGTTGAATGCCTGCCCAGCCAAAGACATTATACACTACAGAGAATATTTTTATTGGATTTTTACAAACAATAAAAATAACCCATCTGGTCTCACCCTTTTAATCTTTCCTTAGAGGCCGTTTTGTTATAATATGGAAATTTCAGCTGCCCTGATGCACAGAGGGAGAACACTACTGTATCTTCTCAACTCTTTAGTGCCCAGTATTGCTCCGCTGTTTCACAAATAGTAAAGGCAGGCAGTAGGTGTGTCAGCTGACAACTCCCAAGAGATGGTTGTGAGTGATGGTTGTCTTTACCCTAACCCTGACCTTCTCCTCTTGTATCTCTCTGCGCATGTTCAGTGCTCTAGCAACGTTGAACTCATGCAAGAGCCCTGCCTCCTTTCACTGTGGAAATCTCTTGGCTTTGTTTTTTAACAATTAAACTTTATTATACAACCCAGCTAGCTTACACAAGAGGGAAAAAAGAGTGAACCTTCTGGTATCCGTTCCACAGGACGGGTCCCTAGGTGTCTCTGGTCTGCGTGCTGGTCCGGCCTGTTCGCTGATCTTTTTCCCCCCATCCACGTGCTCTCAAGCCGGGTCTGAACCTGCTGATCCTCTCTCCTCTCGGCCTGCCTGTCTCTCATGTGCAAGGGGGCGGTCTCCCTTTCCCATTGAGGGTTGATTAGAAACACAATAGTCCAGGTGGAGTCCCCAGGTCCGCTTCCTTAATTCCAGGCCCAGGATGGCTCCACCCAGTCTATCTCAAGGTTAATCTCAGGGAGTATCCATGGTGTGTCCAAGGGCAAAGCCCGCCAAGACTGCTTTCACCTGTGACAAAGCTTACAATCCTTCCCACAGAAATCCAGAAATGTGAAAATAATGGTTGCTGTTCAGTTTGGTCTTGCCTCTTTTCTGACTAAAGTTTCACTAGTCCTTAAACATGATGTCATCTTGGCCCCTCATCATCCTGGTGACTCTCATCTGAACAAACTTGGATACTTTTGCCAATGGACTTTCAAAATGAGCACTACACTCCACACTGTTGTTGTGATCCTATCCAAGAGTTGGTGGACCTGTATGACAACCTATAATAATCTGTCTGTTCAGTCGTCTCAAAGATTCCTAAGCTTTAGGCAAAGTAAGACCTCGGGTCTTTTTCATGCAACCCCCACCTATAGAGTCCACTCTTGTCCTCTGTACTCTCAGGTCATATTTTAAACTAAAATGTTCAATTGTCTATTTATCCTTTCTGTTTCAAATCTCAGCACCTTAAACCAGAATGCCGAGACAGCTTTGAGTCTCTAAGTCAGCCTTCAGCTACTCCTCCTCCCCACAACTTTTTCCAGCATCTTTAAGCCCTCTTAAATTGTGACTGAATTAGTTACTGTCATCATAAGAAACAGAGAGGGTAGGTCATGGCCAACAACCCAAATCCAGCCACAGTCTGCTTTTCTAAACAACATTTTTTGGAACACAGCCATGTTCATTTGTTTATATATTATCAAAGCTGCTTTCCTACCACCACAGAGACCATTAATTGGGCATAGATCAGAAATATATACCATCTTGCCCTATATGGAGAATGTTTACCAAAAAACTCCCAACCTGAGCCTTGAGGGAAACAGAGCAGGATGGAACCTAAGTCGGGTTGCTATGGGTTTCCTATTTGTCTTAACGTCACTAGGCAGTATGTTTAGAAATTGTAGCTCACATGGTTCTGAATTCATGTACAGATGTGATTGTTCAGAGAGGCTTCTTCTTGCAGTAGATGCTAATTAGCACAGAAATTCACAACTAGACAGTGTGGGGACAGCAAGAAACATGGGAGCACTCAGCCCTAAATGGAACAACTTCATCCTTTCCCCTCAAGCCTCAGGGATCTACCTCAAAGAGGCGATGCTAGGTGATTCCAAGGAAAGAGCTTTTCCCAGATCCAAGGGGCCCAATACATCTATGAACTGACAGAGACTGTAGCATAGGACCTGCGCAGGTTCAAGCCAGATGGAGCTCCAACGCTAGGAGGGGGATGTGGGTGATCAGTCCCACCCTAAACCAAGAAGCTATTTGCAATTCATACATGCTGGCAAAGGGAAAACCAGTTTTGTACAATGGAATGTCACTGAGCATATCAACTACACTCCGGGCCCCATGCCCAGGAGTAGTTGGCCAACACAAAATAAATTCCATGGGTTTTTGGTTTCGTGGGATTTTTGTTTGGTTTGGTTTTAGTAGTTTTTATCTTATTGGGTTTTGTTTCTGTGTTTTGATTTTCCTTTTGGGAATTGTGTGTGTGTGTGTGTGTGTGTGTGTGTGTGTGTGTGTGTGTGTGTGTGTGT
>OU015742.1:93687931-93700820 GCA_907169655.1 Acomys percivali
TGTGTGTGTGTGTGTGTGTGTGTGTGTGTGTGTGTGTGTGTGTGTGTCTATGTGTGTTTCTTTTGAGAGGTAGAATAATGTTGAGTGGATAGAGAGAGGTAGGGAGGATCTGAGAGAAGTTGAGAGAGAGGAGAAACATGATCAAAATATAGTAAATTAAAATGTTGTATAAAAATCATTTTAATGAAATATAAATAAATGTGACCATACCTAGGGACCTGTGCAGAATTCAAGACACACCCTGTTCTTGATGTAGCTTGATCCTAATCATCCTGTTAAAGTAAAGAAGATTAATTAAGTAATTAACTGTTAATCATTTAATTCAAAAAATGCTTGCTGGCTATCTTTCTCTCCTCTCCTCCCTCTCTCTCTCTCTCTCTCTCTCTCTCTCTCTCTCTCTCTCCCCTCCCCCATCTCTTCTTCTTACTCTTCCTGTCTCTGTCTCTCTCTGGGGTACCCCTCCCCTTTTTCCTTCTCTCCCCCATGCTTATTTAATAAACCTCATATAACATTAAAAAATGCTCATCTAAATTTCAGGGGAAAGAATGGAAAGTAAATTCTGAAGGAAGAGTAAAAGACTAGAGAAAAAATTGATACTAAGAAGTAGCCAGAAGCCCAGGACCAGAAAGGCTTCTGCAGAGATGAATGGACTTGTCCCCGTGGTAGCTAATGCTTTCCACTCATGTGGACCTGGATGTGTGGAGATGTGATGTGCCTCCCAAGGCAGGAATGTGAAAAGTTGCCATGGTTACTGCTTGGAACAAGGCTTCCTCTTTGTTGGCCCTGTAGATAGGTAGTTACTTATTAAACCTAACAGTGCGTTAGAGTCCAACATCATTGTATGGAAGTTAATTCTCACAGCCCTAAGCCCAGAGAATGTATGGCCTTTGTCTTCTTTTAAACTCTGGAACATTCTCTTGTTCCCAGTGAACAATTTTCCCAGAGCTTCCATGATTTGAATCAGCTGTCTAGATTATGCTATGTGGGGTTAACTGTCTAAGTAAGAAAATGTATACACAATTGAACACATAGATACACTAAACAAAACAAATGTTAACAAATACTGAGCATAGGAACATGCAGAAATGTGTCATTTGCAAGAGAGAGGGTGTCAGAAGTCTTCAGAAAACACGGGCTGGGATCTGGCAGCCTTGAATTAAAACCTTTCCATGTCACTTTGATATTTCTGTCCCAGATAGGTTTCTGTTGCTGAGATCAAAAGCAACTTACTGGAGGAAAAAAAAAAAAAAAGCTGTTTCATCTTACAGCTCTAGTCTCACATTCTGTCCCTGAGGAAAGTCAAGGCAGGAAGCCAAGGCAGGAACCTGGAAGCAGGAACTGAAGTGGAGGCCACAGAGGAATCTGCTTACTGGCTTGCCTTCCATGGCTCACTCAGCCTGTTATATATGTATATATATATATACACACATATATATAATCCAGAACAACTTGACCAGCAAGTAGTACTACCTACTATGGGGCTAGACCTCCATCATTCATTAACCAAGAAAATGGTCCCGACAAATTTGCAAACATGCCAATCTGGTAGAGCCATTTCCTCCCATTGGTATTCCTTCTTCCCAGATGACCTTAGCTTGTATCAACCTGACAAAAAAAACTAACCAGCATACCTTCCCAGGCTTCAGTTTGTTCACCTGAAAAATGGAAATAATAGCACTTCTCCTTTAGAGAGACTAATAAGAACAAATGTTATGATATACTTAACATACATGGTACCTAGAACCTAGTAAGCACTCAAGAAAGGTTAGAATTCTGGTGATTTTTTTAAGATAATTCCCCAAATATTCCTCCACATATAACACTAAAATCACATGCCTTACTTAGCAAAAGAATATCTCAGTCTCCCCAAGGTAAGATATAAGCTCTGGGGTTGACCTGAAAAGAATGTTCTCAGTCTCCTTGTCTACCAAAGATAACCTCATCAAGGATGGATGTTATTACACTAAAGAAGCAATCGCCTTTGTTTATTACTTTTCCAAATAAAAATCATCCTTGTTGAACTTGAGCACCAGCTGCACAGGCATTCCCACGTCCTTACGGAGTACCCTTTACCTGTTAAAGCACTGCGGCTCAAACTAGACTGATTCTTATTCTACCTTCACAGGAATGGCCCAAAGGTGACACAGGATGCTAAGGGCACCAGAGACTTGGGCTCCTTCTCATTTTGCTCTCCCACCTCCTGCTGTCCTTGAGTCAGACTTAGAACCACCAAAAACTTGCTAATAATTCAAATTCTCAGACCTCAGTCCAGGGTCATTAATCAGAGACTATGCGTACAGGTAAAGCATCTATATTCTAACAAGCTTCCTCAACACTGTCCTTGTCTATGTGGTCAGGGACGACTTATCAACTTGTTCATGTCTAGACTGGAAATTGAAAAAGAAAGACATAAAACACAAATTCTACTAAGTGCAAGACTAGATTTTGGGACCACTGGGGCCTGCCACAGATGATGATGAGATGGCCAAGCTGCTCATGTGTTTGCTATGTACTGAACTTAATCTCCAGAGCCCATGTACAAAGCCAGGCATGGTAGGGCAAGATTGTAATCCCAGAAACAGGTAAATCAATTCTGGAGGCTTGTTAGTTTGCCAGCCTAGGATAAGTGCTGGGCCCCAAGTCCCTAGAAGTCACTTCATCTCAAAAACAAGGTTGGAGTAGGGGTGGTGAGCAGCGAGATGTCCCTGTGGATAATGGTACTGACCTGACTGCCAAGACTGATGACCTGAACTTAGTCCCCAGAGCCACATGGTAGAAAGTGGGAATTAACTCCTGCAAGTTGGTCTCTGACTTTTGCAACAGCTTTGACTTCTTCCCTCCCCTAAATATCTCTCTCTCTCTCTCTCTCTCTCTCTCTCTCTCTCTCTCTCTCTCTCTCTCTCCCACACACACACACACACACACACACACACACACACACACACACACACACTCACACACACACAGTCTGTGCCACAATTCAAAGACAAATGGCCACATCCTTCTACTCCGGACATGGGAAAGTCAACACCCCCAGCATCTCTTAGAGTGGTTGCACTCATTTTCCTAGGTGCCTTTGACACCTCTAGCTTTGACTTCTTCCCTCTCCTAAATACTTATCTTTCTCAAGTCAACCCTCCTAAGGATGATCTTGTTCTTTCAGCCATTCCAGGACTCTCTCCTTCATTTCATCACAATCCTTTGACAAGTGCACAGCACACCATCCAGAAACTTTCATATTCCTGTTCTCCTGCTGCACCCCCACTAGACCCAACCTTCTGACACTTCCTTAGCTCTGCTTTTCACTCCAAAGTTTCCTAAAAAGGCAAATTACCCTGACAAAAACTTGATCCCAGATTTTTAAAAATCTCCACCCATAAAAGGCTATAATATCCCCATATATTTAAGCCAATCAAATTTAAAGGTCATGGGAGAAGTGTTAGGCCTAAGACACATTTGTCTCAAAAGTTTATACTCTATATTTTAAATGGGTCATTTTAACTATACATTTAACTATGAATTTTAATTTTAAAAGTGGCCCTGGTTTTATTGAAGCATTATTTATAGACAAAACTTCCATCTATGTTACCATCTGGTTATTTCCTTTAATTGCTGGAAGTCGAGATTCCATCGCTGACTAAAGTTCTAAATAAAAGAATTGTTTAGTTAAATGATTGAGGCAGAACAACGAAGTATGAAGTCAAAAGAACTGTTACCCTAGTTACTCTGTTTCTTCCCTAAGTTTACTTGGTTGGTTATGGTCATATTTGGATGGTTAAGGTCCTACTTAGATGGCTAAGGTCATACTTGGATGGTTAAGGTACTACTTGGGTAGTTACGGTCATATTTGGTTGGTTATGGTCATATTTGTGTAGTTATCATCATACTTGGGTGGTTAAGGTCATACTTAGTTGGTTAAGATCATACTTGGTTGGTTATGGTCATACTTGGGTAGTTAAGGTCATATTTGGATGGTTAAGGTCATATTTGGGGGTAGTTAAGGTCATACTTGACTAGTTGAAGTTGCACTTGGTTGGTTAAGATCGCACTTTATTACTTAAGTTATACGTGATTGGTTAAGATAGTCCTGGTTGGTTAAGGTCATCCTGGTTGGTTAAGGTCGTCCTGGTTGGTGAAGGTTATCCTAGTTGGTTAAGGTCGTCCTGGTTGGTTAAGGTTATCCTAGTTGGTTAAGGTTGTTCTTGGGTGGCTGCCCCACTATAATAATGAATGTACCTGCAGAGGTTCTGAATGATCGCCCTGAGCTAAGCCCTATATGAAGCATCTTGCATGCAACTCTATAACCTTCATGACAGTCTGTCTGTCCTTACAGGTGAGAAAACTGATTCACTGAGAGATATCTTCACCTGGAATAATGCCACACACCAAGCCATAGAGGTGAAAACAAGTCCTGTCTCGTGGAACCCAAAGCCCAGATCCCAGGCTTCTCAGCATTCTGCCATGCCTTTCTCCGGGAAGCTCCACAGAGCCGCTCCCTCCTGTGCTTCCCCAGGACAGAAGAGCTGTTCTATGGCAAATGCACATTGTGATGGGAACCGGAGACAGAAACTGGTCACCAAGGCCAAGGACTACACAGCAGCAGTTCTGAGACACTCTCCTGGATGCCACTGACTTATGGGAAATCTTGTGTGACTGTGGGTGTCTGGCACCCCCACTCCTGAGATAAAGCCGACCTGAAGTGAGAAGGAAGGCCTCTTTCAAATTCAAAGACACCCACTTTTCCTGCATCAGTATCACTGCCAATGTGTTCTTTGCTCAACAAATTAAAATGTATACTTAAAGAAAGGAAAGAAAGATGGAAAAAGGGAATGAAAGAAGTTAGTTAGTCAGTTGTTGGTTAGTTAGTTGGTTAGTTAGTTTAGTCAATCTAAGGGCAACCTTAACACAGTCTTGGTCAGGTGACAGGTTCCCTACAATCAACTGGCCCTTATTTGCAGGGACATTCCCTTTGTACCCACTACAGCTGATCAAAGCTTGTGTTTCCTTTCATTGTTTTTGAAAAGTGATTGCTTTGGGGGGCATTGTTTTTGTTTTTGTTTGAAGGGGAGGGTATTTTTTTCTTTTCATCTCATGCTTTCTTGCTCTCCTTTCAGCATCTGAAATGTTACAATTCTGGAAATCATTTCCTTTAAGGGAGCGTCACAAAAAACCACTTCTCAGCAGTACACTACTAGCTCAGCTATGACTGGGTGTTTTTTTGCAGCTGCCCTGCTTCCTGCAGAGGCAAGATAGCAGCCATCAAAACACAGCTATCGCTAGTGGGCTTGTGTCTGCCTAGCTCAGGGCCGCTTTTCCCTGGATGGCTTTGGTACCATTCTATTCAGAGACAAGACAAATGGAAGACCATTGGCAAGGGAGACAGAAGATGTTCAGAGGCGGTCAGCAGCAATTCACACAAAGAGAAGAAATTCTATTGAACCAGAGTTGCCAGGAGCTGGTTCACAGCCCCAACTGCAGAGAGCAGCTGTCTTTACCTCTGAATAGGAAAATGGCTCATGCTCTAAGCATCTTTAATGGAGACTTCATCAAAGTCAATTTAATTCCTATCCCCTGGGTGTGAAAAGCTTCATCCACAGCTTTGTTATATGTTGATATTTCTTGTCTATTACAAAGCTTTGTATTTGTCCTATGATGATGCAAATGCATGTCCAAAATCCAAAGCCTGGAGCAGCTTCCCAGCCACACAGCAGTGCTCCTTCTCCCTCACCTCATTTTGGTATTCACCCACGTACAAGCACAGCTCTCACTACTCAAGGAATAGACAGAGTTTATTCTGGAGACAAATATGACTGACGGCTACCTCCGAATGCCATGTCTGAAAGTGGTAAGATTTTTGTCAAGCTTTCATAGTTACAGAACAAAAGAAAGGCATAAATCAAAGCACTTTGCAAAAAAACATGGGTGGGAAGGTGCGGTCACAGCAAGGAACTCTCTGCCACAGGCTCCGATGCTGCTTGAAGGTATCTGTAGCCTTTGGGATGGTGGAAGTTAGCAGTCTGTTAGGTTTACAACATCTCAAATTGCTTCATCTGATACTGGGATGTTAGGTCAGACACACAGAAGGGTAATGAATGGTTAATTAAGAGGCTAAAGATTATTCAAGATAATTTGGGCCTAGATCTGCAACATTCCAACTCACTGTGGTCATGGGGTTCTAATCAATCAGCCTTAGAGAATCTCTAATGCAGGTGTGTGTCTCTTTTCAGAGAATTCTAGTCCGCACCCTGGCAGTAGTGCGCAGACTGAAGGAGTCTACTTCGAGGCCTGTCTCTTCACCCCACACGGCAAACAGACCCTTCTTGTCTCTGGAGACCCTGGAGACGTCCAGGAATTTCCACAGATGGGCTTCTTAGAGAGTCAGGAGCTCTGTTCTGGGGACCCAGTGAAACTCCCCAGAGTTGACCTGAGCAAGATGAGAACCATGGAAAGAGACGACAGTTGCCACAAGAGCTGAACACGATGTGGGTGACCCCACGAGTCAAGCTCTCTTCCCAGGGAAAACTACATGGTCACAAGTGACTTTCATACCCACGGGGGAGAGGAGGAAAGAGCTGTCACTCACTCAGCAGCTCACGGGGAGAGAGACAAAGGAAGCTACTGCCCTATCTGGGGACACTTTCTCTGTATGGAGGGATAACAGCTCCTTAAACTTGCCAGTCAGCTGATCACCACCAGGACCAGGCTGCCACCAGGTAGCCTCCTCCTCTGTGGCTGATTTTACCAGGAAGGGTTTTTTTGTTTTTTGGTTTTTTTAACCGAAACAGATTAACTATTTCTTTGGGCTTTGTTTTAGTTTTCATGTTTTGTGGTTATATTATTTTTGTTTTTTCTTCAAATTCCATTGAAATAGCTTCCTCAATAGCCTGCTATTTTTCAAATCAAAGATGACTGTGACATGGCAACACAATGGAATATGTTGATGGCTGAGTGTGGCTCACTGGGAGAAGACCGTGTTAAGCTTGAGGTGCCTCGGGCCTTCGGTGCCATGTGACTAGAGTGATTCTCATCTCTCTGGCTCGATGTGTGACACTGGCCTAGGTGATGACATCTCTCCCAGAGGTTCACCTGTTAAAACTAAGGCTAAGGACAGACAGAGTACAGGGATACAGGCATTTATAAAAAGTTTTTCATAATTTTGCATCCTGAATTCAGTCTGAACTCCACAGGCTTGGAGTTTCCCTCCAGCTCACAAATACAGCTCTTCCTCTGAACTTGGATGGGCAGGGACATGTAGTAACCATGAAAGGCCTTGACATTGGTAAGATTCCTGCTTATGGGTTGCTGGGTCACTGGGCTTAAGCCTGGTTGGTCTGACCACACATGCTCCATGTGTCCACATGACCAGCTTTAGAGTATGCAAGGAGCAGAGGTGTGCTCTTCCACTGACAGTGTGTGTGCAAAAGAGAAAAGGAGTAATGAAGAAAACTAATGCTCTCCACCGGACCAGGTTGCTACCTGCCAGGCACTCAGCTGGGAGCACCTGCATGTCCTAACTTGATGAAGGAGGCCCAAACAGCTTGAAAAAAAATGGGCAAATGGAGGAGTGATGGGGGCTAAATAGTTTGACCAAATGCAGTAATAACTGCTACAAAGTCAAATTTTAAAACTCAGGTCTGTGTGAACCTACAGAGCAAGATCTGCAGTGTACTGACAACAGTGCTATCCCTGCACTGTCCTTACTTACAAAATGGGAGGGAGGCAGAGACAGTTATTTAAAAAAAGATGCATCAGCGCCAAGATGGCAATGCTTGATCAACAAGGCAGCAGTGACTGCACAGCAACTGAAGGACCAAACTATGGCCTGCAAAACGCCAGAGCTGGTGTTTCCCAGGTGAGAGGAGGCCTCATGCTGTGGAACACAATGGCTCTAACCTCAGGTCACCTGGCTTAGCAAAAGAAACGTTCCTGGGTCCCCACATGCACACTGGACACAGCGTCTACCCACACACCTGCATGCAGCACGCTACACTCAGTGTCTCAAACTGAACTGTGGGCCACAAAGAAACCAGTGTCTGGGTCTCTGATCTAAGAGGAGACCCCACTGTGTGAGACACAAGTGGGTCTGACCTCAGATAATTGGATAATCCATACAAAAGTTCCAGGTCCCCAAAGACACTGGATCTCAGCATATAGCCACTCACCTACATTCCTCTCAACAGCCAGTGAAGGGAACCAGAAACTAATACCTGATTCCAGAGAGAGCTAAATGGCTAAAGGCCAGCTTAAAACACAAACAACAAAAGCCAAAGCAATATGGCATCTCCAGAACCCAGTTATTCCAAGACAATTAGCCCTGGACACTCTAACACAACTGAACACAATAAAATGACTTCAAATATATTCTTATGAAGACAATAATGGAAAATGAATAAAATCCATAAGGAAATAGAAAATACAGTCAAATGGATTGAGGCCTTTAGAGAGGCCTATAAGAGAGAAAATAAATAAATCACTTGAAGAAATTCAGGAAAATACAAACAATCATGTAAAGGAAATCAATAAAAGTTCAATATCTGAAGATGAAAATGGAAACAATAATAACAGCACAAATTGGAACAAGCCTGGAAAGGAAGAACTTAGAGAATAAAACAGGAGCTACAAAAGTAAGTATCTCCAACAGAATACAAGAGATTGAGGAAAGAATCTCAGATGTAGAAGATACAATGGAAGAATTTGATGCAACTATCAAAGAAAATGTTAAATCCAAAAAGTTCCTGACACAAAACATCCAAGAAAGCAAGGACACCATGAAAAGACAAAACCTAAGAATAATAGGAATTAAAGAAAGAGAAGATTCCCAGCTCCAAGGCACAGAATATATTTTCAACAAAATCACAGGAGAAAATTTCCCCAATCTCAAGAAAGAGATGCCTATAAACATATAAGAGGCATACATAACACCAAGTAGATTAGACCAGAAAAGAAAATCCTCCTGCCACATAATAATTAAAACACTAAATTCACAGAACAACAGAAATAAATAAATAAATAAATAAATAAATAAATAAAAGCTGCAAGGGAAAAGGGCCAAGTAACGTATAATGGAAAACCTATCAGAACCACACCTGACTTTTTAAGAGAGATCATGAAAGCCAGAAGGACCTTTTATGTCTTGCAGACCCAAAGAGACCACGGATGCCAGTCCAGACTACTATTCCCAGAAAAAAAAATTAATAACCACAGATGGAGAAAACAAGATATTCCACACAGAAAAAATAAAATAAAATAAACAAATTTAAAGAGTACCTAGCCACAAATCCAGTATAGAAGATATTAGAAGTAAAGCCCCAACCCATAATGGTTAACTACACCCAGAAAAACACAGGAAATAAATATAACTGCACATCCACAAAACCAGAAGAAAGGAAACACACAAATACTCTCTACCACAACCAACATAAAAAAAAAAAAAAACAGTAACTAACAACGACTTGTCATTAATATCTCTCAACATCAATGGCCTCAACTCCCCAATAAAAGACACAGGTTAACAAAATGGATACAAAAACAGGACTCATCATTCTACTGCATACAAGAAACACACCTCAACAATAAAGATAGACATTACCTCAGAGTAAAGAGATGGAAAAAGGTATCCCAAGCAAATGGACCCAAGACACAAGCTGGAGTAGCCATTCTAGTATCTAATAAGACAGACTTTCAACCAAAACTAATCAAAAGAGATGGGGAAGGACACTTCATACTCATCAAATGAAAAATACACCAAGATGACATCTCAATCCTGAGCATTTATGCCTCAAATACGAGGGCACCCACATTCATAAAAGAAAAATTACTAAAGCTTAAATCACATATCGAACCATGCACATTAATAGTAGGAGACTTCAACACCCCATTCTCAATAGACGGATTACTGAGACAGAAATAATTGGAGAAATAATGAAACTGATAGACGCCAGGAATCAAGTGGGCCTAACAGATTTCTACAGAACATTTCACCCAAACACAAAAGAATATATCTTCTTCTCAGCACCTCTAGGAACCTTGTCCAAAATTGACCATATACTTGGTCTCAAAGCAAATCTCAACAGATACAAGAAGGTAGAAATAACCCCTTGCATTTTATAATACTACCACAGATTATAGGTAGACCTAAACAACAACAGAAAGTCTACAAACTCATGGAAACAGAACAACTTCCTATTCAGTGACCTCTAGGTCAGAGACAAAATTTTTTTAAAAATTAAAGGCTACCTAGAATTCAATGAAAATGAAGGTAAATCATACCCAAACTTACGAGAAACAATGAAAACAGTGCTAAGAGGAAAATTCATAGCACTAAGTATCTTCACAAATCAATTGGAGAGGTCCCATACTAGCAACTTAACAGCACACCTGAAAGCTCTAAAACAAAAACAAACATACCAAAGAGGAGTAGACAACAGGAAATCATCAAACACAGGGCTGAAATCAATAAATTAGAAACAAAGAAAACAATTCAAAGAATCCACAAAACCAAGAGCTGGTACTATGATAATATCAACAAGAGAGACAAAACCTTAGCCAAACTAACTAAAATACAGAGGGAAAGTACTCGAATCAACAAAATCAGAAATGAAAAGGGAGATGTAACAATAGACAATTTCAGGGAATCAAAAAAATCATTAGGTCTTACTTCAGAAGCCTATATGCCACAACATTTTAAAATCTAAATGAAATGGACAATTTTCTTAATAGATACCACTTACAAAAATTAAATCAAGATAGGTTAAACAAATTAAATAGTTCTATATCCCCCCAAGGAAATAGACACAGTCATCAAAAGTCTCACAACAACAACAACAACAAAAGCCTAGGGCCAGATGGATTCAGCACAAAATTCTATCAGACCTTCAAAGAGGAGCTAATACCAATTCTCTTCAAACTATTCCACAAAATAGAAACAGAAGGAACATTACCAACTCATTCTATGAGACCAGAGTCACCTTGATACCTAAACCACACAAAGACCCAACAAAGAAAGAATTTCAGACCAATTTCACTTATGAACATTGATGCAAAAATAATCAATGAAATAAACATAAACACATTAATAATCCAAGAACACATCAAAAATACCATCCACCATGACCAAATAGGCTTTATCCAGACATGCAGGAGTGGTTCAATATACAGAAATCCATCATTAAAACAAACTGAAAGAAAAAAAAAACAGATGATCACCTCCTTAGGTGCTAAAAAAGCGTTTGACAAAACCCAACACCCATTCATGTTAAAATGTTGGAGAGATCAGGGAAACAAGAAACATACCTAAACATAGTAAAGGCAATATACAGAAAGTCTATATCCAACATCAAACTAAATAGAGAGAAACTTAAACCAATTCCACTGAAATCAGGGACAAAACAAAGCTGTCCACTCTCTCTGTACCTCATTAATATAGTACTTGAAGTCCTAGCTAGAGCAATAAAACAACTATAAAAGATCAAAGGGATACAAATGGGAAAAGAAGAAGTCAAAGTATTACTACTCACAGATGATATAATATACATAAGTGATTTGGTAGAATTTTCTATCAAGGAACTCCTATAGCTGACAAACACCTTCAGCAAAGTGGCTGAATACAAAAATCAACTCAAAATAAATCAATAGCCTTCTGTATACAAAAGCCAAATGGACTGAGAATGAAATTATGGAAGCAACACCCTTTACAACAGCCACAAAAAAAAAAACCCATAAAATATCTTGGTGTAACTCTAACCAAGCAAGTGAAAGGTTTGTATGAAAAATACTTCAAGTCTCTGAAGAAAAAAATTGAAAAAAGGTATCAGAAGATGGAACGATCTCCCATGCTCATGGATCAGTAGGACTAACATAGTAAATATGGTCATCTTACCAAAATGAATCTACAGGTTCAATGCAAATCCCATCAAAATGCCAACATAACTCTTTACAGACTTTGTAAGAACAATTCTCAACTTCATATGGAAAAACAAAAAGCACTGAATAGCTAAGACAAAGACAATCTTTTACAATAAAAGATCTTCTGGAGGACTCTCCATCACTGATCTGAAGCTGTACTATAGAGCAACTGTAATAAAAAATCTTCATGGTACTGGCATAGAAATAGGCTGATGGAGCAATGGAATTGAATCAAAGACCCAGAAATAACTCACACACCTATGACACTTGATCTTCAACAAAGAAGCCAAAACCATACAATGGGAAAGAGACAGCATCTTCAACAGATGGTGCTGGTCTAACTGGAAAAATGCAAATAGATCCATATTTATCACTCTGCACAAAACTCAAGCCCAAGTGGATTGAAGGCCTCAACATAAAACCAGACACACTAAATCTGTTAGAAGAAAAAGTGGGGCAGAGACTCGAACTCATTGGCGTAGGAGACAACTTCCTGAACCAAACACCAGCAGCTCAGGCTCTAAGATTAATAAATAATAAATGAGACCTCATGAAACTGAAAAACTTCTGTAAGGCGAAGGACACTGTCAACAACAAAACGACATCCCATAGACTGGTAAAAGATCTTCATCAACCCTACATCCAACAGAGGGTTAATATCCAAAATATATAAAGAAATCAAGAACTTAAACACCACCAAACCAAATAATTCAGTGGAGTACAGCTTTCTGGGCCTGGCCGAGCAGGAGGAGCCATCATGGGTGTTGACATTCATCACAAGATGGACCTAAATGTTCCACACAAGGAGCCCAAGAGCCAGAGCATCTACCTGCAGCTGCTGGTCAGGCTGTACAGGTTTCTGGCCCGACAAACCAACTCTACCTTCAATCAGGTGGTGCTGAAAAGGTTATTCATAGAAAGAAAGAAAGAAAGAAAGAAAGAAAGAAAGAAAGAAAGAAAGAAAGAAAGAAAGAAAGAAAGAAAG
>OU015742.1:93700830-93733406 GCA_907169655.1 Acomys percivali
AAGAAAGAAAGAAAGAAAGAAAGAAAGAAAGAAAGAAAGAAAGAAAGGAAAGGTTATTCATGAGTCGCACCAACCAGCCTTCTCTGTCCCTGTCACGCATCATCCAAAAGATGAAGCTTCCTGGCCGAGAAAACAAAATTGTTGTGGTTGTGGGGATGGTGAAAGATGATGTGAGATTCCTGGAAGTGCCCAAGCTGAAGGTGTGCGCACTACCTGGGCCCAAAGTCACATCCTCAATGCTGGGAGTAAGATTCTCATGGTCGACCAGCTGGCCCTAGAATCTCCCAAAGGCTGAGGCACTATGTTCCTGTCTGGTCCTTGGAAAGGCCAAGAGGTATACTGGCATTTTGGCAAAGCCCAAGGGACCCCACACAGCCACACCAAACTCTTTGTCTGCTCTAAGAGCCAGAAGTTCCAGTGTGAGAAAGGCTGAAGGGCCAGTTAAGGCTACAAAACCTAACCCTGGATCTTACTGTTATTAAAAAAGCATTGGATGTTTTTTAAAAGTTAGATACAGAACTAAACAGAGAATGCTCAACAGAGGACTATTGATAACTGAGAAACAGCTAAAGAAATGCTCAACATCCTTAGTCATCACAGAATAGCAACTCAAAACAACTCTGAGATTCCAACTTATACACATCAGAATGGCTAAGTGACAAGACATGCTGACAAGGATGTGGAGAAAGGGGAACACTCCTCCATTGCTGGTGGGAGTACCAACTTGTACAACCACTTTGGAAATCAATTTGGCACTTTCTCAGAAAACTAGGAATAGTGCTACCTCAAGACCTAGCTTTATGCTCCTGGGAATATACCCAAAAGATGCTCCACAATACAACAAGGACATTTGCTCAACTATGTTCATAGCAGCTTTATTTGTAATAGCCAGAATCTAGAAACAACTTAGATGTCCCTCAACCAAAGAAGTGATAAAGAAATTGTGGCACATTTACACAATGGAATACTATTCAGCTATTCAGAACAAAGAAATCTTAAAATTTGCAGGCAAATGGATGGAACTAGAAATGATCATCCTGAGTAAGGTGACCCAGACCCAGAAAGACACACATGATTTATACTCACTTATAAGCAGATGTTAGCCATAATACAGGATAATCACTCTACAATCCACAGACCTAAAGAAGCTAAATACAAGGAGGACCCTAGTGAGGATGCTTAATACTCACTCATTCAGAAGGGCAAGTAGAATAGACACTAGAAGATCTTGAAGAGAGGGAACAGGACAGGAGCCTACCATAGAGGTCCTCTGAAAGACTTCATCCAGCAGGGGATGGAAGCAGATGCTGAGACTCACAGCCAAACTTTGGGACACAGTGCAAGGTGACTTAGGGAAGAGTTGAGGGATAGAAGGACCTGAAAGGGACAGGAGCTCCACAGGGAGAACAACAGAGCCAACAAATCTGGGCCCATGAGGACCTACGGAGACTGATGCAGCAACCAAGGACCATGTATGGAGAGGACTTAGACCCCCTGCTCAAATGTGGTTGATAGGAAGCACAGTCTCCATGTGAACCCCATAATATGGGGAGTAGTGGCTACCTCTGGTATAGACCCTGTTGCCCACTAATTGATCACTTCCCCCTGGCGGAGCAGCCATGCCAGAGGAAGAAGATGCAGGCAGTCTTGATGATACTTGATAGGCTGGGGTCAGAAAGTAAGGGAGGAGGGCTCCCCCTTTCTGAGGACTAAGGGAAGGGTGAGGAGGAAGAGGGAGGGAGAGTGGGACTGGGAGGAGATTAAGGAGGAGGCTACAATTGGGATGTAAAGTACCTAAATTTTAAAAAACTATTATAAACCTGGCCAAGAAGTGGTGACTAGGAAGATCAGCCTTTCAAGAGGGTACTGCTACCACTATTTCGTTAAAGGGAGATTGTAAACAAACTGCCTTCCAAATACTTACCTTTACTTTCATAGAGTAATGCAGTTCTCAACCTTCATCAGGGGAACCTTCCTTTTTGCACGGGACGACAGTCAGTATACACACTCACAAATGGTCAGATGGCAGAAAACATGTGACGGTGGAGTGCTCAGTCCTCAATGTAACATCTCTACTACTACATCTCTTTACTCCAAGACTCAGAGAACATCACAGGGGAGGGGCCAAAAAGATTTTAAGAGCCACAGACAAAGGAGGACTTCTGTGACACACTGTCTTCTGGACAGGAAAGGGCAGTTCCACCCCTGAGCTCTCAGCAGTTGTGATTGCTGGCCTACGACCTGCACCAGATTCATTAAAGCTTTACTATGCATGGCGGCGGAGTTCCTAGGATGGATACTATTGGCTGTTCATGGATGCTGGGGAGATTGGAATCATATTTCTTTGAGAGTATGGCCATTGATAGGTTTTCCATACATAAGTGGATTGCCCTATATATCTGTGCAAGAGTCTACTTTTATTTTTTTGCCTTAAATATGCAGTTTTCATATATATATATATGGACAGGGATAGCACTTGACAAGGGAGCTTAAGCCCTGGCTGTCTGCCATCAAGGGAGCCTTCAGAAAAGAGCTTATCCTCTGCCTTTTTAATGTGTGCAGGACCCTCAGGCCAGCACACCAGGAAAAAAATGACCTTGAGGTATTAGCCCTCCTGCAGAAGCTGAAAATTAGCTGCAAAAATGGGTGTGGTGGATGGCTCTGACAGCTGGGTGATGGGGATGACGTCATTGAAAAGTTTGGCTCTGTGCTGGCTGAGAACGGGACAGTGCAGTACAAGCATGGATGGCTGCACTCCAAGCAGAAGTTCTGGAACCATCTAGGGGAGGTACTCCTATAGAACTTGGTCATCTGCTGCCTTGCTTCCATGGCCCTATTCGGACTGCCCCAGAAGCATGGAACCTCCACTGAGTTTTGGAATG
Source organism: Acomys percivali (assembly GCA_907169655.1). Taxonomy (NCBI): domain Eukaryota; kingdom Metazoa; phylum Chordata; class Mammalia; order Rodentia; family Muridae; genus Acomys; species Acomys percivali. The sequence continues at coordinate 93,703,713 of OU015742.1, forward strand.
GCATGCCGAACATCTCACCCATGGCCCACAGTTGCACCCTGAAGAACAAGATGGAATTCTAGGAACAGGACAAGAAAGAGAAGATCTGGGAGAAGTTTGTGGTAGCCCTCCAGGCAGAGCTTGCTGGCAAGGGGCTGAGGTTCTCCCGGCAGAGGCATGATAAGCTTCCATGTCCTCCCTGAGGGCTGGGATAAGCCCTGCTGCCTCAATAGCCTATATGGAGACAGCTTCCACATGATCTACTTCTTTGGGAATGAGACCAGTCCTTGTGGGAATGACTTTGGGATCTATGCAGACTCATGATTATAGACGTGGTCTCCCCTCAAGACACTGTACAATGCTGCATAGAGCTTTCCTTCCCAGCAAGAGCTCATGAGGCATGACGGTACCCACAGCTGAGCACTTCAAAGACCTTCAAAGAGCTCTGGCCAGGCTTGAAGAGAGAACATGGGGTGTCAAGGGCCCCCTTTCTCTGGTCCAACATGTAGGGTCATGTGGGGCACCACAAGGCCCACTCACACAGGACCAAGATCTGTGTGGCGACCAGCCCAAGCTTTGATGAGACACAGTCCTGCACCTGGCTTCTGCTGCTGCTGGTCTGTGGGGCAGAATAGGTTTCATCCCAGAGGGAGGCATGTGAATTAAGCTTTGGAGCCACTCTCCACAGACTGACCAGGGGCAGAGTGGCAGGGAAGGGGCACTGCTCAAAGTACTTTTAACATATTAAAGTTACAACAATGATGATGATGATGATGATGATGATGATGATGATGATAAGGAGAACAACAACAGCAGCAGCAGCAGCAGCAACAACAACACCAAGTGAACCAGCTAATTCCCTTTCACACGTGCCTTTGTACAGGGCTCCTTAGCAAGCAGCCAACTCAATGGCCTCCTGCAGTTGCATTTAACCGTGTGGTTTCACTAACACTGTGGTACAATGTTGCCATCTAGTGGCCACTTTGGAAATTACATCCTCACCCGTCAGCCTTTCAAGAGCATCATCACACTGGACTTCTTCTAAACACGAGCATTGTTCTTGAAAACAAAGAAGAAAAAAAACAATTTTTTAAAAATTTGAAAGTAAAGAGCATACCCAAAGATGTGGAAATGGCTTGATGCATTTGGGTACTATAGAGATTCAATACTTTATGATCTATTAATGATAAATTTGGATTCAAATTTGACTTGCTGAAATTGCTGTGGTATGGTATTGGGGGAGGAAGATTGCAGAGTAAAAAAATCTTATAATACACATACATACATAATACATACATACATACATACATACACACACACATACACACATACACACATGCATATATCACACACATGCATGCATACATACATGGATACATACATATGTACATACATACACATACTTACACATACACACACACGCATACACAAAAATGAATGCATACATGCATACATACAATAGGAAGAATATGACTAGGTGTATGCCAATTAGAGAAAGAAAATTATAATTTTGACTACTATGTTACCTTCCCTGAATATTGTCTGGACAGATAATTTCAAGAGAATGCTAAACAAGTTACCAAAGATATTAAAGACGGTCTTGCCTGAGATGACCATATTGTCCCCACTGAATCCTCTTCAGTGTGTGTAGGCCTCCCTGTTGGATGAGGGTGTGGAGGAGTATTGAATACCTCACATGAACATCTACACTCATGAACATGGACACATGGACACACAGGTACATGGCAGGGGCGGCATCCATCCATCTCAAAATCACTCTAAGGATCAAATAAGCTGATGTGCTTCAGCACTGTGCTATGGGAGCGGTGGGACTGGCACCATGTGTGTACCATGGTGACTGGCAGACTAAGTGCTCAGGAAATGGTACTTCCACTACTGCTGTTCCATCGCTACTGAAAGAAGACCATGTTTAGGCCCCACAGAATCTTGAGAATCCCATCTCTAGAACGTCAGACAGAGTCCGAGGGTCAGCTGTCACTCAAGTGAGATAGGACACTGGGCAACTGAATCCAATGGAGTCCACGGCTCTGGGCGCTTGTCTTTCCGATTAACACAGCGAAGGAGCAGAAATGCCCTGCAGTCCCTCTCCACCTTAGCAGCACCCATTGGAAACAAAGAACTGCATATCCACAAGGAAGACCTAAGGCCCGTGGGGAGGGGAGGAGAGGGGGCATTAGAGCTATGGCTCCCGCCTCCCTCCCATTGCAAGATGCCTGACACTAAATACATGTTTCTTGAGTTAAGTGTCTGTTGGTGGCCTTGCCTTCTTCGTTTTGTTCTCTGTTTAATGAAGATATGACGTGTTCCTTGACCTTTGAGAGCAGTGAGGTTGGGCATCATATTGCAGTATGTCCCATGCAAGTGACATGTGAGTTTGTCTCATTCTTCCTTACAACCAAATTCCCCCACAACCAACCGGCGTAGACTTCATTGCTCACAAGTGCATTCTCATACCAGTCCAGTGAAGCCCACAAACCCATTAAAATGCACTTTGTTACAAGTGGGACAATGATGTTGACATGACACTCAGCCAAAGGACCCTTAAGAGTCACCAGACATCGATCGGGTAAGAATCTCGAGGTAGGTTTCACTAAGCAGCACAGAAATTTAAATCCAAAGCTCAGTGAGGTATCTCATCCTGCTTAGAACTGCTAGTGGCAAAAAGACAAGATGCAGCATGCTGAGGATGCACAGAGCCCTAATACACTGTGATGGAGAAGTAAATTCATGCAGGACACATTACTGTAAAATGCAAACATTAAAAATATACATTTTCCTAGAAGAGACTTGATACCCTATAAGCATATACAGGGGGAGGAGGACCCCCTCAGTCACATTCATAGGGAGGGGAATAAGGGGAAAATGAGAGGAAGGAAGGAATGGGAGGATACAAGGGATGGGATAACAATTGAGATGTAATATGAATAAATTAATAAATTATATTTTTAAAAATTTTTTAAAAGAAAGAAAATGAAAAAAAAAAAATATATATATATATATATATATTACATTCACACACATTTTAATGTAAAGAACCTTGAGTGGTTTTGATAGACGTTGTCCTGGTCCCCAGCATCTTAATAAGCAGGTGACCAAGAGTTCCACACTCTCCGCTGGTCTTTGGGTGTATCACACCTACACTGCCTTTTTATTCTGTTTCAGGAAAACACTGCTCATCTACAGAAGTCTAGTGATAGCCTCAGCACCTCTCTGGGAAGCACACAGAACATAAACCACAATAGCCACTGTGGCATCATATTCAAAGGAGCAACTTTGGAATGAAGGAGCACAGACTTGCACATCTCACTCGTGGCCTGAGGTAAGTCAGTGTGCAGCTCCCCCCCCTCCCCCGCCGAGGCACAGGACAAAGAAGGTTGCCACAGAAACGGTGTGTGGAAAGGGTCCAGTACAGAGCCTAGCAGATGGTGAGTGTTCTAGACGTGATTTCCTTCCTTCACAGAAGAGTTTGAGAGAAGCCACGTGCTGGTGACCTTTCCCCTTTCAACTCCAGGCCTCATCCAACTCTATCTTGCTTGTCCATGTGCACAACGTTGGTGCATCCCCATATATGGCTAAATCTGAAGGTTACAAAACACCAATTGGATACCAAACGAAACAGAAATCAAGTTCTGGCTTCAAGTATTTTCCCACTACTGTGTCAGTGGGCTGAATTTACACTTCTAGCAAATGTCACAACTATGACCAGTCATAAATCTCCTTCCCCATAAAGTTGTTCTCTTCAGACTTCTATAAATACCTCCTCCCCGTGTAACAGCCCCAAGGCTCTTGAGCCTGGAGTCCTGCACCCTATCAGTTCCCCTTGGTCTGCAGCACTGTAAGCAATCCTTTTGCAAAAGACACCTTAGTTACCTCCATCAGGTGGTTAACTCCATCTCTTTCCTAGTAGAATTTAATTGACCTAACAACAGTTGAGAAAGCAAGTATTCCAACTGTAATGGTCCATAACGTGTGTGCCAAGTAAGACAGATGCAGACACACACATGCACACGCACACCAGAATCATGCTTACATAAGTATGCATTTATACACATGTCTATACGTAGCTATACACACATACATACATACAAATATACATATGCATGCACACTTGTGAAAGTATTTGTGTGCATGTGTATGCATTGTTGTATACACAGAGTCAGTACAGCTGAATTGGAGAGCTCCAGATTTAATGAGATACCTTGTCTCAAAATTAGGTTGGAAAGGATGTTCAACATCAGCCCCTGGGACATGCATGCACACACATGTGCACACATACACATACAGAATTCCAACAGGAAAGCTTTATGACACTGGTCTTGGAAATGATCAGACCCAAACTCTTAGGCAACAAAAGTGAGAGTAGGAAAGTTGAGCTACATAAGAGGGAAAAGGCCTCGAACAGTGAAAGAAGTGATCATCAGGGTGAGAAAGAACCTCCAGAATAGAAGAAAACACTTGAAAACCGTCCATCCAGGAAGGGGCCAATATCCAAGCTGAGTAATCAAATGCAGGAAGACTCAGCCAAACAGGTGAGAGACATAAAAGAAGCACATAGAATGGAACTGGAAAAACATACAGAACAAAGAAAAAATATTAAAAGCTGCAAGGGAAAAGGGCCAAATAACATTTAATGGCAAACCTATCAGAATTACACCCGAGTTCTCAGCAGAGACCATAAAAGCCAGAAGGGCCTGGGCAGTGATCCTGTAAACCCTAAGAGACCACAGATGCCAGGCCAGAATACTTTACCCAGAAAAACTATCAATAACCATTGATGGAGAAAAACAAAATATTCAATGACAAAAACAAATTCAAACAGTAACTATCCACAAATCCAGCTTTACAGAAGGTACAGAAGGAAAACTCCATCCCAAAGGGTCAAGCTACAACCAAAACTACTCAGGAAATAGATAACTATACCATGGCAAAAACACAACTACACAAACGCTCAACTGAAACCAACATCAAATTTAAGACTCTTAACAGTCACTGGTCATTAATATCTCTGAACATCAATGGTCTCAATTCTACAATAAAAAGACACAGACTAACTGAATGGATGCATAAACAAGATCCAACATTCTTCTGCATTCAAGAAACACATCTCACCCATAACGATAGGCATTACCTCAGGGTAAAAGGTTGGAAAAAAATATTCCAAGTAAATGGTCACAGAAGCAAGCAGGCGTAGCCATTTTAATATCGCACAAAATAGACTTTCAACCAAAATTAATCAAAAGGGATGCGGAAGGACACTTCATACTCATCAAAGGTAAAGTCAACCAAGATGACATCACAGTTCTGAACATCTATGCTCCCAATACAAGGGCACCCACATTTGTACAAGATCTGCTAAAAAAGCTTAAACCACACATCGATCCCCACACAATAATAGTGGGAGACTTCAACACCCCACTCTCACTGAAGGATAAGTCATTGAAACAGAAACTAAGCCGAGAAATAACATCATTAACCAATGCCATAGGTCAAATGGATCTAACAGATATCTATAGAACCTTTCACCCAAACCAGAAAGAATATACCTTCTTCTCTGCACCCCATGGAACCTTCTCCAAAATTGATCACATCATAGGTCACAAAGCAAGCCCCAACAGATACAAGAGGATTGAAATAATACCTTGTATCCTATCAGATCACCATGCTCTTAGGCTGCAATTCAACAACAAGAGAAATAACAAAAAGCCTACACGTACATGGAAACTAAACAACTCTCTGCTAAATGACACATGGGTCAGGGAAGAAATAAAGAAAGAAATCAAGGAGTTTCTGAAATTCAATGAAAATGAAGGAACAACATACCCAAATTTGTGGGATACATTGAAAGCAGTGTTAAGAGGAAAATTTGTAGCACTGAGTGCCTTTAAAAAGAAACTGGAAACATCACACATAAGCATCTTAACGACACAACTGGAAGCCCTAGAAAAAAAAAAGAAGCAGAAACACCCAAAAGGAGTAGACGTCTGGAAATAATCAAACTCAGGGCTGAAATTAACAAATTAGAAACTAAGAAAACAATCCAAAGAATCAACAAAACCAAGAGCTGGTTCTTTGAGAAAATCAACAAGATAGACAGACCGTTAGCCAAACTAACTAAAAGGCAGAGAGACAGTATTGAAGTCAACAAAATCTGAAATGAAAAGGGAGACATAACAACAGACATTGAAGAAATATAAAGAATCATAAGATCCTACTTTGAAGGCATATATGCCATAAAATTTGAAAATCTAAGGGAAATGGACGATTTTCTTGATCAATTTCACTTGCCAAAGTTGAGTGAAGAACAGATAAACAAGCTAAATAGTCCCATTTCCCCTACAGAAATAGAAGCAATCATTGGTAGTCTCCCAACCAAAAAAACAGCCCAGGGCCAGATGGTTTCAGTGCAGAATTCTACCAGATGTTCAAGGGCGAGCTAATACTGATACTCTTCAAGCTACTCCAAAACATAGAAATGGATGGAACATTATCAAATTCATTCTATGAGGCCATAGTCACGTTGATACCTAAACCTCACAAAGACTCAACAAAGAAAGAGAATCTCAGACCAATTTCTCTTATGAACATCGATGCAAAAATACTAAATAAAATACTTGCAAAACGAATACAAGAACACATCAAAGTTATCATTCATCATGACCAAGTAGGCTTCATTCCAGGAATGCAGGGATGGTTTAATATACAGAAATCCATCAATGTAATCCACCATATAAACAAACTGAAAATAAAAAACCACATGATCATCTCTTTAGATGCAGAGAAAGCATTTGATAAAATCCAACACCCATTCATGTTTAAAGTTTTAGAGAGATCGGGGATACAAGGCACTTTCCTCAACATAATAAAGGCTATCTACACCAAGCCAATAGCTAAAATCAAAGTAAATGGTGAGATACTCAAGGAAATTCCTCTAAAATCGGGAACAAGGCAAGGCTGCCCACTCTCTCCATATCTCTTCAATATAGTACTCGAAGTTCTAGCCAGAGCAATAAGACAACAAAAGGAGATCAAGGGTATCCAAATGGGAAAGGAGGAAGTCAAATTATCCCTATTTGCAGATGATATGATAGTGTACATAAGTGACCCTCAAAATTCCACCAGAGAACTCCTACAGCTGATACACACTTTCAGCAAATTGGCTGGATACAAAATTAACTCAAAAAAGTCTATAGCCTTCCTATACACAAATGACAAGCTTGCAGAGGAAGAAATTAGGAAAGCCATACCCTTCACATTAGCCACAAGCAATATAAAATATCTAGGAGTTACTCTAACTAAGCAAGTGAAGGACTTGTTTGAAAAAATTTCAAAACTCTGAAGAAGGAGATTGAAGATGACATGAGAAGATGGAAGGATCTTCCTTTCTCATGGATAGGGAGAATTAACATAGTAAAAATGGCCATCCTACCAAAAGCAATCTACAGATTCAATGCAATTCCTATCAAAATACCTACACAATTTTTTAAAGACATTGAAAGTTCAATTCTGAACTTCATATGGAAAAACAAAGAACCCAGAATAGCTAAAACAATCTTGTACAATAAAAGGTGCTCCGGAGGAATCTCCATACCTGATCTCAAACTGTACTATAAAACAACAATAATTAAAACAGCATGGTACTGGCACAGCAACAGGCTGGTTGATTAGTGGAATCAAATCGAAGACCCAGATATGAATCCACACACATATGGTCACTTGATTTTTGACAATGAAGCCAAATCCATTCAATGGAAAAAGGATAGCATCTTCAACAAATGGTGCTGGTCTAACTGGAGGTCTATGTGTAAAAAAATGCAACTGGACCCACATTTGTCACCTTGCACAAAACTCAAATCCAAGTGGATTAAAGACCTCAACATAAAACTAGAGACACTAAGTCACTTAGAAGAAAAAGTGGGGAAGAGCCTGGAACATATTGGCACAGGAGACAACTTCCTGAACAGAACACCAACAGCCCAGGCCTTAATGTCAACAATTAATAAATGGGACCTCATGAGGCTGAGAAGCTTCTGTAAGGCAGGAGACACTGTCAAGGGAACAAAGGGACAGCCTACAGACTGGGAAAAGATCTTCACCAACCCTACATCTGACAAAGGTCTAATATCCAAAATATATAAAGAACTCAAGAAATTAAACACCACCAAACCAAATAACCCAACTGAGATATGGGGCTTGGAACTAAACAGAGAATTCTCAACAGAGGAATATCAAATGGCTGAGAAACACTTAAAGAAATGCTCAACCTCCTTAGTCATCAGGGAAATGCAAATCAAAACAACTCTGAGATTCCATCTTACACCCATCAGAATGGCTAAGATCAAAAATTCAAGCGACACCACATGCTGGAGAGGATGTGGGGAGAGAGGAACACTCCTTCATTGCTGGTAGGAATGCAAACTAGTACAGCCACTTTGGAAATCTATCTGGTGCTATCTCAGAAAACTGTGAATAGGGCTTCCTCAAGACCCAGCTATTCCACTCCTTGGAATATACCCAGAAGATGCTCCAGCACACAACAAGAAAATTTGCTCAACCATGTTCATAGCAGCCTCATTCATAATAGCCAGAACATGGAAACAGCCTAAGTGTCCCTCAGTAGAAGAATGGATAAAGAAACTGTGGTACATTTACACTATGGAACACTACTCAGCTATTAAAAACAAGGAATTCCCAAAATTTGTGGACAAATGGATTGAGCTAGAAATGATCATATTGAGTGAGTTAACCCAGAAGCAGAAAGACTCAAATGGTATATACTCACTTATATCTGCATACTAGCCCAAGGAGCATGTCCCACGAAAGCCTTCCCTTACCAGGAAACTGGGACAGAGGGAAGGACATCCTACTGGGACTCTAGATGAAAGAAGCATGGGACAATAGCAAAGTACAAGGATCCAGAGGGTCCTAGAAACCTACAAGTAGAACATTATGATAGGCAGATTTGGGCCCAGGGGTCCCGTTCAAACTAAAGCACCAGCCAATGCCAATACAGGCGGTAAACTTTAAACCCCTACCCAGATCTAGCCAATGGACAGGACATTCTCCACAGTTGAGTGGAGAGTGGGGTATGACTTTCACACGAACTCTGGTGCCTCACATTTGACCATGTCTCCTGGAGGGGGAGACCTGGTGGCACTCAGAGGAAGGACAGCAGGTTACCAAGAAGAGACTTGATACCCTATGGGCATATACAGGTGGAGGTAATCCCCCTCAGGAACAGTCATAGCGGAGGGGAATAAGGGGAAAATGGGAGGGAGGGAAGAATGGGAGGATACAAGGGATGGGATAACCATTGAGATGTAACAAGAATAAATTAACAAAAAAATAAAAAATAAAAATAAATAAATAAAAAACATAAAATAATAAACTGTACAAAATGCATGTAGACACTTCCAAGTAGATATACAACAATGGGCAATGGGTATATTCAACATAAAGGAAATACAAATTAAAACCACAATGAAATATTACTTTATTCCCACTAGAATGATAAAAATTAAAATGACTAGCCAAATGCTGACAAAAATGTGTTTTAACACAGCTCTCAAACACTATTGGTCATTGTGTAAGCAGCACAGCTGGTTTGGGTGACTGTGACAGTTGTTCAGTTTTGCAGAAACAACCCATCAGTCACAACTAATTTTTTGCCGCCAGTCTATAAGAACTGTGCGGCCCTGTGTCATCTCACCAACTTCCCTGTTTTCTGTTGCTGGCCACTCTGATATAATGGCACCTATGAGTAACTTAGAGCTGTGTTTTCAGTGACTGTGTCTTAAAGGATTGTGGGAAATCTCATTGTTTCATCTGGAAAGACATAGGGCACCATTTACACTACCCCGTTCTTAATATTTTACAGATGAATGAAGTGGTTTGCCTACAGTTTCCCATCTGATTAAGAGCAGAGTCCCGATCTGCCAACCCTCATCCCAGGGTTTCTCCTCCCCTTTTACAGCAGGGGAGACTTCTATGTAGTTAAAAGCTCAGGCCTTTTGCTAGGACAGACTCAGCTAGCTTCTAATTTCTCCGTATTTCCCGGACCGCCCCGCCACGTGGCTAGTTCCTTACCTCTCTCTCTGTTCCACTCCCTTCCATGTCTGTCTTGAATCTCTTCCGCTTCTGCTTTCATCCTCCCAGTTGCTCTCTGTGTCTGGAAGTTCCACCCTTGTACTTCCTGCCCCAGCTATTGGCTGTCAGATCTTTATGATAGCCACTCAGCAGTAAGAAAACGCCAGCCCAGCTCTTAGGTTGCCTTTAGGCAATGGGGACTGTTAAAAACAGGAAGCCTGTGATGAGCCATAGAAACAGCAGTACCAAGATTCTGCCAGCACTTAGCTCTCTGCCAGTACGGAATTAACAACTGAAAATACAGAGACGCACCTCCATACAAAGAAGAGAAGGCCACCCTTCACCTCGCGGGCTCTGCAGTCTGAGCTGGAAGGAGAGATCCCCAGAGGGACAGATGAACGTGAATCTCTGGCATTTGCATATAACCCTTCATCCCTAAATGTGACTCTTCCAGATCTCTGTCGTGGTGATTGCTTGCTGTGTTTCAGAGGAGAGAAATTTTAAAGCTGAAAAAGGAAATAAATGTCAGCAAGCTTCCTGCTGGCTCCCCCTGAGAGATGCCTGATCCGGGAGGCAGGTGCTGAGTGGGCTATGTAAGCCGTGCCAAGTTGTCCCAGGCAGGCAGGCATGAGAAGGAAGCAGCCTTCCACAGCTTCATGACAAAGTCTGGTGGGCCCCCTATCCATTGCTCCTGACGTTACGCAGCCTGTAGGCCTGGAAGCTGGCAACCCCAGAAGCTGATCTGGCTGTCGCGAAGTCCCCTGTTGTCTTCTGAGCTGTCTTCAATCTTTCTTCTATCTTAACTCTAGGCAACCACTGCTGAAACTAGAGGCAGGGCAGAAGTTTAGATAAGAGCCTTTTTCTTTGAGAGTTAGGCATTCAAGAAGAGGGAGGATGTCAGATGTCTATCCCGGACCAAGGAATGTGCCCCTCAGCTGGCGACGCAGAGCCGGAAGTAATAGGAAAGTGGCTGAGGATAGCTCAATGATGGAAACCTGAGCCCAGGTCTAACCACGCATGAGGGAGAAGAGCAGGGCTGTCACAAGACTCCCTGCAGCTTAGAGCATCCTGTAAGATGACTCACAGCAGGTCACCGAGAAGAGACTTGATACCCTATGAGCATATACAGGGGGAGGTAATCCCTCTCAGGAGCAGTCATAGGGGAGGGGAATAAGGGGAAAAAGGGAGGGAGGGAAGAATGGGAGGATACAAGGGATGGGATAACCATTGAGATGTAACAAGAATAAATTAATAAAATAGAAAAAAAAAAGAAAAAGGAAAAAAAAAAGATGACTCCTCAGGAAATTGCCTTTGGCAGCTCACATCACAGAATCTCTTCATAGCACATGGAAGTTTAGGGTCCAAGTCTGTGTTTGTTCATTCGTTATCTATTCCCCCACATGGGCAAGCAACCCAGGCCAGCACCTAAGAGTCAGGCACCCAGGGGAAAGCCACCCGGGGAGACTGTTAGGTGAACAAGTTATTCTCATGAAACACCCTCATTCCCAGAGAGGCAAAAGCTTGTATTGTACAAAGGGCAGATTAAGAGAGATTCCTAAATTGCGCCCTGAGTTTTTCCAGGCACAGGGTCACACGCCAGAATACCCAACCAGCTAGGCTCAGTCACCTGTCCCAGTCCACCAATGAAAGAGACTGGTAATGGTGCAAGATAAGAGAAAGAATTATTCAGTGTGGCCACACTGGGAAGAGGGACAGGTAAAGGAGTCAAGTGACCCCAAATCCACCTTCAATCCAGGTGCTGATGTAAGCTGTAGGTTTAAATGCAAGAAGATGTGAAAGTTGGGTGAAGAAGTACACGTGATGAAGCAATCCTAGTCAAAATAGTTGATGCTTGCTGTCCTCATGCTGTAAGGTTGTCTGAGGAAATACGCGTTGCTTGACAGGACAACCCGCTTCCAGAAGATGATTGCTTCTGACCCAGAGAGCAGACCTCTCTTCTGGACCACTTTCCTCATCCTGAGCTGTTCTGACCTGCAAGGTTTTGTTCTTCCCAGAATCTAAAGTGGCCTCAGGTTTAGGACAATGATATATTTTTGTGCCTGCAGCTTTGGAGGGAGATACACGAGGTCTGACAGACACTCTTTGAGTGATTAACATGGCAACTGAAATAAAGGACACAGTGCAAATGGAAGGCAGAGATGCCAGGCTTAAGTGCTTCGCTTAGGCAACTTATGGACCCAGGTAGGAAGGTCAACACCTCTTAGAAAAACCTAAGTATCTCTCAGAATCCCACTGACAAGAACCCCACAATGTCATTAGTGACAACAGCCAAAGTTTATAAAGATCTTTAATCATGTTCAAGTGCCTTTACGTGCATTAGTTGAACCTTACAAATACCACCTTCACCTTTTATTATCATTTTTTAAAACTTTGTATTGAATCTTTGTGAATTCCACATCATACACCACAATCCCACTCATCTCCACATCCCTTGGTATTCACCCCTGGCCTAGCAACCTTCCCACCAAAAGAAAATAAAATAGAATATATATATAGTTATGGCAGTTGCAGTGTGTCACAGTGTGTCACACAGTATACCATTCTGTTCATATATCTTTACTTGCAAATATTCATCACAATGAGCCATTGGTCTGGTTCAAGGCCTCTAGCTTCTGCTATCCTATCAATATTGGATGCTCAGGGGGTCTCCTTTCGGATATCCTGTTGTTGCCCTGTCTCACGAAGATCCTGCAGCTTTGAGTCTGCAGTGCCAGCCCCTTCACTTGTTCCAGCAGTTCATAGATGGGGTAGATGTTGGGGTGGGCCAACTCAAAGCCCTGAATCCGGACCTGGGTGGCAGCTGAGCTGGTCAGCCCATCAACTCTCCCACACACACACCACCAGGGTGAGCTCTTCAGCACTGCCTCAGCCAGCTCACCCAGTGCCACAGCCAGCAAGGGGCAGGGCCAGCTCTCCTGCTTTCCTGATCTCAGGCTGGCTCACTTATTCCCATGCCATATAGGGCCAGCTCTACTGTGCTACCTAGGGGAGGTACAGGGGCTTCTCTCCCAAATGCTACAACCAGTGAGGGGCAGGGCCAGCTCTGTGAAGTCCCTGGATATCAACGTGGTCCCAGGTGGCAATCCAGACCAGGGACACCTACATGGCTTTTGGTGATAATACAAGCCACGGACATCGACACAGACCCCAGCTGCTGCATGGCCATGGACCCAGACATGGCCCTCAGTGGTGGCACAGGCTGGGACTTCACCAAGGCCTCAGGTAGCAGGGTGGCCTACTCACATCTCCACCCTCACATCTCCAGTTCTGCCATCTTCATAGTGCTCAAGAACTCCTTCTCTTTCCCATTTCTCCACCTCATACTTACACATTGTAGTGGCTCCCACTGTGAGTAGGACACTGGCCGGCAGGCCTCTGGGTATCTTCCTTCCATCATGTGCAGAAAGACCTCTTATTATCATTTTTTTGTTGTTGTTTTTTGTTTGTTCTGCTTTGTTTAAGACAGAGTTTCTCGGTGTAGCCTTGGCTGTCCTGAAACTCACTCTGTAGACCAAGCTGGCCTTGAATTTACAGAGGTCTGCCTGCCTCTGCTTCCAAAGTGCTGGGATTAAAGGAGTGCACCACCACCTCTCGGTTTGTCATTTATTTTTAAATGGGGATGGCCATAGATTCAACAAAGAGAACTGGCTTGCCCTAGTTAACTACATTAATTAAACAGGAAACGCTTACACTACCCCCAAGTCCACTGTAATTCCTGTGCTCCCACCATCATCCTAGCTGTGAATATACATCAGAAATGAGCAGTGTTGTCCCATTTCTGCCAAAGGTAAGTAGAGAACTCAGGACATGTTTCCTTTGTTAATGGCAGCAAGGCCTATAGTTACACCCAAACCCCACATGACTGCCAACCCTTGGAGAGGAGGGTTTGAAATAAGATCAAGGAGAGCTGAAGATAATCTCACCCCTAGCAGACAAGGAAAAGGAAAGCAAAGGAGGAAAGAGTCAAAAGAGAATGGGGGAAGCATGGAGGGCATCTCTAGCCCGTGACCAAGCAGTGACATCAGATGCAAGGAGGTATACCCTGCTCTCCAGGAAAGGCAGTCAACTACTGACCTGCCGCTCCCATCATGCAATAGCATTCACAGATCGCTTTGTCTGGAAAACCACAGCACCAGTCATATATTGAAACCCTCCTTGTTGGTAATAATGCCAGGTTTGTGGGTTTGCATAGCTGCATCCTCTCCCAGGACTACAAAGCCTCACATGCATATTATCTAATGCTCTCTAGAACTGTGTAACAAAACACTCCCAGGGTGCTGTGTAATGGCCGGAGAGTGCTTTCAGCTGTTTTAATGCATTGCAGCCTTATCTATACCTGCCCCCCTTCCTCCAGCTCAGATTAACACATTTCCATTTTGATTATGTTTTGGAAACACCAACCATTTTGAAATCAGAACCTGAAAGAGCAATTATGTCCTTCTCCTCTGGCCAAACTCTTGCTTCCTTTCTGCAGCTCTGCCACAAACATAAGCTTCTCTCCCCTGGTTGCAAAGATAGCAGAGAACTCGCTTCTGCCTCCCGCATTCTCTTCGATGGTCTTCCTGATTTCCTTTCTTCCTCTCTTTCATTTTACAGACACTGACTTTCCCGAGGGTGTCCATCAAGTCTTCACTGTAACAGACAGAGCCTGTCTTCATTCTTCCAGCCCCCAGCTACAACGGAACTGATGCTAGAAAGCCAAGGGAGGTGGTCTCTTCAAGTTATGTGAACTCAGAACACAGAAGTCCACATACGAAGAGGACATTGAGGGGGTCACAGTTTTAAATAATGGGTCCTCATACTAAAGACATAGCTGTGGAATTTCAGGAAAACCCATGTGTTCAAGGGAAAAGCATGCTGCTCTGAGCCCTACCTCTCTCTAGTTCAGGAGAAGGCAGGAAGGTGAATCCAACATTAAGTACCAAGAATCTTATGACTTTGAATAAGGCCTTCTCCAGGCAATGATTTCATCCTGGATTCGCTGAAACCAAGTACTCACGTGTTCAGGGAATGACAGATGTCACACAGAAGTCCTAGAGGCCCAAAGAAGGCATTCTGTAGGGACTGGGGAGAGAACATGTGGTCTAGTTTATCTTATTACACTCAAAACAAAATTTGTAGTCTGTCTCTACTTCACAAGGGGAAATGTCTCAGCTGTCTCTGCAAGCTTAATGATTACCACCTACAGAAGATTCTAGTTATCTGATGAATGAAAAGGACAGAAGTAATGAGATGAGGCTGAAGTTAAGAAGAAATATAGTCTCAATACCCTTAATAAGTATTGTGAGGGCAAAATTAATGCCATATTTTATATGTAATGCATATTCTACAGTTAATGCCATGGTCTGTGAGAAGTTGTCCTCCAGGTGATTTCACTACTTCCTGTGTTCCTGGAAAGACCACACACTGCCATAAACTAGACCTGCCAGCACTCTCCAGAAACTCCACGGGAACAATTAGATACAATTAATGCCCAATGATCCTCTGAGATAAAACAACTTCCCTGGAGATTCAGCCTCCTGGACCCAACCTGCCTGAAGGTCTGCATTCCTGAGACTCACAACTTTCCCTTGAGATCCAGCCTCCACCCAACCTGCCTGAAGGTCAACATTCCTGAGACTCACAACCCCTGCTTAGGTTTTTTTCCTTCCCTGCGACCCTAACCCTCAATTACAGTTTTTCCTTATAAACCCATTACCCTTGAAGCTCCGGTCTCACTCTCCTATCCAGCTGCATCAGGAAAGATCTGAAGCTCTAAACCCGCAATACAGGACCCTGTGTATATTGCACCGGTAACGAATCCTGTTGGTCTTTTTTGGGGGTCTCGCAATCTGGGTAATCTCGGAATAACAGTATGATGATTCTGGACCCAACTGTTCAGTTGGCATCTCTGGTTGCCCTCCCCTCCCCCCACATGGTTCAGTAAATCCCATTCCTATCTCCAACCCTGTCCCCTCAAAGGAAAACTCCCCACATTCCTGGAGTTCCTGAGGACTACTCCAACTTCCTCACCTGGAGCTACTAGCTCTCCAAGCCCAGCAGGTGGTGGACACATCTTCATATGTCATCTTTCTATAATCCTTAAAAACCCTGCCTGCCTTAGTGGAGGTGTGACTTCTTCTGACTTTGCCCCCTGAGGCTGCTGAACTTGCCTGGGAGCCTCAGTTTCCAATAAAATCTGTCATTTTTATACTTTTAATCTGGCTTGAATTGACTTGTTTCATCAGCGGAGTTAACCAATCACCAACATTGACATTTCTGTCTACAGAGGTTGAAGTGATAATTGCAGGTTCTTCTTATTTCATGTGGTTCCACATGTTACATTTTAAGTGTAATTGTAAGCATTATTGAATTTATTGGTATGCCAAATATAACCAACAGAGATCTCAAAGATCCTAATTGAACTCCAAAGGACCTGATTCTCAGTGATATTTAAATAATAGATCCTATATATTCTGATCTCTAAGATGTGTTTGTTCCAAAATTACACTCAAAATTACACATAAAAGTCTGAGCGCTGCCACCCCGAAAGAGATGCAGCAACACACAATTAAAAAGTTCATACCACACTCTCAATTTCTACTTTTCAGTGAAGGGAAAAATTATGAGGCAAGTAACTCTTATTTCTGGCTCCAATATATCCCAACAGTGGAACTGAAAAAAATAAGAAGGGCAAATGTGCCTATGGGACTTTACTGGATAAGGTTGAAGTCTATTTCTCTGGTCATCCATTTCTGTCCTCAGTCTATGTTTGTGGGCTCCCTTTTCTCAGCTGGGTCCTCACTCCTCCTGATCTGGTAACCCCAGATCTTGTAAGGAGAATCCATATAGCCCTCAGGGGAGATTATGGCCCGATCCTTTCCTGATAAAGAACTTCTTCAAGAAGCACAAGGAATTCCTGGAAGTACCCCCACCCTATGCTGAGCAGATCCTAGCCTCCAGCAGAAGACCTTTAATTGTATCTAGAAAGCATCCCCTCACACATAGGATAATTAAGTACCGTTTTCTCCTTCTTGTGATAGGGCCCCGTGTTACTGCATGCAAATGATGTACTAGAGCTCTGAATGAAGACTAAGTATCCCAGTACCCTTTGTCCTGCCAAACCAGGCATACTCACCCTCAAAACCCTTCCGTGCTGCCCAAGACTTACAAATAAAGGCTCGTTGGCTGGCTGGGGTTGCTCAGGATCACTCTCTTACTCCCCATTCCTTTACCATGACTGACTGAGATGCCATTTATTCCTGGGGGTGGGTGGCTGCTGCTGGATGATGCCTGATGGCCAGACAGCCTTGGCAGAACTGCCTTTGCAGCCACTGGGGCCTGCTCTACCACTTCCACTAGCTCAGTGCTGACCCCCAGTGAAACACTGCAGGCCTGCATCTCACCGGACCTGCCTGAAAGCTGATTTCAGACATCTGCCCGCTCCTACCGCACTTGGCACAGCAGCTCAAACAAGGAGCTGTAACACCTGGTATCATGATGGGCTTGTGGAGCTCCTGAGTCTCCACTGCCTTGTGAGACCTGCAGTTTCTTTCTCTAACACCCCATGGAATACTCACTTTCCACCTCACCCAGAGAGACTGGGAACTTGGCCTAGCACCCAGGGGACAGGCCTCACCCTAAGGCTCTCTAGCTGCCCCTGAAAGAGAAACAGCCCCTTGGACCAGCCTGCAGGATATGGGACCCAGGCCACCCACCAGCCAGATGCAGAACAGTATGTCCCTAAGAGCTATCCTAGAACCTGAACTCAGTAGGTCTTTACAATCCAACTTTGACAAGAGAGAGAGTACAAAACTGACACTCTGAGTGCCCAGTATGTGTCCACCTCTGAACAGGCACTGTACACGCATCATGCCTTTGGTACCCACGACAATGGAAAAGGAAACTAGAGCAGAGACAGCTGAGGCATCAAAGCCATAATTCAAACTCCAATCCATAGGACTCTGCCACCTTTCTTCTGCCAAATTGTTAAAGACACTAACAAAATTGTAAAAACATTACCAAGGTACCAGGGCCTTCATCCTGATATTGACAAAGAAATCCCATTCCTAGCCAGGCAGTGGTGATGCACGCCTTTAATGCCAGCACTCGGCAGGCAGAGGTAGGGAGATCTCTGTGAGATCGAGGTCAGCCTAGTCTATGCAGTGAGTTCCAGGACAGCCAGGGATATACAGAGAAACCCTCTTGAAAAAAAGATCCTTTTTCTGTTTAACTCTATTCTTTCCCCCATATATTCCTCCTCAATACAGGGCTTAACACATCGCTTACTGTGGGTATAGATTCTGATTAGTTGGAGCAGATTGGCAGATGGCCTTTTCCTGATGACAATTACTAATCACACAGTGCATGTGGGACCTAAAACAATCCAAACAAATTAAGTGTAGTCACTCCTCAAATGCTAAATACTTGAGAAAATCATCTCCCCTTCACTCTCTCCATCTCTTCCCCCCCTCCTTGCTCTTTCCTTTCCTTTTCTTTTAAGTTTCTTGCATGGAATTAAAAACTCATGACTTCCCAATTCTCACAGTGGCTGTCTTGTAGCCTGATCCTCAACACTCTAAAATGAATTAAGATAAGGAAAGAAAGGCAAGAGGGAGGGAGGGGGGAAATGGAGGGTAAGAAGCATAAAACCATGGAGGCTAGGGAATTTTACTTGTTTTTCAATTAAGGAGCTGAAAACCAATAGAAAACCTTTGGCAAGCTCATGGTCCTATGACAGTGATTTGGCTGAGCAGCAATAATGAGTCTAAGTGGAAGAATGAAAAGAGTAGATCTATTTTCTGTGGCACGGGTTAATGTATATGATAGTCTTCTTTCCCTGCTTATAGATGCGGAGTGCCCAAAAATAAGTATAAGTGGGAGCCAAAGATGGTGGACGGAAGAAAAACCTGGCGAGAGGAAGAGAGGGCACAGGGGCGAAGGATCCATGTGACCCTCAGGGACTCCTCATAACCTGAAGGCTTTGCAGTCTTCCAGAGAATAAAAAGCTATTCCCAGCCCAAAACTATTCTGGGGTAGGAGGTGGACCAGTTTTCCAACAAACACTGGCCAGAGCAGTGGCACTGGGGAGAAATTTCCTGACACAACTGGTGGACTGAAAGTTAAAGAGCAAGGGAAGAAATAGAATGTGAGAGAGAAGGCGTCATCTGTGAGCCCAGGTGAGGCACCCTGAAGAAACATTGGAAAGCCTGAGATTCAAGGCTGGAGAGTGGCTTGAGTGGTTAAGTGACCTTCCTACTCTTCCGAGGACTCAAGGTCTGTTCCCTGATATGGATCAGATGGTTCATGACCACCCGGAACTCCAGCTCCAGGGACTTCAACACTCTCTTCTGGCACCTGAGTGCACCCACACATGTGTGGCATACATTCACCCAGATATATGGGCACCTACACACATACACACACACACACACACACACACACACACACACACACACACACACACACACACACAATTATATTTTAAAAATAAAAATAAAACTCTGAATTTTCTACAATCAAATTTTGATGACTGTGTAGCTGTAGCTGAATTCCTGCTTCATTTTACTTACTTTACTTTGGTAATGAAGGTCTCATATAGCTGGAAGTTCCTGAGGGCTAAAACGCCAGACTAAAATAACCTGACTACTCCCAAAGCACATCCCCACTCCCACACATACATCCAATAGGATGGTTTGCACATCTCCTCCAAAATTTACACTCAAAGATACACCTGACTGTGTAGAACTGTGAAGGCTAGGAAGGGACTAGGTCATGAGAGCAGAGCCTTGGTGAAAGGTAATACGCATGGGCTCATTATCAAGGGCTTGGGTTCTTCCCTGTCTGTGGTGATTATGAGTCCCGCTGCCATCTGCCAAGGAGTGGTGCAGAAATTAAGCTGCCTCCGGACTCTAAGCAGAGGCCAGCACCCAAGTTCATGAACTTCCCACCCTCCGGATCTGTGAATAAAATAATTTTCTCTTTGTAAATTTTCCATTATAAAAAAAAAAAGTAGACTAAGACATCATGCAGCTTTTAGACTGGACATGTACTAGACCAACTGTCTTCTCAGTCTACAGCAAAATGTTCAACAGGGACCAAGAAAATCAAAGATGAGGCATTTGCTAAGCTTTCTGTGCGCCACTCGAGTCAAGTTATTATCCTTTTTGAAAGGAAGGTATCTCCAGAGAAGAGGCCTGAGCTAGGAGAACCGGAGGGTGGTGGACAGTGTCAAGGTGGAGGCAAAAGTCTGCAGTTCACTGAGTACTGTGTAGCAGATGTCAACCCTTGCTTACTTTGGGAAACTGCCAAGTACCTAGTGAGCAAAAGAAAGGCTAGTTCAGAGGCCTCTTAAAAATAAATTAGCCAGGGAACAATTAAAGGCCTTAAATGAACAATTAGCCCAACTGGCAAAGAGTTATAAATCCTCCCTTGATCAAAACAGTTAGCTGGAATTATCTGCCTTCAGAGGCAAATTACTCTTTGTGAAATCAGTAGATATGGGCATTAGGGTGATGAAGGGCTACAAGGAAAAAGGTCAATCAGGCACTTATTCAGAAAGAAGAGATCTAAATTCTTTACTCAGAGCCACAGTAATTAAGTCAACAATGTAACTAACCAACACAGGTGTCCTTGGCCATTATTTGGATATAACAGGGTACTCTGCCCTATAATCTTGGAGCAGACAAGTTATATACCAAGTCAGGCCAAGTAAAATACTAACCAAGAAGTCTACTGTGGTCACCAGATTCAGTCCCTGGAAAGAGTACTAGGATGGAGGTATCTGGTGCTGCCAAATCTTAATTTTTCTACATTGATATATATTTACTGTGCAGGAAACTGCATTGCATAAACACATAGTCATACAAGTATATGATGTACTTTGAGCATGTTGCTCCCACCTTCTCCACTCTCCTCTTTCTTATCCTTGGTCCCTCCTCAGACTTATCCTCAGTCCCTTCATTGTTATTGTTTTGGGTTATTTTAGTTTTGGTGTGATGTGTGTGCAGGCAGGCATGCAGGCACATCTGTCTATCATGTGAGTGTGTGTGTGTGTGTGTGTGTGTGTGTGTGTGTGTGTATGTGTACACACTCACATTCATTCCTTTGTAGGCAGGTGTGTAAGCATGTGCATGTCAAAGCCAAAGGTCAACCACAGGATGTCAGTCCTCAATTGTGATTTACCTTGCCTTTAAAAACAAGGCCTCTCATTGGTCTAGAGCTCACCAAGTAAGCAAAACTATCTTGGCCAGTGAGACACCCCATCCTACGACACCTCACTCCCAGCTATTAAGTCCCTGGGGGCTCACCAGAGCATGGTCCTGAGCCAGGAGGGCATGGATGATCCATATAACAGGATTTCCTTCTTTCTGGGAAACACCAGCACTGTGTTTTGGAGCTCTCAGTATGGTCCTTTGGTGGCTGTGCAGTCACTGCTGTTCCACGGATCAGACAAAGTGTGCGATTGATGCCATCTTGGATTATCTCGGCTTCGGTATTTCTAATATATTGCACTCAGTGTTTCCTCCCAATCAGGCCACTCTTGGAGATGAACATTTCTGTGTATCTCTGGAACACAATCATCCTCAGAATGCATTGAGGACCTCATCTTTCGAACCCCGTAGACCCACACCTGCCTCACGGGTGGCTGTCTGAGACATTTTTATTTGCCATGCATGAAGAAGTGGAAATTGCTGACATATAGTAAGTATAGACTAAGAACAGTGCTGAAATCCATAGATTGCAAAGATGGTCCCTACAATAACCCAGAATCTCAGTAATGCCACTGTCAAAAAGCTTTCATGGGAATGTGTTAGTTTCACTCTTGAATGTGCTCTAAATATCAAAAGAAAGGCTTTCATTGACAAATTAATTCCACTAGCATGGAAAATAGATTTGGTTGTTTGGTTTTGAGACAACATCTCTATCCCAAGCTGGTCTCAAACTGCCT
This sequence comes from Acomys percivali, assembly GCA_907169655.1. Lineage (NCBI taxonomy): Eukaryota > Metazoa > Chordata > Mammalia > Rodentia > Muridae > Acomys > Acomys percivali. The sequence goes on from OU015742.1 coordinate 93,725,746, forward strand.
ATGAAGCTGAGAATTACCCTGAACTTCTGATCCTCCTGCTTCCAACTCCCAAATCCTGGGATTATAGACATGCACTACCGTCTTAGTTTGAGTTACTACAACTATGATAAAACACCATGACTAAAGAAAGTTGGGAAAGAAATTGTTTATTTAGCTTACACTTCCACATCACAGTTCATTATCAAAGGAAGACAGGATAGGAACTCAAATAAGGCAGGAGCCTGGAGGCAGGAGCTGATGCAGAGGTCTTGGAAGAATGCTGCTTACTGGTTTGCTTCCCATGGCTTGCTCAGCCTGCTTTCTTATAGAACCCAGGACCTAATTAAGAAAATGCCTTACAGCCATGTTATAAAGACGTTTTCTCATTTTCTCAATAAAGTTCCTTCTTTTCAAAGAACTCCAACTTGTGTTAAGTTGACATAAAACTAGACAAGATAATTGACTGCTTGTCAACTTGACACACAAAAATATGACTGTTAAGCCATAACCTTTTATTTTTTATTCATACCTCAAATCACACATTAACATCAACATCACAATATAAATATTTTACAAACTTCAAAAGTTCCACAGTCTTTAAAAATTCAAACACTTTAAAATTCAGTCTCTTCTAAAACCTAAAATCCTTCTCAAAAGTCAGATGCTCAACTGTGGGCTCTTGTAAAATCAGAAGTAAGTCAATTTTTTTCTTACTTCAAGAGGGAAGAGCAAGGGCACAGTCACAAGCTGAACAAAGCAAAACCAAACTCGAACAGTGTGAATAACTCAACATCCTATGTCTGGGATTCACTGATGATCTTCTCAGCTCCTCCAAAGGGCTTGGACCATGTCTCTGGGTCTACCCTCTACCACACACACAGCTTGTCTTCTAGGATCCGCTGACTGACTCCACTCCATGGTGGCTGCTGCTCTTGGTTGTTATCCATCCCTACAGCTGTAAATGTTGCTGAAATTGAGTAATCAAATAGTAGTTGCTGAGAAATGTGTTTGGTGTTAAGTTTTAAAATCCTAGTTTGAGAGCTAGAGTTGACCCCATTGGTAAAATTCCTGTTGCATAAGCATAAGGGCCTCAGTTCAGATCCCAAGTACTCTCATAAAATCTGGGCAGACAGAACACATCTGTAGCACTGAGCCAAAATAAGTAGGGATAGAGAAAGAGGAATACCCCTCCATTGCTGGTGGGAGTGCAAACTTGTACAACTACTTAGGAAATCAGTCTGGAGGTTTCTCATAAAATTGGGAATAGCTCTACCTCAAGACCCAGACATACTACTCCTGAGCATATACCCAAAAGATGCTCCACCATACAACAAGGACATTTGCTCAACTATGTTCATAACAGCTTTATTCATAATACCCAGAATCTGGAAACAACCTAGTTGCCTCTCAACTGAAGAATGCATAAAGAAACTGTGGTACATTTACACAATGGAATACTTCTGAGATATTAAAAACAAGAAAATCATGAAATTTTCAGGCTAATAGATGGAACTAGAAAAGACCATCCTAAGTGAAGTAACCCAGACTCAGAAAGACGCACATGATATGTACTCACTTCTAAGTGGATATTAACCACATAATACAGGATAACCATGCTACAATTCATAGACACAACGGAGCCAAGGAGGGCCCAAGGGAAGATGATTGAATCTCTCTCAGAAGAGGAAATAAAATAGACATCTGAAGTAGATGGAGGGAAGGAACTGGGTGGAAGATGGGGTGGGGACAGCAATGGGGTGGGATATCAGGATTTCAAATGGGGAAGGACTGGGAGAGAGAATGGAAATCAGTGGGAAGACATCTCTGGGACAGGAGAAGCTCTCAGGAATCTATGGGGGTGACCCTACCTGAGACTCCTAGCAATGGGGAATATGGAGACTGAAGCCACCACCTCCTGCAGCCAAGGGGAACTTCCAGTGTAAGGAGGGGGACACCAACACACCCAGAAAATCTTCAACCCAAAATTTGTCTCACCTACAAGGATAAAGATGGATCAGAGATTGAGGGAATGGCAAACTAATGACTGATCCAACCTGAGACCCACCCCATGGGAGAAAGCCAACCCTGACACTATTAATGATGTTCTGCTATGCTTGCAGACAGGACCTTAGCATAACTGTCTTCTGAAAGGCTTTATCCAGCACCTGATGGAAACATGGAAAAACCCACAGCCAAGCAATAGGTGGAGCTTAGGGAGTCTTGTGGAAGAGTGGGAGGAAGGATAGAGCTGACTGGGTCAAGGATACCACAAGAAGACCTATGGAGTCAACTAACCTGGGCCCATGGGGTCGCATAGAGACTGAACCAACAACCAAAGAGCATGCAAGGGCTGGACCCAGACCCCCACACATATGTAGCAGATATGTAGCTTCATCATCATGTGAGTCCCCTAAAAATGGGAGGAGAGGCTGTCTCTGTTGCCTGCCTTTGGATCCCATTCCCCTAGCTGGGCTGTCTTGTCTGGATCAGTGGGAAAGGATGCACTTAATCCTGCTGCGACTTGAAATGCCAAGGTGGATTGGTATCCCTTGGGACCTCTCCTTCTCAGAGAAAGAGAATGTGGTGTAAGGGTGGGACATGGAGGAGAGCAGGAAAGGGCTGGAATCGGGCTATAAAGTGATCACATATGTACATAAATGCATACATACATACATACAACATACATGCATAGTAAAAATAAAATAAAATAACCCTATCTCAAAAAACAGAGTGGAGACAATGTGGAAAGCACTAATACCAACCTCTGACTTACACACACACACACACACACACACACACACACACACACACACACACTCATAGAGACCACACCCACAAAAAATACTGACACTTTTTGTCTTCTCCTTAAAGCAAATCTATCAGAATTTTCTTTCTTCTTTCCCTTTAATAAACAAAACAATCACTTTTTCTCTTTGCCCAAAGCTTCGGTAGCAGGGGTTGTAGGTGCATATTTTATTCCTGAGCATTCAACATTTATTACCTGAGGGACTCTTTTGCCAACAGAGCACATATTAAACCAGTTAGTAGAAGTGTGGAGATTATATATGTTAATTTACACTGACAAACTCACCTCCTCAGTGCCTGCAGAGACAGTAGCTAAAGGCGAGGCCTCCCTTGTATTATCAAAATCACAGAAACAGGAAAGCTAAACCCCTTCTACGGGAACATAAAAACATAGGCTACATGATTCAGTGAGGGTTTCTATGAGAAATGGCAGCTTCAGCTTAGTAGGGAAAAAAAAATACTTTTTATCAAGAATATCGTAACCTTCATATATTCCCCCCTCTGGCTAGATTTCTCTAGAAATTAATTAATTAATTAATTATTGTCCTTAAAAGCCTATACTGTCCTTGCCCAGGTGTTAATGGGAGTCTTGTTGGTGTTGTTTGTCTGTTCTGTAAAACTCCTTCCCATCCCTGAACACTAGGAAATAACAACAAGCGGACAAGTGTGGCAGAGCCCTGGGTTCACCATGCCACCAACTCCATGACCTCAGTGAGTCCCCTAACATCCTCGCCCAGGTTCTGTGAAACACTGGGCCCACGAAGTCAGTTTGGGTCAGTTTAAATGTCTTACAGCTGCTTCTAAAACAGCTTCATGGTTCCAAAATCTGAGCAAAAATTGCATTCATCCTCTCCCCCTGCCCTTGATTTCCACTCAACTGAACGCCTAGCATTGGGTGTGGTACATGGGTAAGAAGTTCATATTTGCCAAAGATCACTGTACACAAAGGTTCTCTCATTACAGAATGCAGTACTGTCCTTTGCTAAATGCACACGATCATGTACCATTATCACAGCACTGCAAGAAGCAGTTACACCACCCAGAAACCTTCCCACCTTTCATCTCTTCACAGCATGTGGCATTGGTCCTTCTACTTCCCACACAGCTTTGCTTGTGGAAAATAGCTGTCATTGGGATGGTATCCTGTGTGGCCTTTTCAGACTGGCTATTTCTTGTTAGCAGTCTACACGTGAGTTCTTCTATGCTTGTGCATGCTTTGGTTTGTTCATCTATTCACCCATGAGGAACATGAACTTTGCGGTGCCCTGATGACTAGGATACTGCATGTGTTTTCATGCACATGTTTGTCAAGTGTCTTTTCTGTAATGAAGTATCCAGTCAATTGATTTCATTTGTAAGGAAATTTTTTTTAGATTTTTGTAAACAAACCGTTATCCTAAACATGCTTTTTATTGCAAGTCTGTAGGGCTGTCGTTTTTATTCTCTTGCATGAATGATTTTATTTCTCAGAACACACAATCCTAATGTTAATGAAACGCAACTGAGTCGTTTTTCTTCCCTGCGTCGTGATTCGATCTATACAGATCAAGAGTCACTGCCGAACTTGAAGTTGCCTGGAATTCCTCCTCAGTCGCTTCCTAGATGGTTTATAGATTAGGGATAATCCATTTTAGCTCAATTTTGAGAGAAGCGTAATGAGTTTTGCGCATACATGTGCTGCTGCTTCAACACCATCTCTTGAAATCTTTATCCTCTGTTGCCTCTGTTCTTTGTCAAAGACAAGCTGGCCATAGGCATCAGTATCTGCTCCTAGATTCTCTGTTCTGATGTGTAGCTATCCTTTCACCTACTTCTCCCTATCTTCAGAGTAAAAAAAATAAATAATATGTTAGTCTTCTGACTTTATTCTTTTCAACATTGTGTTTGATGTTCTGGATCCTTTGACTTCTTCACACCCACATGTGATTTGTAAGGATTTTTTTATTGAGGTTATCTGTAGCTATAGATAATGTGGGATAAACTATCAATGTTGAGGCTTCTTGTATGAAAGACAAAGGCTTTCTATGTTGCAAACCAATAAAATTTCTCTTCAGAAACCACATGAGCAAGAGGGGAGTGGTAAGAAACCCACATACCAAAAGCAACCTACAGATTCAATACAATCTCCACCAAAATCCAACACAATCTTTACAGACCTTGAAAGAGCAATACTCAGCTTCATACCAAAAATAAAACCTGAATAGCTAAAACAATCTGTACAATAAAAGAAATCCCAGAGATATTACCATCCCTGGTTTCAAGTGCTACTACAGAGCTATAGTATTAAAAAAAACTACACAGTATTGGCATAAAAACAGACAGGTTGAAAAATGAAATAGAATTGAAGACCCATACATAAATCCACATACTTATGAACATATGATTTTTTATAAAGAGTTTAAAAATATACAATGGAAAATAAAAGAATCTTTAACAAATGGTGCTGATCTAATTGAATGTCAGCATGTAGAAGAATGCAAATAGGTCCATATTTACCACCCTGCACAAAACTCAAGTCCAAATGGATCAAAGACTTTAACAAAAAACTCAATACACTGAACCTGATAGAAGAAAGTGAGAGATTGCCTTGAATGCAATGGCATAAGAGACATCTTCCTGAACAGAACACCAATATCACAGGCACTAAGATTGACAGTTTATAAATGGGACCTCATGAAACTGAAAAGTTTCTGTAGGGCAAAAGCCACCATCAATAGGACAAAATGGCAGCCTACAGAATGGGAAAATATTTTCACCAACTCCACATCTGACAGAAATCTAATATCCAAAATATATAAAGAATTCAAGAAACTAGACATCAACAAACCAAATAATCCATTTTTTTAAAATGGGTACAGAGCTAAACAGCATTATCAACAGAGGAATCTCAGAATATTAGGAATTGATCTACCTCAAGACTCAGCTATACCACTCCTATACATATTCTCAAAGGACGCACCATCCATCCTACCACAAGTTCACCTGCTTAAGTATGTTCATAGCAGCTTTATTCATAACAGCCAGAAACTGGAAACAAGCTAAATGTCCCTCAACCAAAGAATGGATTTGTAAAAATGTGATACATTTACAGAATAGAGTATTGCACAGCTCTTTAAAAATAACATCATAAAATTTACAGACAGCTGGGAGTGGTTGCACATGCATTTAATCCCAGCACTCAGGGAGGCAGAGGCAAGTGGATATCTGTGAGTTCGAGGCCATCTTGATCTACAAAGTGAGTCCAAGACAGCCAAGGCTACACAGAGAAACCCTGTCTTGAATGACAAAACAAAACAACAACGAAGAAACAAACAAAAAAGAAAACAGAAAAGAAGTTTGCAGGCAATTGGATGGAACTAGGAAAAAAATCATCATCCTAAATGAGGAAACCCAGACCCAGAAAGTGGTATGTACTCACTTATAAACGGAGATTAGCTGTTAAGTAAAGGATAAAGGCTCAGTTGGGCATGCAAGGACCTCTGTTCTTGTGGACTGTGTACAGTTACCCTTGTTTGGTCAAATGCTGATTTCTCTACCCCACTATCTGGTTTCAATGCAGACATTGAATTGTGATGTTTATTCTAAGTATCTCTTGTCTCAAGCTTGTGTGAACATGTCATTATTTGTTCTTTGTATTGCCAATAAAACCTAAGTAGCCAGTGCTGAGCAATAACAAAGAATAGAGTGAGACACCCTGGTCCAGTGATAGGAGGAGAAAAAACAGGAAAGACAGGAGGGATGCACTGGAGAGGACAGGGAAGGAAGCACCAGGAAGAATGAGTCAGACCTAGGATATGAGTAAAAAGCAAGTATAATTTAGAAATTCTGAATGGGAAGAAACTATAATAGCTTGGAGGTTTAGGATGGAATAATTATTCCATAGCATTGTGCTATAGGCTAATTAAATAGATGCTAGTCTCTTTGTATGGTTAAATTTAACCAGGGTAAATACATGGTTAATGTATAACTGCTGATTATACTAAAATTATAACTCAATATTAAATATTAATAATCATTTCAACAGACCTCTCTGGGAGAGGGAAATAGAATAGGTTTCCAGTCCACTAGTGGACTATGGGGCAGCAGTAAGTAGAGATGTGAACAGAAGGGATCAAGAGGGGATGTGGAGGAAGAGAGTACTGGGAGAGATGACTGAAAATGAAGGGCATTTCAAGGGTGATATAGAAACCTAGTGCAATAGAAACTCCCTGGAGTCTGTAAGAGTGACCCTAGAGAAGACTCCTAGAAATAGGGAAATGGAGCTTGAACTTGTCATCTTCCATAACTAGGCAAGACTTCCAATGGTGGGCCTGGGACACCAACCCAGACACAAAACCTTCAACATACAGTTTGCCTGCCTACAAGACAGGTAGGGCACCTGTGGCACAGAACTTGTGGGAGTGGCCAGCTTGACTGGTCCAACGTGAGGTCCATGCCTGACACTGCCTAGATAGCCAGGAATCAGAGGCTGGATAGCCCAGAACATGAAATGGGAAAAAAAAAGTCAATGAAATAATTACTAATGATATTCAGCTACAGTTATAGATTGGTGTCTATCCTGGTTGTCATCAGAAAATATTCATCTAGCAACTGATGGAAGCGAATACAGAGAGCTACAGCCAAACATTAGCTGGGGCTCAGGGAATCCCATGAAAGACAGGAAGGAAGGATTGTAAAAAGCCAAAGGGATAGAGGACACCACACACACTGGACTTTAAACACCACCATTAAAATCTTAACAACTCAAAAGTAAAATTTTCAAAGATCCTCAGTGAAAAGGTATATGCCCTCAAAGTTTGGGGTATGGAGGATTGGAGGATGTGAAGTTAATGTGTGTGTGTGTGTGTGTGTGTGTGTGTGTGTGTGTGTGTGTGTGT
>OU015742.1:93733416-93748500 GCA_907169655.1 Acomys percivali
TGTGTGTGTGTGTGTGTGTGTGTGTGTGTGTGTGTGTGTGTGTGTGTTTGAGGATCATTCAAGTGCTCACAGAGGCCAAAGAGAACACTAGATCCCCTGGAGTTGAAGTTTCATGGGTACTGGGAACCAAACTTGGGTCCTTGGCAAGGGCAGTACACATTCTTACCCACTGAGCCATCTCTCCAGGCCCAAATTCAAAGTTTTATACACAACCAAAGTATTTTGCACACATAACATTATCCTCAAATGCTCATTTTGAAAATCCTGTCAGAGTTTTACCCAATTAAGAGAGGGCTGCAAAAAATATGACCAAATTCAATGTCAGAATTGACTATAATTATTTATAAAGATAAGGGCAAAAACGAGATAAAACAAGGTTTAAAAATAGCATACACAAGATATCCAAGCATCCGTCCTGGCCCCAAGGTTGGGCACCACTATGATAAAGGAATACGGGATGGAGAGATACAAAAGATGGAATATACAGTGGAGAGATGGGAGAGAAAGCAAAGCTGAGCAGTTCACGCACTGTGAAGGGAAGTAGAACTGGAGACATGATAGCAGTGAGGGGTAGGTGGATATAAGGAGCCTATGCAACCACCTAAGGCGGCAGTGATGTCTTAGCCCAAGCTGCCACCAAGGACCATGCCAAGTCTATGGTCTTGCTGCATCTGGGGTCTGTTTTGATGCCTATGGCCTAAGTTACCACCAAAAGATGTGCAGATGTCCAACTATGGTCTGGGCTGTCAACTGAGACCATGTGGATGTCTAAGGGCCCTACTGGGGGGTGGGGGAGACAGGAGACAACACCACATGGGAAATAACATACTGATCTGAGTGGCCTGCACTGCCACCTGTGGCCATGATGACATCTGGGCCCATGCTGCCATCAAGAGCCACGTTCAAGTTGGTGATCCTATTACAGCCAAGGCCTTTGTTGATGTCCAAGGCCTGCATTACCACTAAAGCTATGAGCTGTTCCTAGTCTAGGCTGCTGCCTGAGGCTATGTTGATAGCCTATGAGTCCTGTGCTAAACTTGTCTCACCCTTACCCTATGGCAAGATAGCTAGCAGCCCTCACCTTGGCAGCACAGGAGATCTGGCTCTGGTGGCATGGGTTCAGGAGAGCTAACCACACACTCACCAGCTGCTGCACTCTGGAAAGGGACCCTGCACCTCACCTGGGCAGAACAGTAGAGCCAGTCCTGGTAGGGGTACAGGTGAGCAGGCCCTGAGGCGGTGAATGCAGGAGAGCCATACTCACCCCTCATCTGCTGTGCACAGAAAAGATGCTACCTCCACCCTCTGCCACCTTCAGAAGTGGGATGATCTGGCCCCAAGGGCATGAGAGTGGGCGAGCTGGCCCTGCCCTTCATCTGGGCAAAGCAGGAGAGCTGGTGGGCTGACCAACTCAGCTTCTACCCAGGCCCAGATTCAGGGCTCTGAGTTGGCCCGCTCCAACACCCACCCCATCTGTGAACTGCTGAAGCACGTAAAGGGGCCAGTCCTGCAGATCCAAAGCTGCAGGATCTCCACAAGGCAACAACAGAATATCTGAAAGAGAGAAATCCCAGAGAGTGTAACAGAAACCAGAGGCCTTGAATCACATTCACAAGTAAACTGAGCAAAGGGGTATACTGTGTGAAATACCATGACACACTGCACTTTCTACGGTGAGATGTGTTGTTGTTATTCTTGTTGTTGGTGGTGGTGGGGGTGGTGGTGGTTTTGTTTTGCCTTCTTTTTTTTGGAGGGGGAGGTTGCCCTTAAGGACAAAGCGTAGATGTGAAGGGGCAGGGAAATGAGTGGGATTGGGATGCATGAAGTAAAATTCACAAAGACTCACTAAAAATAATTTTTAAATAGCATACAAAGTTTATATATTCTGATAAGATAGAAATAGCTCAGTCTTTTAAAGTGAAAGTAAAATGGGGACAGAGAAGATAAAATGGAGTAAGTTCACTGATCACCACATTGGGCTGACAAAGAGATTTACATGTTTTGTAGGATAAAAAGTATAGGAGGTGGTAGTTATTACAGAAAAAAAAAATACAGACCCAGGCTGGGGAGATGGCTCAGGGGAAAAAATGGGCCTGCACTCAGATCCCCAGAACCCACAGATATGCTAACTAGGGATGACAGCTCACCCAAAATTCCAGCATTTAGGAGACAAGATCACCAAAGCAAGATGGCAAGGTCTAGGCTTGAGAAAACCTGCTTCAGTGGGTAACTTGGAACAGGATTAAGAAAGCATCAGGATTAAAACAACATCAGGCTGTTGTATACATGTGTATACCCACACACAAGAACACACACACAGGGCCTGCACATACACATATACCTTGTTGTATACATGTGTGTACTCGTGAGCAAAAATACACACACAGAGCCTGCACACACATATACACATTGTTGTATACATGTGTATACCCACACATGAGAACACACACAGAGCCCGCACACACACATACACATTGTTGTATACATGTGTATACTCATGCATAAAAATACACACACAGAGCCTGCACACACATATACAGACAAGATATTGATATTTTTATTTAAGTTTTTCGGGAGAAATAGCAAAACCTGGACACTGAAATGGAGAAGAGTGAAGGTGAGTCCCTACATACACCTCACTCAAAAGTCAGCTAAGTATGCACGGAGCTTTAACATGTTGCTATATGAGACAAGCTCTCTCTGTCTGTAGGAATCTGGTTTTATAATAGGACTCAAGAGAAGGCAAGAGTATGTTGCTAGAAATAAAATAAGAGTGGTCTTTGCTTAGCATGGCTCACTTCCTAATGAAATAACCTTTTACAGTTCTATGAAGAACAAAGGTGATAAAGGTGAGGTTGATTATACAGCTGATAATACCAAATAGAATGTGAGGAAATGACTCCCCATGCCTTCATGCTGCTCATAATGAAATGCAAGAAAAGGACAAATTGAGGACAGGCAGCTCAACAGAAAAGAAAAGAATTTAATCACCTCAAATTTCTGAGCCTTCCCAGATGTCAAAAGAAACTAAAATTAAGAGATTCAATATCAAAGATCAGCAGTATTAGCTCAGCAGGGAAAGGCACTTGCCACCAAGCATGAGGTCATAAGTTCAATTCCCAGGACCCAGGTAATAGGAGAAAACCAGCTCCTATAACTTATCTTCTGACTTCCTCATGCCTTCTTTCTCTCTCTCTCTCTCTCTCTCTCTCTCTCTCTCTCTCTCTCTCTCTCACACACACACACACACACACACACACTGAGCTTTAGAGAAAAGGCCAAGTGTAATTATACATCATTTTTTGCTAAAACCTGAATAAGAGCAAAGGCTCCATCATCCAAATCTGAGAAGGACCTTTAAAGAAATTACAGGTGTGCTCACAGACTGTGGTGGTGTGCGAATAGGTATGGCCCCCATAGACTCGTCCATTTTAATGCTTGGCCCATAGGGAGTGGCACTATTAGGAGGTGTGGCCTTGTTGGAGTAGGTGTGGCCTTTGCTGGAGGAAGTGTGCCACTGTGGGGGTGGGCTTTGAGGTGTCCTATATTCAAGCTATACCCAGTGTGGCACACAGTCTCCTTCTGCTGCCTGTGTACGAAGATGTAGAAGTCTTGGCTCCTCCAGCACCACATCTGCCTGCGTGCTGCCATGCTTCCCACCATGATGATAATGGACTAAATCTCTGAAACTGCAAGGCAGCCCCAAGTAAATCTTTTCCTTTATACGAGTTGCCATAGTCATGGTGTCTCTTCACAGCAATGAAACCCTAAGACACAGATGTTCTCAGGCAACCAGGGGGCCTCCTGGAAGCTTAGAGCTGTAGTCCCTCAACAATCTCAATGGGAGACCAGAATACTAAAAGGCTTATCTCAGAAATGTCTGTCACTTGTGTCTAGCTGAGTGAGGATCCGTGAAATCTACAGAGGACTCTCAATGTTCTTGAGAAAATTGTCTCAGTAGAAATAATACCCAAGTTGGATAAAAATAGACAGAAGGGGCTTAAGATGAAAAGAGATGGTCAGATCTCGAAAATTCAAGCAGCAGTCACCATCCTGATAACACTATGCCACTGCATACAAGTGCAAGCTGTCATAAGAAGAGAAGGGTGCCAAGGGGGGCTGAACCAAGAGTTCAGAAGGCAGAGGCGAGAGCTGCAAAGAATCATTCAATTTTCTGAAGGTTTGAAATACTGCAAAACACAAAGTGTTAGAAAGAAAAAGAAATGGAGATAGTCAACATTCATATACAGTAAGTTTGAATGATGGTTTGAAAAAAAAAGTACAAAAAAATTTTTTGAACAATCAGGAAACACCACATAAAGACAGTAATAGTATTAGAAATATTAAATAAATGTTTAAGTATAATGTATTAGTTATACATAGAAACATATATATGGGGTTCACATAGTGAGTAAACATAATAAAATCTTAATTGTATTTTTAAATGTTCGCAATAATTTTTTTTTATTATACAATTTGAGCCAAGTGAGCTTTGTATGCTGGTCTTGTGAGTTTTCTGTAATCCTAATAGTAGGTTCTGAATAAAAAGTTGAAAATAAAATTTAAAGGGTTTTATAATTATAAACTTAGGAGCTATTTTTTTTAAGTTTTATTAATATTTGAGCTAGCACACAAAGTAGTAGGTTTCACTATGGCATTCACTATGGTCATATACACAAATCATTGTATTTTTGTCCTCATTCATTCCTCTCCCCCACTGCTCCTGCCACCCATCCTGTCTCTCCTTGCTGGTTCCCTCCTTCCTCCCTTCTATTTTCATGTCACATGTAAAACAAACATAGGCTGTATACTACATTGAAAACTAATTTTATAATTACAAGCAAATAAGTACAATGCTTGGAGGGTGGAAATGTTGATAGAAAATGAACATCAAAACTTTGACCACCAATGTGCTGTGTGGGGGCCACCTTGGGTTCTCCCTACTGTCCTCTCTTTTTGGGTGATTGGAATTCCACGATGAAATCATAATTTTCTTTTAAAAGTTCTATCTCAAAATACAAGTGCTGGGACGTAATATGCAGGTGCCTGAAGTCAAACAGTGGCATCTCCCACAAATGCTCTCATTTGCCTAGCATTGTCATCCCATTTTAAAGTGAGTGGACTGAGAAATTAAGATCACCAGCACTCACTGAGCTAGTGAGGGCCTTCCATAGGTGTTTAAGGTGCCCCCAGCATGAAGCATTGGTGTCCTGGATTATTAAACATCTTGGCTGTACAAACAGCCTATCACTAAAGCGGGTCTTTATGATTTGTTCAGCTGTGTGGGTCCCTGACAGGCCAGAGAGGCTCAGCATGCTGTCAACCATGCCACACTATACACACTCCTAGCTCATCCTGTTGGGTATGATGACAAATACATACAATTTTATTTGCCAACTTAAATAAATTTGCAAAACGAAAATAAGAGTAAGAAATTTTTTTTTAAAAAAAACTTTCAAAAATGATGGGTTACTCTTAAACCTCATGACACATTCTACTGTCCTATCCCCTCCCCCAGCATTTCTCTTTTATTATTTATTATAATTTACTCAGGTTGCAGCCTGAATGTTATCCCCTCAATCATATTTTCCCATTCCCATTTCCCCTCTCTCTTCCTCCCTATTCCTCTCTCCTAGACCTCTGACAGAAGGGGACCTCCTCCCCCACCATATGATCACAGCCTATCAGGTCTCATCCAGATAGCCCGCTTCCACTTCCGCTGTGTGCCACCAGGCCTCCCCACCAAGAGGCAGTGATCAAATCAGAGGCCCCAGAGTTTATGTCAGAGGCAGTCCACGCTCCCCCCACAACCGTTGAGAATGAGCTGCCCACAGGCAAGATCTGAACATGAGGTCTAGGTTTACTGCATGCATTGTCCTTGGTTGATGCAACAGTTTATGCAAGACCCCCTAGGTCCAGATCCACAGGCCTTCATGGTCTCTTTGTGGGACTCCTGAACCTTCCGGGTCCTTCCATCCCCCATTCTTCCATACCACTCTAAGTGGTCCACTTGGAGTCCAGCAGCGAGTCCCAGTAATCTGTCCCAATCCCCCACTGGATGGAGTCTCTCAGAGGACATCTATGTTGGGCTAATATGCACTTATAAGTGAATATATACCATATGTGTCTTTCTGGGTCTGGATTACCTCTCTCAGGGCAATCATTTCTAGTTCCATCCATTTGCTTGCAAATTTCAAGATTTTAATGGTGAGTAGTATTCTACTGTGTAAATGTACCACAGTTTCTCCGCCAGGGATAGCTTGCCATTCACAGCAACTTTCCACCTAAGGATGCCGGCTCATCCTGAGGGAAGTGAAACAGAAAAAATGGGTGGCTGAATCTCTTCTTTGTCTGATTCCAAGATACTGAGCTAAAATTACGTATGAACAGCATCTCTAGCCCTACATTCCTGAAATGTAGGGCCACCTTGTGTGCTAACTCAAATATTAATAAAACTGTACAAATAGCTCCAAAGACTTATAATTGTAAAACCTTTTAGTGCCTATTTTCAACTTTTATTTAGAACCTACTACTAGGACTAAAAGCACAAAGTCACAGTAATAGAGTGTGACTGACCAAAGTCTCCCACAGTTTCAAAATGTCTGTGACCACACCTGACTCTCCTATCACCCTCACTAAGGCATAGCAGTGTCTCTGAAGAAACAGGCCCAGGCATGAGGTTTGCTTTCTGTCATCTTTGAAGACCCTAGAATAATTATAAGATTTCCCATATACCAAAGTGCTCTGAAATGTTTTTGAAAAAAATTTAAATGACAAGCATAGGGATGACATCCTAAGATGGTTTGGGAATTCCTGTCAGGATGTTCTAGAATGGCATCTGCAGCAGCCAACTAAGCAGGAGTGCCAAAGTCAGCCCAGATTTGATAGTTAGCCTACCAGTGTGAGCTTCCCTATTTCTGCCTAATCATGTACATTACCCACCAAAAATTAGGTCATCACAGTTGAGGTGTGTGTGTGTGTGTGTGTGTGTGTGTGTGTGGGTGGGTGTGTGTGTGTGTATGATTTGCAAAGAAGTTTCTTCTTGTTGTTGCTGCTGTTGTTTTAAGTATTTCACAAAAATGGCTATAAGAACTCTATTTATTGGTGTTGGAGAGATGGCTCAGAGGTTAAGAGCACTGGCTGCTCTTCCAGAGGTCCTGAGTTTAATTCCCAGCCACCACATGGTGGCTCACAACCATCTATAATGAGATCTGGGGTGCAGGTGTACATGCAGATACAACACTGTATACTTAATAAATAAATATTTAAAACAATAAAAAAAAGAAACCTATTTCTCCAGCTACACCAGTGGTTCTCAACCTTCCTAATGCTGTGACCCTTTAATACAGTTTGTGGGAAGGATTGTAAGCTTTGTCACAGGTGAAAGCAGTGTTGGCGGGCTTTGCCCTTGAACACACCACGGATACTCCCTAAGATTAACTTTGAGACAGACTGGGTGGAGCCATCCTGAGCCTGGAATTCAGAAAACAGACCTGGGAACTCCACCTGGATTACTGTGTCTCTAATCAACCCTCAGTGGGAGAGGGAGACCGCCCCTTGCACGTGAGAGACAGGCAGGCAGAGATGACAGAGAACAACAGGTTCACACCGGTCTTGAGAGCATGTGGATTGGGAAGAGGATCAGTGAACAGGCCAGAGACACCTAGGCACCCGTCCCATGGAACAGATACCAAAAGGTTCATTCTTTTTTCCCTTTAATCTTTTTTCCCTCTTATGTAAGCTAGTTGGGTTGTATAATAAAGTTTAATTGTTAAAAAATAGAGCCAACAACAGTTCCTCATGTTGTGCTGACCTTCAGCCATAAAATTATTTCATTGATATTTCATAAGTGTAATTTTACTACTATTATGAGTCATAATGTAAATATCTGTATTTTCCAATGGTCTTAGTTGACCCCTATGAAAAGGTTGTTCAGCCCCAACATGTTGAGAAGCTATACTTTTGAATAAAAACAAACAAAAAACTCCATTATTATTATTATTATTATTATTATTATTATTATTATTATTATTATCATTATTATTATTATTATTAAAGAAGAAGAAGAAGGTGGTGGTGGTGGTGGTGGTGGTGGTCTTCCCAAGAATCCCTGAGTTTCTCAAAATACAAATCAACAGATCCACCCTGAGATTCTGAGATAGAAGACACAGCCCAGAAACCTGGATTTTAACAAGCTTCCCTGGGATTGGGATGGGGCTGTGTGTGCTGCCTCTCAGTATTAGAGCATGTGTGAGAGACCAGGTTCAATTCCCAGTCTAA
The DNA here is from genome assembly GCA_907169655.1 of Acomys percivali. NCBI lineage: Eukaryota > Metazoa > Chordata > Mammalia > Rodentia > Muridae > Acomys > Acomys percivali. The sequence goes on from OU015742.1 coordinate 93,741,697, forward strand.
TAAAAAAAAGAAAGGGGCCAGAAGGGAGAAAGGTAGTGTGATTTGAGTGTGTTTGACCCTCATAGACCCATGTTTTTGAATGCTTGGCCCACAGAAAGTGGCACGATTAGGAGGATGACCTTGTTGGAGTAGATGTGGCCTTGTTGGAGTAAGTGTGTCACTGTGGGGGAGGGCTTTGAGGCCTCCTAGTGCTCAAGCTCCACCCAGTATACAAAAAAGCCTCCTCCTGGCTGCCTGTGAAAGATCTGCTGCCTGTAGATCAAGATGTAAAACTCATGCTGCCATGCTTCCTGCCATGATGACAATGGACCAAACCTCTGAAACTGTAAGCCAGCCCCAATTAAACGTTTTCCTTTATAAGAGTTGCAGTGGTCATGGTGTCTCTTGACAGCAATGCAAACTCTAACTAAGACAGGGAGGGGGGAGAGAAGGAGGGAGGGAGGGACGGACGGACGAAGGCTTGAGAACTATTAGTGTACTATGCCTAAAATGTTATTTTGAAGCCTTTGCGAAGTCGTTCACCATTGATTCATCCAAATACTTGCTGCACGCCAGAGATTAAACAGTGAGTAAGACTCAGTGGCCACCCTTGGGAGGTTCACAGTGGCCCATGAAGTACTGTCTCATTACCACGTGACAAGTGCTTTAGCAGCCTGTGAAAAGGACAACAGGAACACGGGAGATAAGTTATTTAATTATCCCTAGTGAACCAAGGGAACCAAATGTCCCAGGAGATGTGACATTTGAGCTGAGGCTTAAAAGGAAGTTAAGAGTTTACTAATAGAGGAGGGAAAGCCAAGTTGCTGGGAGAGACACAGAAACTCAATCGTGTAGGGCATGTTGGGAAGAAGTATAAATGCAGACATCAACAGAGCAGGAGAAATGTGAGGCAAGCGTGGGCAGTGGGCCAGTGGTGGCATACCAGAGCAGGAGAAAAGATCCTGTGACCATATCCTGTGGAGGTGTTATGGTTTGGATATGAAGTGTCCTTCCAAAGCCACACATGTTAAAGGTTTGGTTCCCAGCTAATGGCATCATGGGGAGGTGATGGACCAAGAGACTCTGATCTGATCAATAGATTAATGCACAGATAGATTCATAACCCTATGGAGTCATTTGGAGGCAGTAGAAACCCTTAGGTGTGGGGCTGTGAAACCTCAGATTCCCCAGAGTAAGACCACTACCACAATTTTGAGCCATATTTGAAGCAAGCTTTAATTAAATACTGGCCAGGATGATAGACTCCGGCCAAGTCCACTCCTGGCTTCTCAAAAAATAAGTCATAGCTTGTGGAAGCTTCAAAAGGCAGAACCATAAAGTCACTATATTTCCCATCACGTTCAATCAGTGGCAAGAATGTAGCCTGACATTTCCTGCCTGCGTATCTCCCACTCACATCCAATCAAGCACATCGGCTGCAAACAAACTTGTTTAGAGCAGTAAAAACATGTGGCTTGTTATTTCCCAAGAATCACCACCCCAAGCATCCCAAGAAGTGATCTGTCTTTGGGCAAGTGTGGCTTATGGGTTCACTTTGGCTCTTACAGAGCATTGGAGGTGTGTTCTTATCCCTGCCCCACCCTGCTTCCGGCCCACCTGGAGGCGCGCCCCTTTGCTACAGCGCATGCTCCTGGCCTTTTCCTTACCACACACAGGCGCAGAAGCAACGGAACCAAGAGACCATGGGTTAAAACTAATGAGTCTCTGAGCTGAAATAAATCCTCCTTCCTCCCTTGTATCCTTACTGTTTCATGGCAACATTGAAAGCCTTCCTAGTGAGGAAAGTTGCCCTTTATTTTCAAGAATAGTGATGTGATTGTCCCTGCATTTCAGAAAGATGATTTTGGTGTCCACATGAAGAAGAGAGATGTTGCCAGCAAGGGAAATTAATTAGGATGATGTGGGGTGTCCTATTTCAGACATGGGAGTCCTGAAAGAGGGACGTGGCCATGGGAGTAGGTTTGAGAGAGTCTATAAGCAGAATATATAGAAAAGGTGGATATTGCTAAAGAAAAAGATGGCCATAATGCCTTTTCCAGATCTTTCTGTAATCTCAGCTTCATCTAATATGGCCACCCTCCTGGGGTAAGTCCACCTGGGAGAATCTCCTTTACCTCCTGTTCTTTACCACATAGTTAGAAGTAAAATGAAACCAAATAACTGGTGTCCGATGCCTTCAGATGAGGTAAAGAGTGGACGATACTATGGCCGTCCCTGGTGACGTGCCGGTAAAGAGTGGGAGATACCATGGCCGTCCCCTGTGACGCGTGACGGGGAGAGGGCCTCCAGACTGGTCCTTTTTAGTCCTACCATCCCTTCATTATACACAATGAAGACATGGCAGTTAGGAGAATTAGGTAAATCGCTACGGTACACAAACGGTCCCTTAAGATCTCTAGTGCTGCGACCTTTAGCAGGTGTGACTGTCCCTCTGCATAGTGTCCTCTCTGCTTATCTTTCTTTAAAGAGGGTAAAGCTAGCTAAAAATCTTGTGTTGGCTCTGTTTTTGTGGAAACGCCAGTTTCTCTCACACTGGAAAAGAGTCTGGGGGACATCTAGTGGCTCATCTTCACAATTGCATCTTTAGCACTGTTTAATACCATTTATAATAATTTTTTGTTCATAGCGTTAATATCATTTAAAAATTTTAATATCATTGTAAGTGTAACACATTGATTACTTGTGTTACATCAGTGATATCTTTACCAGCTCTTGGTTGTATGATTGTCCCCCAAGGTCTATGTCTTTTTTTTTTTTTTTTAAGGTCTATGTCTTAAAGATAAGATTCCCAGGGTGGAAAGGTCAGTGCCTCCAGAAGACAGAAGATACCTGGGGGAGGGCTTATGTCACTGCAGATCTATACTCAGTGAGGACGGTGGGACTCTGATCCCTCCTTTTTTCTCTTTATGTCCTGGCTCATTAAGATCCATCATGTGTTCTTGCCACAATATGCTGCCTTTACCGGAGACCCACAGCAAGCAGGCCTCACGGGCTAAAGCTCCAGAAGAGTGACCTCCAAAGAAACCTTATTCATTTATAATTCAGTCACCTCAAATATTTCACTAGAGTCCTGAGGAGCTGACTAACACACAACCCCCTTCCAAAGTTGTCATCTTGTGACAGCTAACTGAATCACCCCCAACAGAGAAATAATATCCATGCAAAATATGGGTATAATTGCATATATTCAATATTTGCCCTAAGCATAACAAGTATATGCCAAGAAACTGATTTCTAAATAAATAGTACTCATTTCATATGTGAGCATTTGGGGCTGAGCATGTGTGCAATCAAGACGAAGCAGTTAATCGCTTGCATTTCTATGTGGAACTACCAGGCATGCTTCAGCACCCAGTGCAGACAGGTGCAGGGGTATGGAGCCGGCTGCCACAATGCAGACATCATTGCACTGGTGATGTCATTTTCTGAAGTGGAGACCAACTTTTGGTAATGCTGAAAACAAAATAAAGTATAGGAGCAGGGCCTAGTATGAAAGGTTCAGTTGGTAAAGAGCTTGCTACGCAGCACGAAGGCCTGAGTTGGCCCCCAGCACCTATGGAAGAGCCAAACCTGATGATATGCACTTGTAAGCACAGAGCTGGGAGTCAGGGACCGTGGAGACAGGCTCACTGGGGCTCACTGGGCCTCACGGGGGCTCACTGGGCCTCACAGGGGCTCACTGGGGCTCACTGGCCAGCTAGCCTAGCCAAATCAGTGAGATCTAGCTTCAGGGGGAAAAAATCTCAAAAAATAAAGTAGAGAACAAATGAGCAAGATACTCAGCATTGTTCTCTGACTTCCATGTGCACCTGTGCACACACGCGTTCACACACACACACACACACACACAATGATAAAGTACAGTAATTCTCTTACTTTACATGGTGGTTGTATTCCTAGGAAAGCCCTCTAATGCAATTATTAGTGACACACGTGGCTCAGCAAGGCTGAAATCCAGGCTCTGGCCCCTTTCTCACTCCAGCATTGCCTGGAATAGGCAATGGATAGGCTTTTTCTCTACTCCTCCTGCCAAGAAGAACTAGACACTATTTAGAAACAGAACTTAAGAAGACTAAAAGTTAGACAGAAGAAACCAGATCAGTTTATGCCCTGAGGCTCCAAAAAGCGTCGTGATGGGAAGGTATCTGAGCTGTCTTTACTTCTTGCATATCAGATTGGATGTGAACAAGCTAGCAACATAAAAGTACATACAAAAAAATTGTTTTCTATATGCAAAGGGCCAAGGAAGAGACATCATAGCTAACTATTTCAAGAATATGATCACTTTGTTGTGGTCAAACATCACCCTCTCCCCAAAAAAGAGGAAAGAAAGAAAAGAAAAATAAAAAACCTCTGATCCATCCCCAATTCCTGCCAACAAGACCAAGAAAAGACCATATATTTCCCCTCTCAGCTGATGCTAATGAGGCCCCAACCCCCATCCCCACCCCCTCCCACAGAAGTATAGCCAGAGAAACCCACAGCAAAACAGAGCTCAGTCAACCATCCAAAAATTATAATCAAAGGGAGAATTTTGAAAGCAGCAAGAGACAGATGGCACCTTCCCTGCAGGGGAAAGATAATCAGGATCGCAAAGGATTCTTCATCAAAAATCCTAGCAAGCAGGAGAAACTGTTACACTTTCCCAGTGCTAACAGAAAAGGACCATCAACCCTGGATGCTACATCCAGCCGAACGTTAAAAATGTCCTTCTGAAATGGAGGAAAACTCAAGAAATGCTCAGATGAAGGGAAAGGAAGAGAAATTATCAACAGCCAGCCTATAAAGAGAATGTCTTTTAAAAAATGCAGTTTCTGAAGAAGTCCCTTAAGATATCAAGAAAGAAGATGGAGGGCTAGAGAGATGGACCAGTGGTTAAGTGCACCTGCTGCTCTTCCAGAGGAAGTGGGTTCAGTTCCCAGTGCGCACACAGTGGCTCACAACCATCTATAACCCCAATTCCAAGTGATCTAACACCCTCCTTTGTCCTCTGCGGGTACCAGGTACACATCTGGTGCAGATACATATGTACACAAAACACTACACACATAAAATAAAATAATAACAAACAAAAAGAAAGAATGAAGGTCGGATAAGGGCAGAACAACTGACTGTGGAGTTCTCATCCTCTGTTGATACATCTACAACAAAATCCCTATACCTAAAGTTTAGGGAACATCACAGAAGGCGGGGGGAGGGGGATGTAAGAGCCAGAGGACCAGAATGGAACATCAACAGAGAGAAGATGTCTTCCATATGCTATACGGAGGCTGTACCCCAGAGACTTCAACAATGTGGTGGCCCAAACAAGATCTTAAAATTGACAGCACTGCTTACCACCGTGCTAATGTGTATGGAGGAAACTTCACAAGACTTCATTCCCCCTTAAAAGGGCTATAGTCAATTGATAGTGGTAAAAAGGAGGATGAAACCCAGTCTTTTCCATGAATGAGCACCCGAAGGGTTGTCCAACCGCAGGGGGTCAGCCCTGAGCACATATGAGCAACATTATGTGATTTGTATTTATAAATTTACAAACATACGTATAATGATTATGATTACAGATTAAGAGGCCATAAATCTGAGGAGGACTAAAAGGGGCATGGAAGGAATTGGAAAGAGAGGTGAGGAGAGAATGATGTAAGTATATCTAATATATATATATATTTCTCAAAAAATAAATAAGAGAAAAAAGAATGAATGCTCAACAAAATATAGAGCATTTGCAGCAGGCTTCCCATCTTGAGTTTTCTGAATCATGTTTCATGGATGTGGTGAAAGCTGCACTTTGATGCAGTCCTAAAATGTTTATAGGGGCAATACATTAAGACAATTTCATTAAAAATAGGCAAGATAAGACAATTTCATTAAAAATAGGCAAGAGAAAATGGGCACAGAGAAAAGTAAAGTGTCTACACTCTGCCTAACAAAATTTACAGAATTTTTACATAATTGCAAAATGATGATTCCAAAAGTATAGAGTTTGGTAAGATCAGGTGGGAGAAGGGATAATACCTAAAATAACCATGAAAAACATTATGCAAAGAGATGCGCTCAAAACACTATGGGCCTACGGAGTGGAAGTGTTTTGTTCCTTTGTAAACTCAGTTACGTTATGTAAACATGTTTTTGTTTTCATCCCAAGTGTGGGGGTTTAGTTTGGACTTTAGTTTTTTCCACAGCTGATAACTGTCTCCTGTGAGGTGTGGTCTTTGCCAGGTGGTAACAGCTGGCCTCGTGCTGCACGGAGAGGGGCATGGCTGAGGACTCCAAGGAGGATAAATAGGAAGCCCTGGGGGCTGGAGAGATGGCTTAGTGGTTAAGAGCACTACCTGCTCTTCCAAAGGACCTGGATTCAATTCCCAGCACCCACATGGTGGCTCACAACTGCCTGTAACTCCAATATCTGATACCCTCACACAGACATACATGCAGGCAAAACACCAATGCACATACAATAAAAGTAAGTAAATTATATTTTTTTAAAAATAGGAAGCCCTGAGAGAGAAGGTACGCTGTGGCTGTGGTGGTGAGTGGCATGTAGCAGTTTAGAGAGACCCGAGACAGACGATGTGGTGGCTTCCAGAAAGGTGAAGAGAAATGCTCCAATGCAGCAGACTGCTTGCCACATTTGCTGTTGACGGAGACTGGTATTGCCCCAAAAGAACCCAATTGACCCTAAACAGCCTGGAGAAGTAAAGGGGTCTGAGCCCCCTAACCTTCTTTCTCATATCCAGGGTGAAAGAGTTGGTAGAAAGGGGGTAGAGGTGTCAATACCCAAATAAAATAGAGTTTTAAAAAGTA
>OU015742.1:93757742-93805157 GCA_907169655.1 Acomys percivali
AGAGAGAGAGAGAGAGAGAGAGAGAGAGAGAGAGAGAGAGAGAGAGAACTCAGATATTTGGCCTGTCTTTTATCTAGCGGTAGCCAGTCATGACATCAGGTTGCTAAGCAACCTAGAGGTGGACCACCTATATGATAACAATGGGGACTTTTGAAGTTGGACTAACTGCATTTTGCATGATGTTATGGAATCAGGGAGTGGAATGTGGTTGTTTGAACAGGAATGGCCACCATTGACTCATATGTTTGAATGCTTGGTCCATAGGGAGTGGCACTATTAGGAAATGTGGCCTTGTTGGAGTAGGTATGACCTTGTTGGAAAAAGTGTTTCACTGTAGCACAAACTTTGAGGTCTCCTATGCTCAAGCTTCATCCAGTGTGGAACACAATCCCTTTCTACTGCCTGCAAATCAAGATGTAGAACTCTCAGCTCCTTCTCCATCAGTGTCTGTCTGGACACTGCCATGCTTTCCACCATGATGATAATGAAGTAAATCTCTGAAACTGTAAGCCATCCCCATGTTTTCTTTTATAAGAGTTGCCTTGGTCATGGTGTCTCTTCACAGCAATAAAACCCTAAAAGAGGAAGGGTTTCCGTATCTCTTTTCTCCAAACCCAAGTAAAGGTTCTTTAGAGAAGGAAATACACCTATTTCTAAGGTCTATGTGATCTCATGTCTAGACATGTCTCCACCCACTCAGCTTTTAGGCAAAAAGCACCTTCACAGTTGCATACAATCACATGCTTACATGTAACCGAGTGAAGCTTCACTACCAGGATACCAAGCAGAATCCACACTGGAAATGCTTTTCATTCTAAGACCCAACATAAAACTAGGCAGGAGCAACACTAGATAGATGAGGTACAAAAAAGTAGGAAGAATCATTAAATAAAAAGGACGCAAGCATTGCATGACCTGCAGAAAGACATGGAGAATTCAGGGGTTATACTTCTATCTCTAAAATTATCATGTTATAAACTGTGCATGATTTGTAATGTGGATATGGATTACAATATGCTTAAGAACAGCAAAATGAACTCTACCCTACACTGACCGGGAACCAATGAAGAGGAGAAAAGAGAGTGTCTTGGTGGATCTGCCATAGGGAGAATTGAGCAGGTGGTGAAGAGCTGGTTAATGAAAGCCAACCATTGATAAACAACTAGCTACAGGAACTAGTCATTGAGGGGAGGTTGAGGAATGGAGGAAAAAGAAATAATAAGACCCAGGCATATGAGGTACAAACTGAAAGGTCTTATGACCCAGAGAACTTTATTTTTCTTATGTTTATCTTCTGTTACTTTCTCTCTGTAACTCCTTGGGACAACCCCAGTACTTTATTTAAAATGAAATTCAGGGTTTTTTCATTACAGATTACATCATGATTTTCTCATCTTTTACAATCAATAGAGCATTTAAAACTCAACAAGGCAAGAGAACAATCTAACAAAGAAATACAAACAGTTCTGTATAACCTACAATAACAGATACAGCAAAAATCAATCAATTTCTAAGCAGTGGTAGGCATGATTTGATTATTATTTCTTAAACAATACTTGGGGAAGTATAATCATAAATTTCCTCAGGTTTAATCAATTGTGTTTACATGATTGTCATAGCAGCATAGCTTGAACTAAATATTCTCTAATAAAGAAAAAACTTGACTTACTCCCAATCCCAAACCAACAGGGGTGCTATCTAAGCCTAGGCTAACTTCTAAGCGGTCTTATATTGTATAATATCTATAAAGCATGACATTCCAAGCCCACCATCTATTGCTCTCAAAGCAGATTCTAAAGAAACTTTTCTACAGCTAACAGTATCTAGCCAGATGCTGTTAGGTCAAGGCCCTAACTTTCTTCCAATCAGTTTCTGCCTGACTGCACACAGTCAGAGCCAAGAACTCTATCATTGTCTCAAGCCTTTGGCCAGATCCTTTCCTTCAACCTTCTCTGTGGGAAAAAGTTTTCCAGTGTGAATTTTATTAGGGCTCATAGTCAAAGTGAGAAATAGAGAAAAAGACAATTTTAGGAGAAAAGACAGATTTCAAAGTAGTTTTTAGGCAAAATTATACCTGGACCATTCATAATATTTGACAGAAGTGGTGATCAGCTGAAAATCTTTGGAACTTTGTCAAACAAAGCCTCAACCGCTGTTCTGGATGTCTAAAGATCATGCTGGACCATCGGAGGTCTCTGGAACTTTGTCAAGCAAAGCCTCTGCAACTTGTCCTTATGTCTCTGACATTTTCTTAGAGTGTAGATCTGACTAGCAGTTCTCAACGTGTGGGTCGTGGCCCCTTGAAATAGTATATCAGATATTTATATTATAATTCTTAACAGTAGCAAAATTATAGCTATGAAGTAACAACAAAAATAATTTTATGGTTGGAGGTCACCACAACATGAGGAACCATATTAAAGGGTCACAGCATTAGGAATGTTGAGAACCACTGATCTAGAATACCCTCACCCGCCACCCGCTGCCCACCCACCCCCATTGCTTATGTGTGGCTTGGTCCCAGCTATTGACACTATTGGGAAGGGTTAGAAATGTTAGGAGGTAGGGCTGAGTTGAAGAGATGAAGTCACCAAGCACATCTTGAAGGATACATTGGGAGCCTGGCCACTTTCCTTCTCTCCCTTTATTCTTCCTGGCAAGCATGAAGTGAGCTGCTTTGATACACTCAACATTCCCTGGCATGATGTTCTGCTTTACCACAGGCCCAAAGTAGCCACAGGTTTTAGCTCTGAAATCATGAGCCAAAAAAGATCTTTCCTTCTCTTAAGTCACCTTTCTCAGGCCATGTTCTCCGTGGGCAAACATCTCACTGACACACATTGTTGGTGCTAGGCCTTTTGGTCTAATGAGTGGGCAATGCACCACCGAATCCTTCTGACTCAGTAATTTATTATTATCTAATTGAAGGAATAATTTCAGAGACCAATTTTTGTACCAGGAAAACCTGTACAGAACAAAAAAAAAAAGTAAAACAGGGGCCAGCAAGATGGCTCAGTGGGTAAAGACATTTTCAGTAGCCCTAACAACCTGAGATTGATTTCCAGGGCCCACATGCTAGAAGGAGAGAATGGACTCCTGAAAGTTGTCCTCTGACCTCCACAGGGGCACACTGGCACTTACACACACACACACACACACACACACACACACACACTGAATAATTAAAATGTAATGCAATTTTAAATAGGAAAACAGTTAAATAAACATGAAGACATGTAATATATATAAAAAAGTCTCTGTTGTGGCACTGAGGGGAAAAAATAAGGTTCACAGGAGAGAGAGACAGAGAGACAGAGAGAAACCGAGAGAGAGAGGGAAGGGGAGGAGAGACAGAGACAGAGAGACAGAGACAGAGACAGAGAGAGAACGAGAACTCAGATATTTGTCCTGTCTTTTATCTGGCGGTAGCCAGTGATGACATCAGGTTGCTAAGCAACCTAGAGGTAGACCACCTATATGATAACAATGGGGACTTTTGAAGTTGAACTAACTGAATTTTGCATGATGTTATGGCTTCCTCAGGACCTGTGCTGTACACAGTCTTCACTTAGTCCTCTCCATAAGCATTGAAGAAGCTGAAACACAGAGTAAAGGGACTACAACCTGACCAAATAGCAAATGAGTGGCAAAGGTCAGTCAGATTCATGCCCCAAAGTGCCCTCGAGGCAAGAACTATTTGTCACCAGATCCCCTCGAAATTACAAGATAGTCCAAGAGCTCTCATTCTCACATTTTTATGCCCATGATTAAATTCTACAGTTCAACTAGTCCCTATTCCTCTGGGCCTCAAAAGAATACTCATCCATTAGACCGCTACAGAAAGAAGCCTCCAGAAGTTGTTGGTCCCGGATAGGAAACAGAAGACTCTGCTGTGCTTATGGCTGGGTTCCCAGGGATCCCACCAATCTTTGGTTGGAAAACACACATGGCATTACAGCTGTCCCTGTCACAAATGCACTGGTCTAGGCAAACTTAAGCACACTTTAAAATCAGAGGCTTAGAAGCAGGAAGGGGGATGGGCTGCCAAACGCCCAGACAAGACAGCAGAAGAAGAAATTTGGCACTCATGTAGACCACCAGTTCCAGTCCACACTCCTGTCTTCCCAGACTGCCCACTTCCCAGCTCCTTCCACACACAGAAGCACCCAGGGCCTTGCATTCTTCCCTCTGAGCTGCGGGTAGCCTCTCTTGGAGCATAGCCCAGCTGAGGAGAGCCTGTCTCATCCCCCAGGAAGAAGAGCAAAACACAATTTTGCCTGAGAACTCATCTCAACACCACCGCTCCAGGCTGCTCATCCCCCATAGCTTAGCAACCCTACACATCAACCTAACCAGTCTCACAGAGAGCACAGATTATCATCTCCTTGCCCCCCTGTCTACCTTTTCTTCCTTCATAACAGAACCCTGACTTTAGCTGTGATTATTGCCCTCTGGAATAAGACTACATTTCCCAGACTCCTTAGAGCTAACTTTCTGACCAGTGAGACAGAAAAGAAAATCTCATGGAGGATTAGCTCAGAGGCACAATCAAGGTAGCCCCTTTCTCCCTTCCTTTTGTCCTCCCTCATCCTGCTTCTTGGTAACAAAAGGTGACCTCCAGTAACAATGGCAGCCCCAAACTAGGGCATCCAAGCAAAAGTATAAAAGGGAGCTTGCATCTTGATGGCCTGGAATGTGGAGGGCCCACCTGCAGACTTCTTTGATGTGAGACCATAAAATCCTCATGTGGAGAAACCACTGTCATTTTAAGATCTCCTCTGTGTGCAGCCTGGCCTCCTTCCTGACTGCTCAGCCTCTCCGTCTCAACGTTTCAACATCGTTAGGAAGAAAGCTCCCTAAATCCCATTCAGTTTTCATCTATTAAGAACTGAGCAGAGGAATTAAAGTCTAAACTACCCTAACTAACTGAGGAAATACATGTCTGTAAATTAGAATATTCTTAGGACTTGGTTATGTTGGCCAGCACAAATTCACCTCTGATTCTTGGAACATTCGGGTCTATCAAAGCCGCTCCTTGGCGCAGCAAGGACATTCCGTTTTCCTGTCAAAAGAAAACATATTATTCTACAAAAGAAGATCCTCAGTGAACAAGCAGACCCTGTTACATCTTCGTTGGTGGTCGTGTTCCATCCAAGCTCCAAGCTGAACTCTAAATAGCAGCTTCCTTTGAACCTGGGCCAGCCGCATTAGCGGTCTCAGAGGAGTGGTCAAATGTTCACAGCTGACTTGTGTTCCAAGCCGCTAAGCCTCCAAGCCCAGGATTCTCCCATGGAGGAAATCCAGCTGGCCTTGGTCTTAGTACGTCACTGGCAGGCCCGCCCACCCCATGCTGTTGGGTGAGGGCAGCCTTTGTCCAGGAGCAACGGTACTCCAGCTTGAGAGGCCTCAGAAACACCAAGGGTGTTGTGGGGTGCTTGTTTAAACACAAATTACTGAACTCCACTTCCCCATCCCCCAGAGTTTCTGATTCAGTAGATTTTAGGCAGAACCCAGTCATTTTTAGCATTCATAAATCCTCAAAAGTAGCCAGTCCAAGGAGCACACTAAGGAGCCCCTGTCCTGTGGGAAGAGGCGTTTCTTCAGGCGCCTGCTCTTTGACCTTTGGGGAATGTCCTAACCTAGGTGGTGGCCTCTGCATGGCAGCCCTGAGAACACATGCCCAGGCTCATCCTCTCTGCTCCCAGCATTAGGACCAGCCCCCTCCACATCATCTATTGGAGAGGCTGTCTTTTTCTCTAATATATGATTTTAAGAGAGAAAGAAACTGAAACTTGGAAACAATAACTGTCACACTATACTTAATACTGACCAGAGCTGTGACATATATCTGTAGACAAGTAAACGTTTGTTGTGAGCAGACCTCCAGTGAGAGACCGATGACATCTAAGATAAAAGAGAGAATGAATGAGAGAAAGTGGAGTGGTTTTATGTGCTAACAAATCTGTGTGGATACTGATGTAAAAAAAAAAAAAAAAAGATAAAGCAGATGTGGGGTACACATTTGTGATCCCAGCACTTGGCGGATAGAAGCAAAAAGGTTGGGAGCTCATGGGGTCCTCCTTAGCTGCATAGTGTCACTAGCTCCATGGATGGTGGCATCTGCATATCTAAGGGAGATTTTATTCACTTCTCCACTAACGTAAAGAGATGGAGATGTGAGTGGTAACTCAGAGTTTGGAAGAGGATTTGGGAAAATTCCTGATAGATGTGCTGCAATATAAAGATAGAGTATCTTCAAAATTGTTAATTAAAGTCAGTCACTTCTTTCCAGAAATACCACTACCAGCCCTTCAGGTGGCACCAGCTCCCTCCTCACCACAGTAGGCAGTGGTGCCTGTTCTAGCTCCCAACCCAGGAAATCCTTCAAGGTCCCTGACTCGCCTCACCACTAGTGTCAGCAACACTATCTGTCTCCTCTTGGAAAAGTTAATATTCAGCTCATCACTGTCTGTATTAGTCACTGTTCTATTGCTATGAAGAGACACCATGATCATGGCAACTCTTATTTTAAATAAAGCATTTAATTGGGAGTTAATTACATTTCAGAGGTTTAGTCCATTATCAACACAGGGAGACACATGGTAGGAAGGATTGAGAGTCTAAATCCTAATCTGTAGGCAGCAGACAGAGAGAGAACCACTGGGTCTGGCTTGAGAATTTGAAACCTCAAAGTCCAACCTCAGTGACACACTTCTGCCAACAAGGCCACATCTACTCCAACAAGCCACACCTTCTAATAGTGCCATTCCCTGGTGACCAGGCATTCAAATTTATGAGCCTATGGGGGCCATTCTATTCAAACCACCACACTGTCTGTGTCCCAGGGTTAAGCAAATGAAATGACTAGCCACTGAGGCTTCCCTGGAGGTGCAAGGGCTAGGCTGCAGAAGGCAGCAGGTAACACCAGGAACAACTTGGCAGCGCTGATGTGGCTCTGTTACTTAGGATGGGAGCTTTTCTAATGTGTGCCTGGGCAGAATAGGTCCATGAATGCAGACTAGAGGCCTATAAAGGCCTGAGCTTCAACTGAGCCAAACAACAAAATCCTAGTAAAGCTTTGGAATAACAGAAATATGCTGAGCACACACAAACCCACGGACCTGCACTGTGTGTGACCTAAGAATGGTGACTCAGATGCGATCACCTAACATTACATCAACAGCCTTTGATGCAGCACGAAGTTCTCAACATGACCAGTGAATTTTTATTTGGTGTGAGACAAGGCGGGGCAGTGTATGTAGCTCATGTGGGCCTTGAACTTGTAAGAATCCCCTTGTCCCAGCGTCCTGACTACCAAGGTCACAGGCAAGAGCCACCACAGCTAGCTTCTTCTAATGAAGTTTATTGCCAGCAGTGTCTAACCAAACTCCAGTTGTAAGAAGAAAACCCTGGTGCACCCAGAAGTGGGGCATTCTAGAGTGCAGCTGGCCAGAACTCTTCAAAAAAGGCAATTCCATCCTTCAAAAAAACCAAGGTTGGTGATCTACCTTATACAAGAGACACTGAGAAGACCAAGTCAGTGCATAAACCTCAATTAGATCTCAGACATAAACACATACCAATATGTAAGAACAGGACAAGAGGAGTCATGTGAGGTTAAAATGTGGATCGGATGTTGTTACGCTGTTGATTTCCTTGCTGTGGTGGTAATACTGTGGTTTGTGGATTGTTTATACAAACCATCTGCTAAATACTTAAGAGTCAATGTGTTAAGATTTCTGCCAACTTTTTTTCAAATAACTTGAGGTAAAAGATCTATAGAGGACAGACGAAGAAACTGTGGTAAAATGGTAAGAATGGGTAAATCTCAGAAGGGAGTGAGGCTACTCATCCATCTTTCTCTCCTTGTTTAGCCTTGGCTTGATGATCATCACGCAACAACACACCCAGCTCAGGATGTCCTTCAAAATCTTCTGTAGTGTGAATATCTGGGTCAGCTGTGGAGCTACAAACCTTTCCTAATATGGGGTCCTGGAGCCCTAGAATAACAAGTCACAGACTTCAGAGTTTAGAAGTTTCTTGTCCTGAGGGTTCAGAATTCACATGTCTTTTTTGAAGATTTGTTAAGGGGTGTGTATATCTGTTTGTGTCTGTGTGTCTGTGAGTCTGTGTGTGGTGGTGTGTATGATGGTGTGTGTGTGGTGTGTCTGTGTATGATGGTATGTGTGATGGTGTGTGATGTGTATGATGTGATGTGTGTGATGGTGTGTGTGTGTGGTGTGTCTGTGTGTGTGTGTGTGTGTCTGATGGTGTGTGTGTGATGGTGTGTGATGTGATGTGTGTGTGATGGTGTGTGTGTGGTGTTTGTCTGTGTATGATAGTATTGTGATGATGTGTGTGTATGTGATAGTGTGTTGTGTGATGTGTATGATGGTGTGTGTGTGTGTGTGTGTTGTGCAGGCATGCACACGTGCCTTCAGAGGCCAAAAGAAGATGACAAATCTCTTCTGGAGTCCTTGGAGACCAGAAGAGGGCATCAGATCCCTTCTGGAGCTTGAATTACAGCCAGTTGTGAGATGTGAGTTGTGAGATGCTGGGAAGGAGCACAGATCTTCTGGGAGAACCGCAAGAGCTCTTCGCCGCTGAGTTGTCTCTCTAGTCCCTAGACTTTACATCCTAGCAAGCATCCAAGCAACCATGGACCACACAGTAAGAATGACTTCCCAGAGACTAAAAACCAAGGAAGGCCATTCATAATCCACACACTCTGCAGGTGTGCTGTGGCCTCCAGCCCACAAGAAGCTGTCTTTCCCTGACCATCTTTGCAATGTGACAACAGTAGCCGCTAGGGGGCAGTAGGTCACTGTGTAATGTAACTCCTTCCCAGACAAGTTGAATGAACCTCGGGAGCCCTTTAATGAATTCTGACATTCTGCAAAGGATAGAGACGGTTGAAGCAATAATGATCAGAGTACAAAAGTCCTTTGCACTGGTTAGCGTGCCCACATATCACCTCACCTGAAGTATGCGACAGTCCGGAGGCAGCAAAATGTCAGCATCTTTGTGAGACAGAAAGATTGCCCAAGCCCAGAGGTCTGGCCATGCCTGAGCACAGGTGTTCACCTTCCTGCCAGCCACAGAGACTCCCTCCTTTTCATCATAACCTATGAGGAACACATGCAGATTTCCCCACTTTCCAGATAATGAAAGTGAGATGGGAAGAAATCAAATAACTCCCACAGTTGGTTGCCAAAGGAGCTAGGGTTTGAACTCAGGTCAGACTCCAGTCCCACCCGCTGCTTTCCCAGAGTCACTTGTCACCTGGAGGCATGAGTTGAGCAGCGCTTGGAAGCAGATCTGATTCTGAGTCTCCAGCCCTCAAATGGTGACCAGTCTAGGAAAACCCAAGAGGGACCTTCCCTTTCCAAATGCCCCAGGAAGGCTAACAAACTGTTGGCCAGTCATTATCCCACTTGACAACACAGCCCAGACAGGTTAATCAGTTTGCCCCAGACCAAAGAACAAGAAGTAACAGACCAGAGATCCATATCTACACATGTGCTGCACTGCTGGGTTACTACACATCTCAGCCCTGAATTTTCTGAACCAAAATGTCCCAAAGCAAAGTGTAGGACATTCAGAGGAGCTATGATTGTCCCATCAGCTCCCAAGGCCTCCCATGCTCAGAATCCTGCCAGGCAAGACCTTTCTCACAGGACCCTCCCCCATCTTCCTCTTGCCAAGCTAGGCTCTTCTCCAAGAATGGTCTAGAAAAAATTAAGTCAGACTATTTTGCACACAGAAAACCCCTTAATATAAAGTTTCTCTGTGGCTTTCAGTGGTCTTCATCCACCACCACCACCATCAAGAGGTACAGAAGACAGGTAGGACCTGAAGGCAGATGCTGGCTAGAGGTTAGCAGACCTGTTCCTCCGTGGGCCTTGGGTCCCCTTGCCCAAGCATAGGCCCCTCACAGCACAGTGCTTTTATCTCCTGGCAGATTCTAGTCCTCAGTCTGGGTTCTCCATCATCAAAGCTGTCACTCCCCACTGCGCACACTAGGAGAGTCTCTGGTTGTCTCCCTCAAACCTCAAATAGAATAATCTACATCTCTACTGGGCATTTCCTAAATCAATCTCATATGCCTGTCACATAGGAGGCTGTGTAGACTATTAAAAATGTTGGTTGAGAGCTCTAGGTTAAACTCCAGTTTTAGCACTCACATACTAAAAGTCAGGACACATTTTTTTCTAATTTTTTTATTAAAAATATTTTTTCTTACCAAATAAGTTGATTATGGCTTCCCCTGCCCTAACAACTCCTCCCAGTCTCTCTCTCTCTCTCTCTCTCTCTCTCTCTCTCTCTCTCTCTCTCTCTCTCTCTCTCTCTCCCTCCCTCCCTCTCCCTCTCTCTCTCTCTCTCTCTCTCTCCCTCTGTTTTACTCTGTACCCCCTTTTTTAAAAATTGGATTATTTGATTTAGTGGTGTTTAATTTATTGAGTTCTTTATATATTTTAGATATTAACCCTTTTTCAGATGTATGGTTGGTGAAGATCTTTTCCAAATCTATAGGCTATCGCTTTGTTCTGTTGACAATGTTCTTTGCCTTACAGAAGCTTTTCAATTTCATGAGGTCCCATTTATTAATTGTTGACCTTAGAGCCTGAGCTATTGGTGCTCTTTTCAGGAAGTTTTCACCTGTGCCAATGAGTTCAAGGTTCTTTCCTACTTTTTCTTCCAACAGATTTGGTGTCTGATTTTATGTTGAGGTCTTTAATCCACTTGGACTTTAGTTTTGTACAGGGTGATAAATATGGATCTATTTGCATTTTTTACAAGTAGACATCCAGTTAGACCAGCACCATTTGTTGAAGATGCTGTCTTTTTTCCATTGTATGATTTTGGCTTCTTTGTCAAAAGTCAAATGAGGATTTATTTCTGGTTCTTCAATTCAATTCCATTGATCAACTGGCCTATTTCTATGCCAATACCATGCCATTTTTTATTACTGCTGCTTTATAGTACAACTTGAGATCAGGGATGGAGATTCCTCTGGAAGATCTCTTATTATGCAGAATTGTTTAGCTATTCTGAGGTTTTTGTTTTCCCATCTGAATTGAGAATTGATCTTTCAAGGTCTGTAAAAAAAAAAAAACCATGTAGATATTTTCATAGGGATCACATTGAATCTGTATATTGCTTTTGGTAGAATGCCAATTTTATTATGTTGTTTCTCCCAATCCATGAGCATGGGAGATCTTTCCATTTTCTGATGTCTTCTTCAATTTCCTTTTTCAGAGACTTGAAGTTTTTTCATATAAGTCTTTCACTTGCTTGGTTAGAGTTACACAAAGATACTTTATATTATTTGTGGTTATTGTGAAAGGTGTAGTTTTCCTAATTTCTTTCTTAGCCAGTTTGTCATTTGTATAGAGGAGTGCTACTGACTTTTTTGAGTTGATTTTGTATCCAGCCACTTTGCTGAAGGTGTTTATCAGCTGTAGGAGTTCCTTGGTAGACTTTTTGGGGGTCACTGATTATCATTTCATCTGCAAACAGTAATATTTGACTTCTTCCTTTCCTATTTGTGTTCCCTTGGTCTCCTTTAGTTGTCTTATTGCTCTGGCTAGGACTTTGAGTACTATATTGAAGAGATACAGAGAGTAGATAGCCTTCATGTGTCCATGATGTCAATAGAATTGATTTAAGTTTCTCTCTATTTAGCTTAATGTTGGATATAGGCTTGCTGTATATTACCTTTACTATGTTTAGGTATGTGCCTTGTATCCCCAATCTCTCTAAGATTTTTAAGATGAAAGGGTGTTGGATTTTATCAAATGCTTTTCCAGCATCTAAATAGATGATCGTGTGTTTTTTAACTTCAGTTTGATTATATGGTTGGTTAGATTGATTAAATTATGAGGTTGATTTCCATCTATTGAGCCCACCCCTGCATGACTGGGATGAAGCCTACTTAGTCGTGGAGGATGAGATTTTTTTTTTTATGTGTTCTTGGATTTGGTTTGCAAGTACTTTATTGAATATTTTTGCATCAATGTTCATAAGGGAAACTGGCCTAAAATCCTCTTTCTTTATTGGGTTTTTGTGTGGCTCAAGTATTAAGGTGACTATGGCTTCATAGAATGAGTTTGGTAGTTTTCCTTCTGGATTTATTTTATGGAATAGTATTGGTATTAGTTCTTCTTTGAAGGTCTGGTAGAATTCTGTGCTGAATCCATCTGGCCTTGGGCTTCCCCCCCCCCCTTGGGATACTTTTGATGACTGCTTCTATTTCCTTAGGGTATATAGGACTATTTAATTTGTTTGTCTAATCTTGATTCAACTTTGGTAAGTGGAATTTATCAAGAAATTTGTTCACATCATTTAGATTTTAAATTTTTGTGGCATATAGGCTTTTGAAGTAAGACCTAATGATTCTTTGGTTTGTTATGTCTCCCTTTCGATTTCTGATTTTGTTGATTTGGATACTCGCTCTTTGCTAAGGGTTTGTCTATCTCATTGATTTTCTCAAAGCACCACCTCCTGGTCTTGTTGACTCTTTGAATTGTTTTCTTTTTTTCTGATTTATTGGTTTCAGCCCTGAGTTTATTTACAGCCATCGTATGTCTACTTCTTTTTTTTTTCCTAGGGATTTCAGGTGTTCCATTAAGTTACTTGTATGTGATGTCTCCAATTTCTTTATGAAGGCACTTAATGCTATGAACTTTCTTCTTAGCACTGCTTTCATCATATCCCAAAGGTTTGGATATGTTGCACCTCCATTTTCATTGAATTCTAGAAAGTCTTTAATTTCTTTAATTCATCCCTGACACAGTTTTCATTGAGTAGAACATCGTCCAGTTTCCATGTGTTTGTAGGCTTTTTGTTAATTCTATTGTTGTTGAAGTTCAGCTTTAGACCATGGTGATCTGATAAGATGCAGCAGATTATTTCAATTTTTTTGTATCTGTTGAGGCTTGCTTTGTGACCAATTATATGGTCAATTTTGTAAAAAGTTTTGTGTAGTGCTTAAAAAAGGGTATGTTCTTTTGTTTTGGGGTGAAAAATTCTGTGATCCTTTTGATTCATGATCTCTTTTAGCTTCATTATTTCTCTATTTAATTTCTCCCTCGATAATCTGTACATTGGTAAGAGTAAAGTGGTAAGGTCTCCCACTACTAATGTGTTGAGATCAATATGTGATTTAAGCTTTAAAGGTATTTCTTTTACAAATGCAGGTGCCCTTGTATTTGTGGCATAGATATTCAGGATTGTGATGCCCTCTCGGTGGATTTTTTTCCTTTGACAAGAACGAAGTGTCTTTCTTGACTAATTTTAATTGAAAGTCTATTTTATTAGATATTAGAATGGCTACTCCAACTTGCTTCTTGGGTCCATTTGCTTGGAAAATCTTTTTCCAGCCCTTTACTCTCAGGTAATGTCTAGCTTTGTTGCTGAGGTGTATTTCTTGAATGCAGCAAAATGTTGGACCTTGTTTCCACAGCTATTCTGTTAGTCTGTGTCTTTTTATTGGGGAGTTGAGGCCATTGATGTTAAGAAATATTAGTGACCAATGATTATTGGATCCTTTTATTGTGGAGTTGGTGGTGATTGTGTGTGGTTGTGCCTTTTTGGTTTGTGCTGTTGTGAAATTATCTATATACTGTATTTTCTTGGGTGTAGTTGACCTCATTGTGTTGTGGTTTTCTTTCTCATATCTTCTGCAGAGCTGGGTTGGCACATAGGTATTGTTTAAATACAGTTTTGTCATGGTATACATTATTTTTTTCCGTCTATGGTGATTGAAAGCTTTGCTGAATATAGTAGTCTGGGGTGGCATCTGTGGTCTCTTAGTATCTGCATGACATCAACTCAGGCCCTTCTAGTTTTCATGGTCTCTGTTGAGAAGTCAGGTGTGATTCTGATGGGTCTGCCTTTATAGTTATTAGGCATTTTTCCCTTGCTGCTTTTAATATCTTTGTTCTGAAGATTTAGTATTTTGATAATAATATGGCAGGAGGAATTTCTTTTCTGGTCTAGCCTATTTGGTGTTCTGTAGGCCTCTTGTATGTTCAAGGGTATCTCTTTCTTTAGGCTGGGGAAATTTTTTTCCATGATTTTCTTGAAAATATTTTCTGGTCCTTGGAACCTGGCATCTTTTTTGTTGTTGTTGTTTTTAATTTTTCAATCTATTCCTATAATCCTAAGATTACACCTTTTCATGGTGTCCTTGATTTCTTGGATGTTTTGTGTCACAAATTTTTCTGTTTTAATATTTTCCCTGAGAGATGTATCAATTTCCTCTATTGTATCTTCAGCCCCTGAGATTCTTTCCTCCATTTGTTGAATTCTGTTGTTGATACTTACCTGTTCAATTCCTGATCTCTAAGTTTACCATTTCCAGGTTTTCTCAGTTTGTGATTTCTTTAGTGATTCTAATGAGCTTTACTCATTCCCTTTGCCTGTTTGATTGTGGTTTCCTGTTTCTCCTAAATGTCCTCTATTCTCTTGTTTGTATTTTCTTGTAATTCTTGGAAGGATCTATTCATTTCCTCTTTATAATCCTCAAATAACTGTATAAGCATAGCTTTAAGGTCCTTCTTCAGAGACTCTGCTGCATTAGAGTGTCCGTTGTTGTCTGGGATTTCGGGTGGAGCCATGCTGTTCTGGGTTTTGTTGGTTGTGTTCTTCTTCTTTCCTTTAGCCATCTGCTGAGGTGGCTCGTGTTTTCTAAGCTGGCAGTTAAGAGGGCAAGTCTCTTCAGAAGGCAGCTGCTTTGTTTACTGGCTTGGCAGATACTGTCCTGGAGCTAGATTCTTCTGAGCTCTGACACCTAGGATCCAGGATTCAGCTGTGTTCCTCTGACTGCTTGGTCTCCTCAGAGGGATCAGCAGCAGAGTAGAAGGCTGAAGAGGATGCTCCAACGTTAGAGAGAGTTTGGGTGACTGTTTAGGCAGCAGACTGTCTCTGTCATTTTTTCATTTTGGAAGATGCTAACTTGCATTTCCTGTTTACTCGGGTAATTAAATTTATTCCTTCTCAAGTCTCTGATGGGGTTGAAGGCCAGACAGTTAGTTTTTAAATTAAACCTAGTTGTTTAGAAGTTAAGAAGATACCTTTAGGTCTTACATTCAGAAGTTTAGACTCACCAAGATAGAATAGATAATATTTCTTCAAGGTTGACAAATACCTTCTGATTATACATTATATATGAAAGTCTTATCTATTGTTTTTGTAACTTTTCATAATTGTTCTTACTGTATATAAAAAGAATGGCCTTTTATTAGATAGAAAATGGGAAATGTTTGAGGTTGGTCTGATGTATTTTGATGCTAATTACTGCTTGCTATCTCTGTGACCCACCTTGCCCAAGAGCCTAACCTGTTTGACCAATAAAAGGCCATCACACTTGGGAAGGGCAAATGGGATAGGCATGACTAAGGTTCCTGGCCTTGGGGAGACAGGGAGAATCTTGGGAAGAAGAGAGACTGGAGGAGAAGAGAGGAAGAAGGAAGGCCGCCATGGGTTAGGTGGAGGAGCAGCACATGGCCAGTGTGGATGGAGGATTTGGCCCAGAAAAAGAACGTTAACAAGTATATGGGATTATGGATGGGACATAGCTTGATAGAAGTTATTAAAGCCAGATGGCATGGATTGGGACAGGTATTCTGTACCTGCCCCACTATGGGAAGTAGTTTAGAGGATTAATATCTGCCCTGCCCCAGGTTAACTGAGGCTATTTTAAAATATAATAGGTGTATGTGTCTTGATCGATTGCTAGCAACTTAGAAAATACTATTGTAATAATAATTACAGGCCTAATGATAAACATTATCAGGCCATACTGATAATTTAACAGCAACACCCAGAGCTATATAGGCTTTGTTTACACATCTGTTTCTTCGCTTTCAGAATCAGTGCTTTCTTCTTTTCTATATCCTCAGCTCCATAAATACTATAGAACTGTATTAAATGTCAACTGAGTGAATGAAATGGAGGCCTACTGGCTGATTAAGCCCCTTGCCAACCTGTGCCTGACCTGAACCTGACATAACAGGTTCTAGCCATGCCCTGACTGTATAGCCCTTGCAACCCTGCCAGGATGCCATTCACTGGCCCCGCTACTAAAAGCTTTTCTGAATAATGACTGCACAATAGAGCCATCCAGGGACATTTGAAAATGCTGAGGCTTAGATCATAGCCGAAATCAAAAGCCCCAGAGCCTCTAGGATGAGGCTCAGTGAAGAGCACTTACCTAGCAGGTGCACATCCCAGGACTCAATCCCCAGGGCCAACCATCAATAAATCAACACATAAGTGCCCTAATAAGGAGCCTGACATGTTTCAAGCCCCCCCCCCAGGATGATTCTAATGGGCCACCAAGGTTGAGAGCTGTTGTAGTACCAGAAGGGAACTTTGGGTTCCCACCACCTTCCAATGTGGAAAGAATTCTCAGTTCAACCTCAAATTCACTTCCCAGTCTCCCCAGGTGTGGGCTCCCAAACCTTTTCCTCCAAGTGAATCCACCTGGAAGCCAGCTTAACATTTAAGTCCACCCAAGAAACCATATGTTAAAATATTTTAAAGTTATAAATTAAGCAATAGACTGTTAAGTAAAGTATGTCATTTCCTCCTGGCTTGATAAA
This sequence comes from Acomys percivali, assembly GCA_907169655.1. Taxonomy (NCBI): domain Eukaryota; kingdom Metazoa; phylum Chordata; class Mammalia; order Rodentia; family Muridae; genus Acomys; species Acomys percivali. Next base: position 93,774,350 of record OU015742.1, read on the forward strand.
TTTAACTTTTTTAATGTCAAGACTTGAAAATAATGTCTGAGTAAAAATTTGTAAAGGAAAGCAACTGATTGATTGCACAGGTCTGGTTGTATGCATTTGGAGAATAACACAATATAGATATATCATAAACAATTGACATAAATTTATTCCACAGTATTTACACTTCTTAGTGGGGACAACAGGGCTCCACTAGTGATGTGCTTGGCCCAGGAACATGAATATCTGAGTGCAGACTTTCAGCCACCAGATAAAAGCCAGACATGGTGGCATTGTGTGTCTGTAATCCTGGCAGTGTAGCTCACTAGCCAGCCATCCCAAAAGGAAAAGTGAGGTCTGGGCTTAGCAAGAAACCCTGTCTCAAAAACAAAGTTGGAAGTGGGCTGCCTGGATGGCTCCACAGTTAAAAGCACTTACCGCTCTTGCAAAGGACCAGAGTTTGGGTCTCAGGATCCAGGTTATGACCTCAGCCTCCACCTGGCTTCTCCCACCTACCTGCCAATGCCCTCTTCTGGCTTCTGCAGGCACCTGCATGCATGTGGTGAGCATATGTACACTCGGGCGCTTACATACATAAAATAAATCTTTTTAAAAAATAAGATGGAGAGTAATTGAGGAAGACGCCTGATTATTAACCTCTGAACTCCACACATACATGCACACACACACACACACACACACACACACACACACACACACACCTGAATATGTAACACATGCACACACACACTTTAATGTATGGGGCTACAGAGGTAGCTCCATCAGGAAAATTCTTGCGACAGAAGCACAAGGTCTGAGTTCATCCCCAACAGCCTTGCAAAAAGCCAGGTGTAGTTGTTTCTGTAACCCTACAGCTAGGGATGGTGAGGACAGGCAGATCTCTGGAGCTCACAGGACAGACAGTCTAGCCAGTCGGTGAATGTGGAGTTTAGTGAGAGATCTTGTCTTATATTGGAGAACAATATGGAAAGACACTCTATATTAATGTCAGCCCTCCACATGCATTTACACACAAGTGCATGCATACCTACATATGTATGTCCACATACAAATACACACACATATATACATATGCTATATACACACAAAATTACATTTATTGTCTTTTATTTCATCACCTCACTATTTATCTAACTATAATAAAAAAATTTCAATAATGCCAGACTGGGTCAACTTAAAAAATACTCTGACATGCTAGTCTGGAAATTATCAATAAAATTCTTAAAGCCGTACTTTGATTGGAAACAAACCATAGTTTTACCAATCATTCTCAAACAGTGTAGTGTATCCATACAGAGTAAATTTGTGTTCTCACTAGTAAATACCAAGATGTTAAATTGCACTGTAGAAATTACTGCAAAGAAACTTTTAGCTTCTCCTAGTACAATGTCTAGATTGATACATTACTTTAGAAGTGCTCTCTTGCACTTTTCTAGAGTAGGTGATAATAACGATAATAAGGAAAACCCCAGTGGGTAGAGGGGACACATGCCTATTAGTCCCAGCATTAGGGAGGCAGAGGCAGGTGGAGCTCTAAGTTTAAGGCCAGCCTGGTCTGCAGAAGACAGCCAGGGCGGCACAGAGAAACGCTGTCTCAAAAAAACAGAAAACAAAAGAGATAGAGGCAGAGATAGAGACAGAGATGGAGGGAGAGAGGGAAAGGAAGGAAGATAGGGGATGGGGTGGGGCGAAGGGAGAGGAAAGGAGGGAGAAGAAGGGAGGGAAAGGGAAAAACAAGACAAGACAAATGAGCACATGCTGACTTCATTTGCTCATATCTCGTTTCTATCAACACAAGCCCTTAATCTAGAATAATGGAGAGAGAAATCTCTGGAAAGCAGTTTCCAGGCCACATGACTGGGAATCTTTCTCTTCATAGCGATGCTGTCTGCCTTTTAGGGACATACTCACACTAACACAACTCCCAGGCATCCCTTAATAAAGGTGAGCATGCCCAGAAGAGTTAGTACCTGTCATATTTATGATGCAAGGTGAGCATGACCAGATGTGTGCTTGTCTATCCTTTCTGCCTTTTGAACTAGTGATCCGTGCCTTTGAGCTAAGTATGCCCCCAAAGTGTGCCCACCATCTTTCTTTTTGAAGCTGTGCTCTTCAACTGAGCATGCTCAGAAATGTACAGGTCTCCAAAGATAGACAGATAGATAGATAGATAGATAGATAGATAGATAGATAGATAGACAGACAGACACATATGTTACATATATATATATATATATATATATATATATATATATATATATATATGAATTTGTACTGACTTTCTGAATGAAATACCCACGCTCCCTCCTGTCTGAGAAGATTGTTGCTTTGGAAACAGTCCCAGGCTCTCTTTGCCTATAGCAGGTGAAGGATCTTTCCCTCCCTTTCATTTTCCAGCCACGCCCTATCTGACCTTGTGCTTGTGGTGTTGTGGGCAACCGGAGTTTAGTAGCAACGCAGATGGTTTTGTTTTGTTGTTAACATTTACCCGAAGATTTACTGTTTTAACTTTTGTTGCCTATTCGGCAGCTCTTTTTCTGGTTGATGATTTTTTTTTCCTCCAGATTTGGGTTATTTTTAGAATATGTTTAAAAGTCAAGTAAAACGTAAAGCAGCTCACAGGAGGGTTGCTGTTTGTGATAGTCTCACTGCGTGGTCCAGGTTGGTCTCAAAGTCAAACTCCTCATGCGTCGGTTTCCCGCATGCTTGGATCACAGCCTTGTAATAGCACACCAAGCACTGTTTGGCCTTCATCTTGGTAAACCTTTACTAATATTAGTTATTAAAAAACAATGGTTCAGAACTCAACATTAATCCTACTTCCTGCCAAAGACCAAGATTCATTTTTTTATTCAAGGATCTTATTTGGTTTCAATGTCTTTCATATCTTAGCTAAATTAAATCCACTGGCTTTCATAGCATTCCATTGGAATATCCTCTGTATGTGCCAAGCATGTTCCTATGGTCAGATTTGGAATGTGTTGTCATCAAAATATCCCAACTTTAGCACCAGTGAGATGTATCACTGGGTAAAGAACTTGCTGCCAAGCCTGAGGACACGAGTTCGATCCTTGAGCTCACATGGTTGTGGGAGAAAACTGACTCCTGAAAGCTGACCTCTGATGGACGTGTGAATGCTGTAATATAGGCATAAACACAAGAAAGAACAAAGGAAGTGTTGCAACTTTAGAGGGACATGGGAACAGTGTGCATCGTCATTGGACCACTGCTATTGACAGAGTTGAAACTAGTTTTCCTTGTTAAACCATGGCTCAAGGAATGCTTTCATATTTTCTGCCAAGGCCTGGATACTATGTCTTTTTCTTCAATAACCACATTACTATAGGCAAGCCTTCACCAGCCTACAGAACCTGAAGGCTAAACATTAAAGTCATACGTTCAGTTGACAAGAACTTTATGTTGCACAGTGGGCATTAAAATACCAGCGAAATCCCTATATATCTCAAGTTCCCTGTTTTCTTCTGAAATCTAATGGTGAATATCACAAATGTGACATCACTGTGGTGACTCTGCTACACTCTGCCTGAACTGTGTAAATGCAGAATTTAAAATGTTTTATTGACTTGCCCTTTAATTGTCTACCAAAAAAAAAGATGATTTTTTTTTGTTAAATTGGCATTTATTTAACAGTATTATCCTTTTTTTTTTTTTTTAAGAGCCTTCTGAGAATACTTAAACCTGGATGCTTTTCTGGACAACACAATCAGAATAGTAATGATTTGTTTAGTATTGATACTGTATTAAGTAACTTCTGAGGTTATTCATAATAACACTCTGCGTACTTTTTTTTACCATCATTGAACTGAGGAAAACGAACACGTTCATATTCAGAAGTTTCTGTAACAGTGGAACATCTTTTCCAACTTCCAAATCAAATCATATGTTACTTCTTCCACAGTAAAAAAAAAAAAACAAAACAAAACAAAACAAAACAAAACAAACAAAAAAAAACTTCAAAATTTGAGAGAACATTCCCATAAAATAATCCCTGTTTGTGAATTTTGTCTCCAGGGAACAATGCTGAAGCATTTTTACCTTTTGTTTTTCACAGTGTCGAGATTTAACCCAGGACCTTGAGCGTATTATGCAAACACTTGATTGCTGAGCTCTATCCCCAGCCTTCTTACCATTTCAGATGTTATTTTGAGACAGGGACTCACACACTTCGCAGGTTGCTCCTGAGCTCACCATGTTGCACAGGCAGTCTGAATGTGTTGTCCTCCTGCCTCAGCCACCCTAGTGTCAGGGTCACAGATGCATGGCACTCAGCCTGGCTGCCTTTATGTACTTCTGAGGAGTTTCCCACTCTCATTCTACACTGCAGCAGTGACTTCCTGCATTGTCCTACATACCTTGTGGCCACAGTGAATAGATCTAGTCAGGACACAAGGGGCTGTGTACGCTCTAGGGCCTTCCTCGCGCTGGAAAGAGAAAGAGCCATTTTCTCTACAGCAGGTGACATAAGCATCTGAGTCAAGGTACCCACAGTGTGGAAGTTGGTGGGCTGTGTGAACTACACAGTGGCCACCCAAGGAAGGCTGTAAACCACTGCATGCCGTCAAGACTCTTAAGTTTGGTTACTCCAGACTTTCCTTGCACCTATCCCCAAGACACCCAGGTTTCTGCCTAGTGTTAACGCCATTTGAGATAAACTGGTCTGGCTCCATTTCATGTCACTGGCATCACCAAAAATATTCTAATATGCACATATGAACACAAGTTTTATACATTATTGTAGGGGGTTGTGGGACTCATGAACACCATGAAGGGAGAAAAAAAACACAGTATTTTAAAATATCCTGTTCCTGTCTGAGCCATCCCGTAGCAAACTTTTAAGTCATTCATACAAACCCCAATTTTTTTTGGTTTTGTTGTTGTTGTTGTTTTTGTTTTTTGTTTTCTTTCCTTCTTCTTTGCTCCTTGAACTCACAGAGAGCCCCTGCCTCCTGACTGCTGGGATTAAAAGTGGCATGGCCCACGTGTGGCTTTTCCTGTGCTCTATAAAGAGGGAGACACAACAACCACAAAAAGTTCCATTCTGTTTGGCTAAATGATGTTGTAATTTTAGGGGTATTATACAGCGGTCCTTAGCAGGATTCAGTTTTCTTTCTGCCCCCCTCCCCAGAGTTTTTTTGTTTGTTTGGTTTTGGTTTTGTTTTTTCTTTTTTTCTTTTTGTTTTTGTTTTTGTTTTTTCGAGACAGGGTTTCTCTATGTCCTGGGCTGTCCTGGACTCACTTTGTAGACCAGGCTGGCCTCAAACTCACATTGCTATGCCTGCCTCTGCCTCCCGAGTGCTGGGATAAAAGGCGTGCACCACCACCACCCGGCTACAATTCAGCTTTCTAGTTCGTGCCATCACCCATTTGTTGATTATGTTTATCTCTGTTCCTCCCTGACAGTTGCTTGTGTACTTTCCTGTGAATTTCGCTCTGAAATACCCTCTCCAGTTAAGATTGGAAATAACTGTTGTGGAACCCACAAGATATTTTGCCTTTGAACCTAAGAGCCAGTCTCCACAATGTCTTCTTCCAACTGAAAGACTTCTGGTGTCAAATAAAATGTTCAATGTTCTGCCATGGTTAGCCAAGAGGAATAAATCATCTAGATGAGACCGTGCTGGAAGGGAACAGGGGTGCAGGGCCAGAGTCGGGCTCCCAGGAGCCAGCAAAGCTTGAAACTCCGAGCTGTCCTTATTCAGCCCTCTTCCCGCTGGCCTCAGTCTATGGATGGAATTTTCCTCTTGTCACCCAGACAGGCACCAGCTGCATCTCTTGCTTCTAGAGTCTCAATTTGATAAGATGAATCTTTTACATTCTCGCTGTTTTCGTGGCTAACTAGAGCTGTCCGAAGTAAGTCGTTTGCAAAGCTCTGAGTAAAACTTTTATTGTGGGAGGCACCAAGAGCTGCCAAACTCGCTTCCCTCCTTTCTCCAGTGCCTGAGGTCTGTGCAGAGCATCCCACCCATGAGTTTTCTGCTTCTCTTAAGCGTCTGAGTTTTATGTCCCTATTTTATCTTTTACAGCAATTCTGACTCACAGCCATTCTCAACAGTAAAAATGATTCATGTAAAATGTGATTCTATTAAAATTGGCATACATTGGATACATTTTGTAAAAAAAAAAAAAAAGGAAAAGGAAAGTTATTTTCACACACTTTGGGTTTATTTTATACTTTAATACTTAACTTTATCGAATTAAAAAAGAAGAAAAATATAAATGATAATGAGTATGTTTTTTAAATACTGACATTTTAATTTTAAAAATTAATACGATCACATATAATATTTTTAATTTACAATAAAGCATGGTACTCCTAGCATCTTAATTCTCCCTGGTTGCCTAGTAATATTTTAAAAAGGTGGAGAGTAGTAAGAGCAGGCCATGGTAGTACAATGATGTGAGTGTACAAATTTAAATAAGAATGACGCTTTAATCTTCTAAAACGTCTAATAACATTTAACATTTTTTATTTCAAGAAATCCTTTCTTTCTTAAAGTGCAGCAAGGCATTTTGCCCTGGTGATTTGTGTGCATCTGCTTGCCCACTGATCTAAAGAACAGGCACCTGGCTGGAGAGATGGCTCGGAGGTTGAGAGCACTGCCTGCTCTTCCAGAGGTCCTGAGTTCAATTCCCAACAACCACATGGTGGCTCACATCCATCTATACTGTGATTTGATGCCCTCTTCAGGCCTGCAGGTGTATGTGCAGGCAGAGCATTGTATACATAATAGTAAATAAATAAATCTTTTTTTAAAAGAACAGGCACCAGCGTTAATTAGTGCTCATCTTACTGTAAGCCTGGTGCTTGGGAGTCTACAGCAGAAGAAGCCTGAATTCACAGCTACATTGTAACCAGTTCCCAGGCTGTAGCACAACTGATATCATGTGGGAGACACCATTTCAACCTTAAAACCCAACCCCTAGCCCAACACCTGCCCAAACCAGAACAAAGACCTCATCTGTGGATCCAGAGTCTAGAAAAGTCCCCCAAATGTACTAACCTTGCTTTGACTTCTGAAGTCTTGCTTCTTGCTAACTGTCCTTACTAACCAAACCATGTCTGCTAGGATGGGGCATTGGTTCGTGTATAACATACAAAGAATGGTGAGGTTTGGGGGGCGCTGCGTGATTTGGACAAGTTCCCTGTGCAGCTGCCAACCAGTAATACAGCCTTTCCATTCAGCTCTAAGGCTGTCTGTGTGTGTTCTGAACTCGATCTTGTCCCTGGCTTTCCTACCCCCCAAAATAATAGTGGGTGCCATGCTTCACACCGATCACATCTAGCGGCAAATACGTATAAACATTGGGAGCATAAATGGTCCTCAGTCTCTGCAAACAGTGGGTGCCAATATCATGGGGCCTCCTGAGTCCACTCAGAAACTAGAAGCTGGTAAGGGGCAAGGAAATGCACACTTAGGCTTGCCACTAAGGTTACTCTCCCTTGTCGGCTTCACTGGTTTTCAAATCACCATGGAAACACATCTCTGGGCATCTCGATGAAGGTGTTTCTAGAAAAAAAAAAGCCTGGATAAGAGCAACGCCCTCACAGGACTGAAGAAATAGTGGGGACTGAGATGAACTCACTCATCCTGCTGTGCTCTCGAAGGATGTAGCTGTGACCAGTCACCTCCCACTCCAGCCCGCCATGCCTTCCCCACAGCCATGGACTGTCTCCCCTTGATCTGCGATCCAAGCAATCCTCTCTCCTTCAGCTGCTGCTTTTGGGTGTTCTGGCTACTGACACCTGGGAGAGCTGCTGTCCCGGTTCACAGGTTTGAATCTGGGCCGTGCCCCCATGCCGGATCCATGTTTTGAGTGCATATTCTCCACACAGTGGAGCTGTTCAGGGTTCACAGCTTTTGTTGTTTGTTCCCCCACACACAATGGGGCAGGCTTAGGTCCTCTTTTGAATGCTTGGTCCCCACACAGAGAGGCACTGCCCTAGGAGGCTGTGGAACCTTTAGGAGGTGAGGCCAGGCCAATGCAAGTAGGCCTCTAGTAGACTGTGCTGCTCCTCCTTCTTAACCCTCCTGGGAACTTTTTCTCCTGTTCCCTTGCCCATGCCTTTCCTGCTGTGGTGTACTGAAATCTCTCTGAAACCATAAACCAAAATAAATCCTTTCTCCTTTAAATCCTCTTCTGGCCAGCACGTCGTCATGGCAACAAGGAAAGTAGCTACTGCAGTTTGCTTTTGGTTTTGTCTGTCCCCCACCTCCCCTCAGTGCTTCTGTCACTGCTAGCCTCCTTGCATCTAGGCTCAGTGACATTCTGATCCCCTTGGCTGCACAGCCCATGACGCTTCCTAACACAGAGCACAGTCACTTTCTACTGGGACACACCACGGGACAAATGAAGGCAGGCTGAGCCTGAACAGGGTTTGCCTGTGAGAGGTTGGAGTTTCGGTCACATAGTGGTCATTATTAAGAGCCACACCTGCATACTACCTCTCCAACTGTTGGGAACGTCTGGAGCTCTCTTTTTGGTCATCATCTATTTTCTTATGTGCTTGTCCTTGGACCATGTGATGTAATAACAACTGGTTTGACTGGATGATACCACCATGCTTGGTGTTTTGTAGAGACAGATCCACACACACACCCCAAGCCCTGGGGCACATGGCTTAAGGGCCAAGGGAACAGGGCTCCATTTTCTCCAAGGAAGCTGAAATTTGATGGTTTGTTTGAGGTGTATTGATATCACAGATCTGTAGACTATGCTCTCAGAGGCTTTGGGGTAGGTTAGGGTAACACAAAAGCCAGCCAAACCAAACCTAGACTGGAGGCCCTAAAAACAGGAATTTAGTTCCAAGGGCACATGGATGCAAAAATCCAGGTGTTTCTAACTATTTAGGGTGTTGATGTGATCTGGGCCAGTCCCAGGTTGGTGGGAAACTACTGTACAGAGCAAATTTGTATGAGAAATCAGGTCCCAGGGAGCGAAGGGGCTAGCAGGCTGGTCCTGTTCAAGGGTCACACAGTAGAGGGTATTGAGCCATTGGTGAACCCCCTTAGAACCCCCTTAGAAATGCCAGTAACTCTGCTTCCTAGGCATCCAGTGTGGCAACCTGTTTGTACAGTATGTTAGAGACCAGCCCCTACCCTCAAGCCAGGTCTTGCCTGAGTTTGCCCCCATCGAGGTTATAATGGTTTTCAACCAATGGTGTACCTCTGAGTCTGGGCGATGTTTTCACAGTGTGTTTCTAGAAGGCAACCGTCAGTTTCCTGGCCTCTGTCTTGTTCTGTGAGGCCAAAAGGGATCGTTTGTTTGATATTCTGTGATGAAAGAACACTCAGTGAAGATCTGTTCTCCAATGTACTGATGTGCAAACACGAGACAGCCGGAAGCCGGAAGCCAGAAGCCGGAAACTGATGTGCAAACACCGACAGCCGGAAGCTGGAAGCCAGAACCCGGAAGCATCATCTCTAACAGCTTCCCCATGTTTGCCCAGTTACTGGAAGGTGTTCTAGTTCACACACTCTTGCTATCCACCTTCTATCCTTCATCTATTCCTGTCTCTCTCTCTCTCTCTCTCTCTCTCTCTCTCTCTCTCTCTCTCTCTCTCTCTTTGGTTTTTTGAGACAGGGTCTCTCTGTGTAGCCTTGGCTGTCCTGGACTCACTTTGTAGACCAGGCTGGCCTCGAACTCACAGTGATCCACCAGCCTCTGCCTCCCGAGTGCTGGGATTAAAGGCGTGAGCCACCACGCCTGGCCATCCTGTCTCCTTTCATTTGCTCCACTCAATGTTTATCCATCACAGGTCCTCCAAATGACAGACATGCTTCAATTTTCATGTCATGTATTTGCAAGATAATGATGATGATGATTAATTAATTAATTAATTAATTTCTCCTTATTTTTAAAAGACTTGAGTACAACTTACCATTATTTCCTTCTGAATCGCTTTCTTGTAGACCATTTTTAATAGTTACCATGTGCCAAGAGAAAATGCCATCTCTATGAATAAATTTACCTTCCACTCAGTGTATTCCTCTCATATTTATTCCATGGGAACTTGAACAAGTATAGTAACATAACTGTCTGCCCATTGTCTTCCTTGAGTTTTGCCTTATAAATATTCACATTTCAAGACCATATCCGCTGGGGTCTAAGTCAGCGGAAAATGCACTCTCCTTATCTGTGAGTGGTTCTTGAATTTTAAATGAATAAATAAATAAATCTTGACAAAACTGCAAAAATAATGTTCACACAGTGTGGTGGTTTGAATGAGAATAGCTCCCAGAGGCTCATATATTTGAATGCTTGGTCCCTAGTTGGTGGAACTATTGGGAAGGATTAGGAGGTGTGGCCTTGTTGGAGGAGGTGTGTCACTGGAGGCAGGCAGCCTTGGAAGTTTCAAAAGGCCAGCCATTTCCTATTAGAGTGCTCTTTCCATGTGTTTCTCTCTCTCTCTCTCTCTCTCTCTCTCTCTCTCTCTCTGTCTCTCTCTCTCTGTCTCTCTCTCTCTCTGTCTCTCTCTCTCTCTGTTTCTCTATCTCTCTGTCTCTGTCTCTCTCTGTCTTGTCTCTCTTTCTCTCTGTCTCAGTCTTGGTCTCTCTCTGTGTCTCTGTCTCTTTCTGTCTCTGTCTCTCTTTCTCTTTGTCTCTGTATCTCTGTCTCGGTCTCTCTCTTTCTCTCTCTGTTTCTCGATTGTTCTCTCAACACATAAGCTCTCAGCTGCAGCTCAGGCATCATCCATGCCCACCTGCTGCCATGCTCCCCACCATAATGGTTCCAGACTCTCATCTCTGAAACTGTAAGCAAGCCTTCAATAAACGTGGTTTTCCATAAGTTGCCTTATTCCTGGTGTTTTTTCCATGGAATAGAAAAGTGAAACGCACAATACTTAAATCTAACAGTATGAAGCTGCAAGAAACTCCTGTTGAAAAGACTTCCCAGCAGGGGCCTTGGCCTTCTAGTGCGAGTGGCCCTTCTGTTTTGCTAGAATCAAGTCTGTCTCTGAAGTTCTTCCTGCTGAGACTTTCTATCTCACTTAGTCACTCTCACGGGACGAACGCTGCAGGGCTGTACCTATGAGAGGAAAGAAACAGGCCCTGAAAAAAAATCATTCAATGTGGTGAGAGGAAGTGGTCCAAGATTCGAGTAAAAAAAATGTCCTTTCTTTGGGTGGCCACCAGTTGGGGAAAGTGTTGGTCTCCACCCTCGCCTCACCACCACAAACACCAGCACATGCACACTCTCCACACTCCCGTGCATATTCATGCACACACAGCACCTGCACACACAGCACCTGCACACACAGGAAGAGCAGCCTCTGACCCTGAAGCTAAGCCAAGATTTGGGAGCTGCTGGTGAGGACAGGCATGGAGCCCAGAGAATGAGAAAACCAAGACAAAGAAAACAAGGCAGCCATGGTGGTGCACACCTTTGACCCCAGCACTTGGGAGGCAGAGGCAGGCAGATCTCTGTGAGTTGGAGGCCAGCCTGGTCTACAAAGTGAGTTCCAGGACAGCCAGGTCAGTTAGACAGAGAAACCCTGTCTCAGGAGAAAAGAAAACTGTATATGCAGATTCCCTGGGGTTTCAACAAATGTCTCTCTATTCCCTGTTGTCTTTCTGCTGTGCAAAATGAGGGTTTGGGGTGACAGCTGGGTGAAGGCCTCAGGTGGTTGAGGGGACCCTGGGGGACACTCCCAGATCAGCTGGGACCAAAGAAGGAGAGTCAGAATGGATGGCAGAGAGTCATCAGGTACCCCGGGAACCCAAAGTCAGAGTCAGCTGGGCACTACTTTAGGCTGGGGCACCAGATTGTCACCCTGGACCCCGGTGGAAAGGGCTGCATCGACTGGCCGTGTGACCAAGCTGACCATGTGGCTGAGTGGGAGCGGCGATCTAGCTGGCTGAATCCGGTGCAAGATAACACCTAAGTCGGAATTAATGATGGATTAATTCGCCGTTACTGGTGGCCAGCATTCCTTGTTTGCAGGCACCTCATAAATAACTGTTCCAGTGCAGGCCTTGCATCCCCCAAGCCTTCAGACAGTCCCCGCCCTTGGATTCCTGAATGGCAAGCACCCTGGGGCCTTTTTACAAGTCAAAAAGTTTGCCGTCAGGGCTACAGAGGTGGCTCCGTGGTTAAGGGCACTGACTTTTCTTCCGGAGGAACTAAGTTCAACTCCCAGCAACTCATATGGTGCCTCACAATGGTTTGTAACTCCAATTCCAAAAGATCCAATGCTTTCTTCTGGCCTCAGGCACCTAATGCACAGACAAACATGCAGGCAAAACACCCCCACACATGAAATGATAGTTTTAAAAAATAAGCTTGCTATATCTCTCAAGGACAGGCAGCCTCGCCTCCCTCTCTTCCCTTTGAAGTGACATCCAAACTCCAGCGGTTTCACTGCCTGGTAGGGACGGCTTCACACAGCATCTGTAAGCAGTTAATTTTCCAAATGGGAGACGGGCACCGAGACTGAAAAAAAAATTTTTTTTTAAATACACACTAGAAAAATATCACTCCAGCAAAAGCGGAAATGGGCAGTCCACGTGAGTGGGCGGTGTGTAGCACTAGTACTGGGCAGCGGATCACGTCTACATTTGCCACAGTGAATCCTCTCCTCTGGGCCACACAGGCTCTTTGGAGAGTGATCCAGCATCAAGCAGGGGCTGAGTGATTATCTATGGCAGCGGTGGGGCCCAGACCAGGAGTTTTCATATGGATGGTTTATTTGGCTTTTACTCTTTTAGGAAAATATATGGACCGTGACTTCTTAACTGTTGCCTATAAGCCCTAGTTTGGGACCACGTGAAAGGGACTCCCATGCTGCCCCCTAAGCATATACACCTATGTGCACACACAGAGACACGCACATGCGCACACACACTTGCGAGCGAGCACATGCTCACACACATACACACACGCACTCACGCGTGCGCGCGCACACACACACACCAGTGCCATAGCTAGATGAGATATTACAGGATGATGACGATATTACAGGAGCCAAGGAGGGAGCAAGACGGATAAGAATCGAGATATGGACTCCACTTGGCCAGCTTCTTTTCTCCTGACCAAATTTGAGAACATCGTGTCCAGAGGCAAAAGGAAATCTAGGTCACTATAACTGAAGGGAGTTACGGAGAAGTTGGGGCAGGAGAAGCAGGCGACCTTTCCATCTTCCTGCCTCAGCATGACCATGGTGCCTCAGACCTGGGAGCAAAATGAGGAACTGTGTCTCTCCTCAACATAGACACAGCTCAGAGTGGCCATTACAAAGACGGTAGCTGTCCCGGTGTTGAGGGAAACGGAGGAAATAGAGATAACAAGCAGTAAGTTTGTGGGGAAATGTTGGGTACACCCTTGTCACTGCGCAACTACCAAGAGGGTGTGACGCTTTATCAGACAATTGTCACACTCTTCCCCTGGACAATGCTTTCTGTGGTGAGACACCAAATGACAAAGCCTGAATCATTCCGGAAGAAAAAAGTGGAAAATTGTGGGTCTGGGGAGTGGAGGTCCCGGAGAGACGCAGTCTTCAACGGGCAGGGCTCAGATGCTGCGGCCACAAGAGGGCGCTGCTGCTCCATCACCAGCTTGCTGGAAAATGAAGGGGTTCATGGTTTTTAGCGGCTCCAGCGGGTTCACTCCAGCTTCAGGCTACCCCAACTCCCTGACTCTTCCTTTCATCTTTGAGGGGTCTCTTCCGGCCACCCTGAGAATGGACTCGAGGACCACTGGAGACTCCCACTCTTGAATGGTTTTCTCTGACAGGAGAGTAACAGCCTGGTCACCGAACCTGAGGCTGATGGAGGCCCTGGATCTGGAGATAGCCAGACAGCAGACAGGACCGTCCCAGGTGGCCAGGGAGTCCTGGTTCACTTCCAAGTGCCCCTCCCCCAATTGCCCTTCTCCACAAACAGCAAACTGAAGGCGTGTCAGGGTCCACTTACATGAAACCCCAATAGACAAGGACTCAGATGTTGAGCCCTGGGACTGTATGATCCGCAGCCCGCTCCTCACAAGCAAACCCTGGTTCTCTGTCAGAGGCCAGGCAGCTGTTGTCTGGCATCAGGGCCTATTTGCCTACATGCTGACACCCTGACGAATTCTATACTCTCCTCGGCTTCTCTGTTTTCAGTTCCATTCCTCAGACACCGAAACTTACAACTACAACCAGCCTCCCACCGCCCTTTCCAAATTAGGGTTTAGTAGGTATTAGTCACAGTCCGGGCCTCCTGTAAAGATTCAGATATCTGTCTCTCCCAAGGTTTAATCACCTCTAAGGATTGAACCACCACAAACAGAGATTCTCCCAAAAGGCAAAATAGTGGTCTGCTCTCGCTCTGTAAAGGACATAAGTGAGGCCAGTACGAAGAACTTACTGTGCTGCAGCAGCAGTGCAAGCAGGAAGTACCTGCTCTGGCAACAGCCCTGCTACCCAGCCAATTGCCCCAGAAAAGGGCCATCACTTCAGAACTCCTGGGCCCAGTCATGCTGGTTCCATGGAGTTCGAAGAAAATCAAAGACACAACTGGGGTGGGGTGGGCTGGGGTGGGGTGGGGGGATGCTACTAGGAGGATCCTAGTGGGTATCAGCTGAACCAAGGCCAACATTTGCAGTTGGGAGTCAGAGAGACAGCAACCCTCACAGAGGAAAGTCTAGTCCACAACAGCTTGCAACCATCACACACTGCTTTCACTAAACACCAGAACTCTCCAAACAGAAACCAAGATAACCAAATCTAATCAAAGTATTGTTGTTAAATCAGCTTTAGGGCCCGTAAGATAGTTCAGAGGGTAAAGGTGCGTGCTACCAAGAGCTAATTTTGAATTGATTTTAAATAATTGATTTTGAGTTAACTTTAAACCGCCAGGGCAACCTCAGAGAAGAGAAGGAGGCCCCCCATCCCTCAGTACGTGCATCCCGAGGTCAGCTTCGGAAGTCTGTGACAGGCACTCACTGAAGAGCTCTCAGACTCATTCTCCACTTGTGAGCAGCTCCAACATGCTCACCTTTTTAGATGTTTTCTACCTTGTTTTAGGTCATGGGATATTAAAGCTGCCTGACAAAATAGGAGGCAAACACTGAACAATTGGTGGTGGCCAGTGTGCTGAGATCTAGAAAATACTAGTTCACTGTAAAACTCACAGTAGCATATACCACACACATAAGAGCCCTCTGCAACTAAGAACCCCAAGTCATCTTCAAGGCAGCATGAATAAAGAGCTATCACAACCTAATTGATCTGATCTGATGGCACTGCTATGTGCCCTAATTGTTTTTTTTAAACAATAATGGACACATCATAAGTACACATATAAATTGATGATAAAGATGACGCTGTCCTTTACATGCCTTCTGACTTCAAGTCAGTCCATGCATCCTGAGTTATCCCCCAAAGTCCAGTGGATAGTTCCCCATAACCCCCAGCTCAGGATCCATGCCTGGGCCCCCTCCCTGTCACTCAAGCTCAGGACATTTGGAGGCAGTGGCTAAAGGCCCTGATCCCTCATCCCCTGCAAATGAGAACATGGCTGTGAGGGCGATCCTTCAAAGATGGAGTACAGAAACAGGACATGGGAGAAATGTGTAACGCACAGGAGAGCAAATGGTTTCCAAGCTCCCACACACAACTTAAAAGCCTCTATTCTTTAAGATTTACTATATATGTATATAAGCACTCTATTGCATGTATGCCAGCATGACAGAAGAGGGCATCAGATAGAAGAGGGCACCAGATCACATTATAGATGGTTGTGAGCCACCATGTGGTTGCTGGGAATTGAACTCAGGACCTTTGGATGAGCAGCCAGTGCTCTTAACCTCTGAGCCATCTCTCCAGCCCTGAAGCCTCTATTTATCAACAAACAATGACCATGATGTTGATAATCTTTCTTCACAGTGTACTAAAGGAGGTCAAATGTCTTTGTTGGCCAATGCTGGCTGTTTAGATAAATGGATGCATGGGATGGGTGGTAGACGCACCCAGCCACAATTGCTGCAGTTATTTGAAAACTTTCCCCGATTGCACGCATGGCCTGTCACAGCCAGCCTGCATCCTAGAACCCTGGCTATGTTCCTATGGTCTCAAATCATTTCCAACACTCAGATGAAAAGTCAGAAATACATCCTTTTGATGCTCCGGAGTATCCAGATGCATGGTATCAGCAGATAAAAGCACTGCACAGCCACTCATTGAATAAATATTTATTGAGTGTCTGCACAGTCATAATGCCGGGCTGTGTTCTAGACCCTGGAGAGTCCAAACTGAAAAAGACCAACTTCAGTCAACTTCACCAAACCGAGCAAATCGCTTTGAAGCAGAAGGCGGAAAGCATCCATATAGTTTTTAGCCTGCACCTGCAGTTTTTAGCCCCCTTCGCGTGACACTCCTTTTCTATTTATTCATGGCAACTGTACAAGCCAAGCCTGGTGCAGGCGAAGAAAAACAGACTCAGAGAGGTCAGGTAACTTATCCAAGTCACACAGCTATCGAGGGTCCAGACAAGAACAGCAGCTCACCCCTCTGGCAGTGGGAGGCAGAGAGGACAAGACTGGAACCATCACCCTCTGGGTGCTCTCTTCAGAAACTGGGGAAGCCTTCTGATCCCACTCCCTTGCCAGCTATCAGGATCATAGTGCCTCTGTCAGGAGCCAGGCAGGGCAGTCCAAATAAATACACAGGCGCTCTCCTGGCTTTGAAGCCAGCAAACATTGCCCTTCAGACGCTAACTATGTGGGTGAAAGGGGCTGCCATGGCTCCCTCCTTTCCTCTGTGGTCCTCAGCGCCAGCATCCACTAACACTCCAGAGCAGGCAACTGGATGGCCTGAAGCCCCATCTCAGACTCAGAGGGAATTTTTGAGTCTCAGCCTGGCCAGACTGCGCCCGGCACGGAGAGCATAGGACAGGCCTGCAGCCAACTCTGGGATGAGACAGTTTGGCTCTGGAGATAAAGCCTGCCCATCTTACAAACATTAAGAAGGAATTAGGGGAAATCACTAGAGAATTTTTCAAAATGCATCATCTTCAACCACAGGGTGGGAGGAGACTGGCGTCATAGCAGGCTTCCTCATCCTCCCTCAGCCTGTGCTGTATCCTACGGAGGAGCTGAACGCACACACACACACACACACACACACACACACACACACACACACACACCACAACCCCACACCCCCGCACACCCTTGTCCAACAGACAAGGAGATCCAGGCCTCATCCACAACCCCAATACTCACAGAACAAGTCTCTTATTCTTTCTCCCCGCTCCCACCCCCTTCCTTCTGGCCAGTGCCCTTTAAAGCCACTGTGCTGTCTTAAAGCCAGCCAGAGACCTCCTAGCCTGGCCAAGGGCTGGTCTCGCTCAGACATTTTGAAACCGAATCACCTAACTCTCCAAAAAGTTCAAGCTATTAGAGAAGATTATCTATCTGCTTGGGCTGACCTATAGTTTGCTTGGGAGACCACTTGCCTAGCATGCACAAAGCTTTGGGCTCAGTCCCCAACGTACCACATAAAGTGTGCACGCTGGTGCACGCTGAGTCTCAAGCCAGCCAGGATTACAAAAGATCCTGTGTCAAACAAAGATAACATTCTAGTTCTTTTTTGCTTTAAGTAAGCCTTGATTTTCTTGTCTGTTAGTAGTCCCTCCTTAAAGAGCTACCCCTGAAAAAATAGAGCCACAGTCTATGGGCCAAATCTAGCTCACCATCTATGTGGGAAAGTATGGGGGTGCTCCAGTGGTGCAATCACTTAGCACACAATACTTATAGGGGGAAAAATATTTTACATTTTAAGTGGTTGACAAACTAAAGAGAAGAACACCTTAACGACTTCTAAAGAGTATGTGAAGTTCAAATGCCAGGGCCCACAAGTAGAGTTTACAGGAACACAGCCACACACATTGCATGATGCCTCTAGCAGAGGCTGTACCACAGCGCCAACGACCTTCCAGTCTGAACAGCCTGAAATATTTACTCTCTAGCTCTTTGCAGCAGTACCTGCCAAGTCCTGGTTAACAGAAAACAAGGAACACTTCTCGAGAGCCTGCAACAGACCAAATGATCGAAAACGCGTCAGCCACTAGCAGCTAGGTACTGTGAGGCCATGGTATCCGTGCCACTTTGGGGTGGCTTTTGGAAACACATCTCCAAGTATTTACAAATTATGATTTTTCTTAAAAGGTTTTTATAGTGATGTAGATGAAACCTAGATAGACCTTAAACATGCTAACCAAGGCCCCTAGCCCCGAGCTACAAGCCAAGCGGAGCAATTTCACGAATCATTGCACAATCCACATTCCAACCCCCACTGCCTCTAGAACAGGCTGAGCGTTTCCCGTTCTCAAACAGCACTGCAAACACGGAACACGTTGTCCCAACATCTCTGAAAAGCAGTGGAAGAGGGCCTATCTACACAAAAGTCCTGTGCTCTTATCTTTCTCAAAACACACAGTCAAAGGACCTGGAGCAGAAGCAAGAATGAACAGAGGTCCCTTGGTTTCATTGCATCACAGAGGAGAAGGTCTTAGAAGTCACTTGGTCTGGCTCTCCCTGTTTCCTCATGAGCAACTAGACCCAGGGGACTCGAAGGACTCCCCCATGCCTTCATCTACGTGCTCCTCCTGTGTTTACAGTCTCCTGCCATTCTCCCTGACGCTCCACTCCATCCACATGATTTTTTTTTTAAATCCTTGGTGGAAATATTGTGTCTTGACTGTCGTGACATGACTTTAAAAAAACAAAAAACAAAACAAAAAAAAAGCAGTGGAAGTGAGAGCCCTGGCTGATTAGATGCTAAGAATCTGAGGAGCAAATCAAGACATTGTTGAAATAAAGTGCATCTATCCTGCCCATTGGCGTTCACCCCGTCAAGGTTGCTGTTTGATTTCCCTAATCAAGAACTGGCTGTTTAGCCAACCTCCTCTCGGTCTGGGCACCAGCCTTCCTGGACTGCCTGAGATGCTTCAGAACAGGTGAAAGAAGGGGTGGAGGCCGAGCTCAGAGCCCTGGGAGCCTGCCCCTCACGCAGCAGGGACACAAGAGCCTTTCACTTTCTCCTGCCTGTCGTGACAGCAGCTGAAATTACCTTTAAATGAGGAAGAAAGTCATTATTTCATCAATAGGATTGCGTCAATTGAGGAAAATTTGTCTCCAGTGTAAACAAGCGGAACGCCTTTGCGCTCTATGAAAACAAGGTTAAATTACTTGCAGATCCGGGCGCCGGAGAGAGATGTAGGAAGTAAACCTGAAGCCTGACACATTCAAGGTCTGGGAACCGAAAATAATGGGAATTGTTCCGAGTTTTCCAGTGGAATGGAGCACAGAGATGGACACACCTCTTCGCAGATTCAAGGACTCCTGTGTCTCCGAGCTGTGCTTGTGGGAGGAGGGAGGGAGGGAAGGGGAGGAGGAAGATGACTGCCAACACCATCAAGAGAGGCAGCAACACAAAAAGGTAAATGCAGCCCAAGCAGTCTGTCCGTCGGGTCCCTCTCAAGCCTGTCACTGTCAAGGACAGCAAGCAACCAGAGCAAGCGAGCAGGGGTGGGGGATGGGGGGGTTAGTGGTGGGGGGATGGGGATAGGAGGGCAGGGGGTGGGGGGCAGGGGATAGGGTAGGGGGCAGGAGGGTGGGAGGAAACACTGGATTTACATTAAAATGAGAAATGCCTGCTGCCAGGGGCCCAGACTTTGCACTGCCTCTTCCTTGGCTCCATCAGTCCGTCTGAGAACTAACACTGAGCACACACTGCTACAGTGGCAGCTCAGTGTGTCATGAGCTCTGCCTGCTGGTCAGTAGTGTAGCCAGTCTTAGAGGCAGGGGTCATGAGAGCTGCAAAACGGCAGGCAGTTCTATGGCCACTGTCGCAGTCTTCCTGGGACTCAGGGCTTGGTGAGTGTCACCAAGAGCCCAAAAGAATGCAAGGCCTTCTGCAGGTCCCCACAGGGCACCTCGCTGGAGCTCAGCATGTCTCCATTCTAGTCAGAGAAATGTCTGCCCATTTCTCTCCCTCTGTGTCATCCATATTGACACCTTTGACCTCCTGTAATGAGCCTGGCAAAGTACAAAAAAAAGGCTGATAGGAAAGTACAGGTTCTTGCTTCCTGAAGAAGCTCTTGGTGGAGTCTACTCACCAGTTCAGGAGGCCATGATGGTGTCAGTTAAAGCTTGCTGACACTCTCAATTCTTCAACAGCAAGACTGAAGGAAAATACGTTTTTACCTCTGGACTTCCCAAGCCCCTCTGATCATAGGCCAACTCAAGGATGGACACATGTGAGCAGAGGGCGGATAAGCCACCTATTTCCTTCAATGCTCTTATTCCTTTACATTCTCAGGCAAGGATCAGAACAGCTCAGGGTAGGGCCCTTGTTACTTTAACAGAAATCTGAGGCGGCTCATGTCAAGGGCCTCTTGAGCTGTCCTGGGAGAAACTGAGTCTTGCTAGCCTATATATACGCTATAGCAGCCCGGCCGTGGGAGTAAAAGCTTGGCCAAGCAAAGAGAGAAAAATGATTCAATTTTTTTTAAGAGAAAAAAAAAATGGGGAAAAAAAGTGAAATGTGGCATGTTTGACCTGGGAAGAAATAAAAGACCTTGCAAAGTGTCGAAGTGACAGATGAGGGAAGGAAGCAGAGCAAATCAGAACTCCTCCTGGAGTGTCAGTCAAGGATGCAGGTTCACTGGGGAAGGCTGGGGGTGATGGAGGGAAGGGCCAGCCATCCAGGTTGGGGATGAGGCCAGTCAGAAGTCTCTGCAGAGCTAGACACAGTCTCCGGTTTGTACTGCATTTACCTAACTTGTCAAGTTTATAGCCACGTTACCTTCCAAGTGTGTAGGAAAGCAGATATTGGTGCTGTCAAAAGGCCTGCCTGTGGTTTGCACGACATTATGACAGATGCAGAAAACAAATGAGAAGGGAGAGAAGCCTTCAGAGACCACAAAAGAGCCTTTATAATTACGCCTCCGCTAGTCTCCAGAGCAGCCTCACCCCCACCCCCACCCCGCAGAAGTGCCTGGCCCGTTTGGGGATGCTGTCATCCCTAGATCCGTGGCTACGTGGGCCAGCTGCCTTGCATATATCTACAAACCATTCTGCGCAGACTTGGTGGGAACTGTTCCATGCCACCCCTCTCCAGGCTAAATAGCTGCCATCCCGTAACCTTTCTTCAGGGCCTTGATTCGCCATGCCTTTAATCATCCCTGTCACTTTCTGTTGCAATCTCCAGTCTCACCACATCCCTCCCCCCACCCCAGGGTGGGGTGGAGAAGCCAAGCCAACTGGAATGATAGGCTGTGTGTGTGCCGTCTTCTCTGGGTTCGTGTGCCTGGCAGCTGTGGGTCTCGGGAAGTCTGTAGCATGGCAGCCCCAGGCTGTTACTGCAGCCCATAATGCAATGGAGCGCTTCCCTGATCCTTCAAGTATGTTCTCCGGGACCAGAAAGCCACCGAATCCATCCAAGAATCTCTTTCAGTTGACTCTCACCATTTTCTTCTTGCCAGTAAGCTCACTGTATGACCCCAGAGCAGATTCGTTGTCTATCATGTGACCCCTGAGCATAGCCTGACCCCAACAAGTCCACCTTCACTGGCATGCCTGATGATGATGATGATGATGATGATGATAGTAATAATAATAATAATAATAATAATAATAATAATAATAATAATAATAATTTAAAGAAGCTGGGAACTTATCTTTAGATACATTCCTCAGCTTTACGGTGGAAATATCTGAATGGGTGTGGAAAGGATGCCCCCCTTGCAAGCATGAAACCCTGAGTTCAGATCCCAAATACCACATAAGAGCTAGGTACACAATAGGCATGTATCTATAACCCCAGTACTGTGGGGGTAGGAGTGGGAGGGTTAGCAGAAGCAAGCAGATCAGATTCCAGGTGTAAGTTAGCCAAGACAGCACAGCTGGATCCATGAATCCAGCTCGAGTATTCCTGCCTCAAAAAATAAGGCAGAGAGCTAATCGAGGAAGACAACTGATGTCAACCTCTATCCTACACATGCGCGTGCTCATCCACCCACACGTGTTAACACATACACAGACACATACACACACTGCACACATAGTGTGGTGGTTTGAAAAAGAATGGCCCCCACATACCTAGACTTGTATATTTGGATGCTTAGCTCTCAGGGAGTGGCACTACTTGAGAAGGATTAGGGGGTGTGGCCTTGTTGGAGTGGGTGTGGCTTTGCTGGAAGAAGTGTGCCACTGTGGGCGGCCCTTGAGATTTCAAAAGCCCTAGCCAGGCCCAATGCTGCTTTCCAACCCCTGTCTGCATGCCACCATGCCCCTTACCATGATGATAACGAATTGAACTTCTGAAACTATAAGCAAGTCCCAACTAAATGCTTTCTTTCGTAAGAGTTGCCTTGGTGATGGTGTCTCTTCACAGCAATAGACCACATACATACAAACACACAAACAAACAAAAGGCCAATATAACTTTTTAATTTAGATGTCTTGTTATCAAGTCTTCCACCTATTCGAGAGCTTTCTACAGCCCCTGATGCTATTTGCTGTGGGAGATACAGACAGTTCACCAGATTACAGTCCCAAGGACTTTTGTGCCTTCTTTTTGCTTTGGATCCAGGTCTGTATTCCCAGGACCTGTCCCTGGTTCATTTTATTCTCACTTTATCTATCATAGCCCCATGCTCACATGTTATTGGATGTTGTATGAGTATCTGTGTATATGCAGGTTAGGGTTCTTTGACCACAAGCAATGAAAATCAGCCTGACTAACTTGAAAATAAAAAACAAAAGTGATAGATTAGAAATGAAAGGCAGCATCTAAGCCTGACATAGTGGCACATGCCAGTAATTCCAGCACACACAGTGCAGAGGCAAGTAGATCACAAATTCAGGGCCAGCCTGAGCTACATAGCAAGATCCTGACTAAGAAAGAAAAATTAAAACAAAGGCTGGGAATATAGCTCTGTGTGCTTGCCCAGCTGTTGTATGACTTTGCCTGAGGAGATGTGAACAAATCTCTATTTACGCCAGACAAGGAACTGACAGCATACCAAAGAAATGACCCCACCCACCTTGGAAAAATCAATGGGTTTATTGTACTTATTTATGGGTGGAGCGTGAGTCTGTGTCACCAAAAGCCACATCCTGGTACGAGTGACAAGTCATGAAGCTGTGACCCTTGGCCTCACTATCCAACTCCCGGACAACTCTGAAGAGAATCTCCTCTCCCCCCAAGGACCTGCTGCCTCCTTTTGTAGCCTTTCCTGAACCTTTTAAGTTTTGTGAATTCTCTGAATCTTATGAGCCTCTTCCTCCCTCTGAGGGGAGGTCAGGTCAAAGGAAATGACCACACAACATGTGTGCACGGCCCTGGATGTGAGCCTCAGAGCAGAAGGAAAAAAGAACAAGCAGGAGAAAAGAGATAGAGGGAAAAGAGAAAAAAAGGAGAGGAGAGGAGAGGGAAAGGAGAGGAGAGAGGAGGGGAAGGGAGGGGAGGGAAGCCGGGCATGGTGGCGCACGTGGCGCACGCCTTTAATCCCAGCACTCGGGAGGCAGAGGCAGGTGGATCTCCGTGAGTTCAAGGCCAGCCTGGTCTACAAAGTGAGTCCAGGACAGTCAAGGCTACACAGAGAAACCCTGTTTCGAAAGAAAAAAAAAGAGGAAGGGGAGGGAGAGGGGAACAGTCCAGAATTCAAACAAAGTCAGGTTTGGGAAAGCACACCTCTGAAGAGCTTTCTAAAACACCACAGTCAGATAATCAGCTATAGCTGTCTTCCATCATGATTGGACTCTGCTTAAGATTTCATTTCAGGGTCTAGAATCTGGTCAACCAACATGACGGTGTAGCAAATAAAACCACAAAATGCCCGGCCAGGCTTCCATCTCAGCTAAATGAGGAGCGATTGTCTGTAGAGAGGCATCCCGTGCAATGTTGCCTGAGACAGTCCTGTTCATCCCTGAGCTCTGTGCCAAAGCTCCCGGTGGGTGAACTCCTCCTCAGACTCATGTCTGTACCACACACACTGGGTCCCAACTTACAAATGGCTTCTGCCTCCTCTCAAGATGGCCATGGCTGTTATTTCCTTCCCATTCATTTTAATAACCCAGCTTAACTCATCTCAAAACTATATGTTAGCTGACACAAATACAACCATACATGGGATTTTCACAATTATTATTTATTTCCTCTTGACTTCTACCAAGGAGAAAAACCTTATTTTATTCTGTGACATATCACATGTGTATACAATGCATTTTAATCTTTGCACTGTTCCCCTTTCCTACTCCTGGGAGCCCCTTCTTCCCAGCAAGCCCCCCTCACTGTCATGTCTTCGTCTGTGCTCCTCCCAAGTACTTAGCGACCAGCTTGGCTACTACTCCTTACACTCACTAGGCATTTTCACACTCATGACAGAATTCTTCATTGCCCACATGAATTACGTGATGGATTGGCATATGTAATGCAGGCTACCACTTCACAGGTGGAAAATACAGACATTTGTTTTGACCATGCTCTCTGTGTCTCTGTGTCTCTGTGTCTGTCTGTCTGTCTGTCTGTCTGTCCCCCCCCCCTGTGTGTGTGTGTGTGTGTGTGTGTGTGTGTGCGCACGCACGCGCGCACGTGTGTATAAAACCTAGGCTGGCCACTAGTCACAACACTCCTTGAGGCCCTGTCTCCTCAGTGGCTGTGATCGCAGGCCTAAGTCAACATCATGTCTTAAGAAATTAAGACTTACAGAATTCCCAGGAGACCACAGCAGAAATGCAATGACGTACATCTTGAATATTTCATTAGGACTTGGTTGACTATATGATTGAGATTTTCTAGAAGAAGAAAAAAGAAGTTAAGACTTTGGGGGCTGGAGAGATGACTCAGTGGTTAAGAGACTGGCTGTTCTTCCCGAGGTCTCAGATTCAATTCACAGCACCCACATGGCAGCTCACAACTATCTGCAATCCATTTCCTGAAGACCCAACAAACCACACAGACATACATTCAGGCAAAACACCAATGCTCATAAACTAAATATAAATAAGAAGAAAAGAAATTAAGACTTTGAGAGGTAACTTGGAGCCAAAGGTCTGATTCTGAGAACAGAAACAGTATCTTCTTTCCTTTATGTCAAATGTTTCTTCTACTTTTTTCTATTTCAGGCTTTGTACACTGTGTGGTGTGTGAGGTGTGGTGTAATGCTTCACCGACACTGGGTAACACAAAAGTAGCCAAAATAATAAGTGGGTGAGCAGGTAAGTGGATGGATGGATGGATGGATGGATGGATGGATGGATGGATGGGTGAGTGGATAGATGTGACAATAAACTGTATTGAGAGAGAGAGAGGATTATGTTTGACCCAAAAATTTGCTTACCAATGCCTACCCCATACCATATAAGAACAGCTTTCAGTCTTTTCAGGCCTATCAGCATGGGACTCCAATTGATATACCATCATTTTGTCTTATATTGATGCTAGATCATTTTATTCTATCTATTATCAATCTATCTCTTACCTCTTTGCATTTGCATTATTGGAACAATAACTGACCCCGTGTCCCACGACTTGGTCAGTCCTGCATACACTGTGGCAATGTTTGCTCTCATACATGTGCACACGCCCAGCCACTCCCATCCTTCCTTCCCTGGAATCTTCCCAACCTACACGTGAGATTACTTGTAGCAGGCATTGTAAGGTGGTACCAGGGAATTTCCAGAAGCCCCCTAGCTTTAATGAGGATAAACCATCCTTCTGGCTCCCCTTCAGTAGGATGCTGGGGCTTCCTCCAATGGGCCTTCTCCTTGACAAGATTCTCCCAGGAAAGCTCATGGATGGAGTGATAGCTCTAGTAGCAGGTCCTTTTGAGGCCCATCTCAGCTTTGGTCAGGAAGACACAGGAGCTAGCTTCAGCAACTTCTTCACCATGTAGAGTGGAAAGTCTGTGTCACATGCCCTCCCTGGGGAAGGTGGGAGCTCTCTCTAACCAAACAATATACTTCATCTTATCACTACAATTGGTTATAGATGCTGGGAGGATGAGGTACCTCCCTAGAAGGTCAGTTGCTCAGGTGGCTGAAGCTGCAAGTCTTCAGGCATTGTGACTGGATACCTGGAAACTGATTTCACATGCAGGAAGCCAATAGAAACCAATGGCCAATGTCTGAAGAGTGGATGCTGGGCCTTTAGGAGGGTTTCCCTTGGGCTAGAAAGATAGCTAAACCATTAAAGGCTAAGACTCACAGCCAAACCTTAGAGAGTGTTTTTTCCGGGTGCAGGTATATGTACAAATTCAAGGAAAAAGCAAAACTAACTAGAGGCCAAGAAGCCCCAAATTCTGTTCATTGAAAAGAAAACCAAAGCCCAGAGACATCACCTTAGTTCAGCATGATACCAAGGAGACAAGTGTATCTTGTTTTTACAAATAGCATTTAGAAAGACAACGATAAACTTGCTCAACAAAATTGATAGTCATAGCTAGGAAGCCTTCTTAAAATGTCAATATGTTGCCCCCCTCCTAATACAGCTCAAAAAGCCACTCATGAGATCAGCTTTCTCAGAAATGCTTAACATTGGTCTTCTCAGAAGTTCCACAGCCTCACAGGCAAAGCTCTCAGGGGACATCAGAAGCACCCTTAAATATCTTCATGGGGGCTGGAGAGGTGGCTCAGTGGTTAAGGGCACTGACTGCTCTTCCAGAGGACCCAGGTTCAAATCCCAGCACCCACATGGCAGCTCACAACTGTCTGTAACTCCAAGATCTGACATTCTGACATAAACATACATGCAAGCAAAACACCAATGCACGTAAAATAAAGGTAAATAAATGAATAAATATCTTTATGGCCTTATAAACGATCAGAGACAGCAACATACACAGGGTGCAAGCAACTCTTGGGCTTTCAATGCCCTGTAACTACTATTTAGAAGTTATGTGACCTCAAGGAAATAATTATTCCAATTTCCAGATTTTTCTCTTTAAGATGATCATAATGGTATTTATTGCATAAGAGTTATAATTAAGTAACCGAACCCTGTCTTTGGAGCTCAGGGCACATTATCGAAAAATTCATAACTCAGTAATATTCACAGCTGTGACTGTTGCCTATGCCTCTGGGTCAGCTCTGATTATGAGTTGGTATTCTGCACTCTTTCATGATCTGAAACAATCATTTAATGGGACTGATAGAAACTTAGATGTTAGTCATGGCCTGAACAAAACAGCCTAGCTCCCTGGGCAGAGCCACAGTCAGCCCCAGGTAGCTCTATCCTCAGACACAAAGTGATTTTCAGAGCAGACTTTTCTTCAGTTTGTTTGTTTGGGTTTTTTAAAGGATGTCCACTAAGCACATGTCACAAGCTAGCAGATCAGATGTACAGTAAATCAAGGGAATAGACGAGAAAATGTGGGGGAAAGCTAGTATACAATTAGCCATGTGGGACAATCTTCTATGGTTACAATTTTTTTGTAAACTTATGACCTCCTTTGGAAACTGTGAAGACTGAAGGCGGTACGAAGCAGGGATTTCTATAATCAGACGCGTTCATCCTCCAAAGACTCCTCGGTAGACTAGACGGCAGCGCTGCTGTGGCCCATATTACTAAACATCTTAGAAGACCCTTCCTGGCAGTGGACAAAGAGACACTTTGTTGTTGGTGGTGTTCTTATATCAGTCAGGCAGAGCAAACGTCAATCTTTGTTCATCTTAGCTTGATGCCTGGCTTAGCGGCCAAAACTGTCTTATGCCTAACACTCATAAAAATCAAATCCAGGCAGTACAGTAGAGGGGGAAGAAGACAGACAGAGACCTGTGGGCCACCATGCCTCCCACAGAGCTGCCCTCCAGCACACTGCCCACAGACACCCGCTGCCTACCACACCATGCAGCACAGATGGAGAATGTCACCAAAGGGCCTGCCAGCCATGCACCCAACCTGCAGCAGAAGCCACCACAATGTGTGAGTACGTGGTGGACATATGGGAGAGAAAGAGAAGTGAAGCAGCTTAGGCGGTGTGAAAGAAAAATTAACCTGGAGACTCAAGGTAGAGAGGAGTAGCTTGTAGTTAGTGACCAGCCCTGCCACCTGAGGCCATGGTGAGGTCCCAGCTCGATCTAAAACTGATATGGATGAGCAGGCCCCCAAGGGCATGAGTGTGGGAGAACTAACCCCAACCACATGACTGCCATGGGATGGCATAGGGATGAGGTGACCACCCACCACTACCACCACCCCGATACCTCTGGTCATGAGATCAGGAGAAGCAGCCCTGCCCCTCACCAGCTGCAGACTCAGGAAAGCAGGCCCTGCACCACACCTGAGCAACCACAGTAGAGCTGGCCCTGGTGACGAAGGCACAGGTAAACCAGCCCAAAGGGTGTTAGAGCAGGAGAGCTGTCCCAGCCCCTCACAGCTGTAGCACTTGGGAGAGTAGCCACTGCACCTTGACTGGGCAGCACAGTGGGGCTGGCTCTGGAGGCATAGATGTGGGTGAGCCGGCCCGGAGGGCATGAGAGCAGGAGAGTTGACTTGTCTCTTGCAGATAGTGGCATTGGGTGGCCTAGTCAGAGCAGTGCTGGAGAGTTTGCCCTGGTGGTGCAGGTAAAGGAAAGCCAGAGTGCTACCATCCAGGCTCAGATCCAGGGCTCTGAGTAGGCCCACCCCAACATCTATGTCATCTGTGAACGGTTGGCATATGTGAAGGAGCCAGTCCTGCTGATCCAAAGCTGCAGGATCTCCATGGTAGCAGGGCAACAACAGGATAACCAGAAGGAGTCCCAATGACGATCCAACACTAATGGTGTCAAAGAAGACAGAGATCTTGGGCAAGACTGACTCACTGCAATGAACATTTTCA
Source organism: Acomys percivali (assembly GCA_907169655.1). Lineage (NCBI taxonomy): Eukaryota > Metazoa > Chordata > Mammalia > Rodentia > Muridae > Acomys > Acomys percivali. The sequence continues at coordinate 93,803,173 of OU015742.1, forward strand.
AGTGAAGATGTGTGCACAGAGGGAAAACTCTGTGGGACACACTGTGACACACAACAGCTTCCGCATGAGATGTTTTCTGTGCTTTCTTCTTGTTGTTGTCTATTTATTTGTTTGTGTATGTTTTATTGGGGAGGCTGAAAAAGTGAAGGATGGGGATGAGGGGGATGGGCAGGACTTGGGCATGATTTGAAACCCACAAGAAATCAATAAAAAGCCTTTAAACATTAAGAAAGGAACACAGAGCTGGAGCCGTGGCTCAGCCGCTGACATGCATGCTGCTCTTGCAGAAGACCGAGTTAGGCTCCCAGCACCCACATTAGAGCGCCTGAAGTGTCTCACAGCCTCCAGGAACTCCAGCTGGAGGGATGCTAACATCTTCTTCTGGACTGTGGACACCAAAACACACACATATATGCCCACACACAAACACACGTGCATAGGTAAATATTAGCATTTTTTTAGCCTTTAAAAAAAAACACAAAGAAGACCACCAGAAACTTCGTTTCCTGGGAAGAGGAGAAAGCAAAGACATGTTAGCAAAAACAATCTCTGTGCCTTTTCCCTGCCCTACTTGGCAGCATCAGAACACACTTGACAGAAAAAACTGAGAAAGGCTTAACATTAAGTTTGAAAAGTATGAATTCCCGTAATAGTCAGTGACTAAAGGAGCAATATTTTTAGTCCGTCACTGGAGTCTGGTTATTATTACCATCAATGCCAAGTGTCTTGTTCATACTCTCTTTGATTTAAGGTCAGTTTCTCTGTAAAAAGCTTGCTTCATCAGGCTCTGTGCACTGATGTTGATTTGGGGAGAAAGAGGACTGGGCAAGGGGGAAATATTACTACATTGGACTGAAACATTGAAGTGCCTAGTGATAAAAACACCTCTGGCTTCGATCTGACCCCAGTGCACCTCTCTGGTCTCTGTTTTCTGGCACAATGTGTTCAGTGCTCTGTCGTTCACTGTACTGACGATCATGTCTCCAATTTGAGCAAGGCAATTGCCAAGAAAGGGCTTCAAAACTCTCAGCCCACCTCATCAGGACCAGGGGTGCCCTGGTCAAATGACACGTAAGTCAGTACTCATGTCTATAAAGTCATCCCATGATGTAGCAGGGTCCTTCTTCCAGACAATGAGGCAAACAAACAAACAAACAAACAAAGGGAGGGGACTCTCTTGCTCAGGAATTTACAACTGGACCCAATCCACTACCTCTACCCCAGGGGGCATTTGGCAGCATCTGGAGATATTTTATCTAAACAGGTTGCTACTTCATCTACTCATTAGATGCTTATAGATGCTGCTAAACATCCTGCAGGCCACAAGACCGGGACTTAACCAGCTTCACTGCTAAGGTTGAGAAGGCCAGGGACACATGAGACACACAGAGCTTGAAGAATCGGGCCTATGGCCACCCACCCAGCCTCACTGTGCTCTGCTCTCCTCTGCTGTATACTCCAAGTGCTCAGAGCCCTCCTGGCTCTCGTTGCTCTGTGGGCTCATCCCTCAGCAGGTTTGGATTCCTCACCCACCACCCTCTCATTTCATCTAGCTAAGCAAGGCCTTCTCACCCTCCAGGTCAGTACACAAGTTCTTGAATTTTCCCATCAAAATCAAGTTGGTGCCCAACTCTGTCCTCTCTGGCCTTAGTGTTTCTTTCCTGAAAGGGGATGAAAGAATCTCCTTGGCATTTCTGACCACCCCAAAATCTCTGCCTCGTGGTCTCAAGTCTGTGAAATGACAGCAGTAAGTGGGGTTTGAGAGCCTGTGTTGTATCCCAGCCATGTGACCTTGGTCAAAGTGCTTAACCCCTCTGTGACTTTGGATTTTTGCCTCCTAGGAAGCTAAAATTGTATTCCCATGGAAAAGGAGAAGCATTCCAAGTAGCTATTTCTAACTCATGAGGACATTGTGAGAATTTTGAGAAACAGGATTAGACAGACACACCTACAGCAAGCACCTTTTAAAAGTTTTCTGTATCATT
>OU015742.1:93805557-93818569 GCA_907169655.1 Acomys percivali
AGAGAGAGAGAGAGAGAGAGAGAGAGAGAAAAGAGAGAGAGAGAAAAGAGAGAGAGAGTGTGTGTGTGTGTTAAAGACATTCTGAGACCTATGGTCCATTAGCATGACCCTACCCTATCTTTTTTCTCTCTCTATGGAGGTTCAGCTCATTTGCAGGAGGGAAGTCTTCATCAAACACTTCTTATCTACAGATAGAGAGATTAAGAGACTTGAAAATGGTCTCTGGGCAGGACTTTTGTCCCCATTTTCTCCTTGCTTTGGCAGTGATAATTTGTGTGACTCCTGATCTATGGGACAGAAAGGATCCCTTAACTATCTCCACCCTTGGACTTACAGCAGGGCCCTGCCTCTGCTTTCTACATAAGACACAGAGGTACCAAAGCCCCAGCTTGTCACAGCACAGCACCCCAAAGAAAGCAGTAAGGTTTCTCAGCGGAGACTTAATGGACTTGGGCAATAGCCTGGAAGAAAAGAAAACTCTGAGTCTGAAAAGTAGACCAACCGCGAATAATAGCCTAAATAAATTCAGAACACTCCAGGGCAGGCTCCTACAGCCTTCTGCCCCTAAATCACAGTCCTGAAAAAGAGCTGCAGAATGTCGCCATGGGGCCACACTGGCCTGGCCACAACTCATTCATCTGAACTCCCTGTGCTCCATTTACCTTTCGATAGCCCCCTGCCTCTCTCAACTATGCTTTCTTTTCCCCTCAACCACTTGAGTTTTTAGAAGCTCACTCTTTGCCAATATTTTCTATTGTTTCTACAAGTCCTGAGACCGCTAACATCTAGAGAGGAATGACATGTCCTGGACCATGGAGTGACAGTTGGCCATAGCTGGAACCAGGGCTTTTTCGGGGGGAGGTGGGGACTAAAGTCTCATGTAGCCCAGGCTAGCCTCAAGCCCACTATGTAATGAGGGTGACCTGGAGGTATATAAGCCAAACCCATCTCAACAGAGCACACCAAAGACTGTAGCGAGATTTCATACCTACTACTTTCCAAGTGCTGAGGTTATAAGTGTGCTAGGATTACAGGTCAGTTTGGGGGTACTGGACATTGAACCTCAGGCTTTATGAAAGCTAGAAAAGTACAATCAAGGGGCAATCCCTCAGTGTCTGGGGGGTGATTGGGTTGAGGTGACTTACGAAGGGGCCTTAAAAGTTCTCTTCAGCAACGTGAAGAGTGATTTGGCTTTTGGGTTCCAGTAACAACACAAAATGAGCTAGTGTGAATTTCCACACCCTCTACAATCCCACACAAACATGAGCAGAAAAAATATTTTCACAGGCGTACTTGAGCTCATAAAATAAAGAAAATCCCTATGTACGAGAAATAAAAATAACTCCTGTTAAAGGTAGAGCACATCAACGGACACAGCGATGGTTTAAGAAGACATTTCACCCCGCAGCGGGGGTCCAAGCTGTGGCCACATGCAATCTAAGATAAGCATGAATGTGGCCCAACACAAAATCATAAACTTACTGAGAACAGTATGACGTTTTTCTTAAAATTCTACTGTTCAGTTCTCCAGTGTGAACTTTGTAGAAGACAATGTTGGACATGCCTGGCAGAGGCTGAAGTGTTGAGTGAGGCCCAATAAAAGCCACCAATGATGAGCAGATGCCATTTGGGGGATCTGAGATGGAGCGTGCAAGAGTACCAGAGACTCTCAGGTGACACTTTGAGCCTTTTTCATGAACCCAGGGAATTCCTAGGGATCCTTGCTCCTTTCCAGGGTTGGAGATAAGATACAGAAATCTCCTGGAGAAAAAGAAGTCTCACTAGAGTACCAAACACAAAGGTGTTCTACAAATTTACACTGCTTACCTGGTGTATGGACCAGGGTGCTCCAGGAAAACAAAGCCAATAGGATTGATTTTAATAAATTAGCCTGGAGGTCCAGAGAATCACTGATGTTACACTTCAAGTCCAAAGATAGTTAGGAGGCAAAAACCTTGTTCTCTTCAGTCCTCCAAGTGATTGAATTATGCCCACTCACACTGTAGAGAGGAGTGTTCCACTCAAAGTCTCTCAATTTACATGCTAATCATACCTCTCAAAACACCTTTACAGCAACAGCTACAGAGGTGTGTGACAAAAAGCTAAAAATAATCTAGCAAGGTTAACATATAAAAATGTCCCATATATAAAAATTATTTTTAAATAAATAAATATAAGCCAACACAAAATTTGACTCTTGTACTATCCCTTGGGCACCAGGAAGGTCAATGAAGTTCTCTTTATCCTAAGGGGGAACACAACTAAGTTAAAAATTACAGTAAAGAAGGGTGCAAAACAAATAAGAGAGCTATTACCTTGTCCCCTATGGCCAAATGCTAGACAAAGGCAACTTTAAGAGAGAAAGGGTTTACTTCAGCTGGCTCATAGTTCACAGAACTACAGTCTGTTGTCGCAAGGAAGGTGGAGGAGGCTTGGTGCAAGGCACATACCAGAAGCAGGAAGAAAGCTAGTTAGCACACAGCTGGCTTTCCCTGCGCCCCACCCCACCCCCCACCACCACCACCCTCTCACCCACCCTCACCCTGTTTTATTCAGCCTGGGACTCCAGCCCGTGGATGGTGCCTGTTCTTTAGGGGAGGCTTTCACTCCTCAGTTAAACCTCTAGAAACATTCTCACAGGCACAACCAAAGGCACGCCTCATTAATGCCCTAAGTATTTTGTAATATAATCAGGTTGACAATTGGAATTGGCCATCCCGTACCCCAAATACTTTAAAATGAAACAATAATTTTAAGAAATTATGGCCTATGTTTTTAAAATACCAAATAAGAAAAGAGGAATTTAAAACACAAAGACAAGTAGAATAGTGTTGTTTTTTTTTTTTTAAGATGAACTTGAGAAAAAGAAACTTATAGAGCTTTAGAAATAAAAGACATAGTCAAATTATATTAAACAGAAGCTGGAACAATATAGGGAATGAAAGGAAAGGAAGGAGAAGTGTTCGGAGAGTGCTGAGAACAGTTTACAACAGTGATGTGGCTGTGATGGCCAACTCTGATTGTCAACTTGATATCATGCTGGAGAGCAACATGTGGGCTTGCCTTTGAGGGTATTTTCAGAAAGGCTTTCCTGAAGAAGGAAGTCGTACCCTGAGTGTGGGCACTGCATGTGGGGTGAAGTGAGAAAAAAGAGAAAGTGGGCTGAGTACCAGCACTCATCTTCCTCTGCTTCCTGACTACATGGGCTAATGTGACTAGCTCTTCCTGTCATGGACACAAAGGGCTGTACCCCCAAACTGTGAGCCACAATAAATGCTTCCTTCTTCCGTGTCCTGCCCTTGATAAGTATCCTGTTACAGCAACAAGAAGAACAACTGAGGCAGACAGAGATCTTCAAACTGAAGAAACATGGAATCTGGAGCAAGTAGAAAAGTATACGCAAGATCGGTTTAGAAAATGACAAACACAGGCCACAGAAAAATCATAACAGTGCTAGAGGATAAGAGAAATTATCAGGAAAAAAAAAAGAAGTAGACAGCAGATTGCCACTAGCCTAAGCCAGCCAGTAATAGTTCTGTGCTAAGGCATCAACCATCACTTTAGAACAATCAACCAAGCTCAATCAGCTTGGTTTTTTAAACCATCCCATCTTTGGAAGAGAACAAGAGGCTCTGTTACTTAAAGAATAAAATTCCCCCTGTGAGCATATACAGGGGGAGGAGGTCCCCCTCAGTCACAGTCATAGAGGAGGGGAGTAGGGGGAAAGCAGGAGGGAGGGAGGAATGGGAGGATACAAAGGATGGGATAACAATTGAGGTGTAATATGAATAAATTAATAAAATATATATTAATTTAAAAATATAAATAAATAAAATTGAGCTGAGATGAATGGGAGAGTCGCTGATAAGAGAAGACATGAAACATGCAGTCGATCCTAACAAAAGCTGTGAGGTAGCAATAATTATAATGTCTGGTTCTGCGACATATAAGGACAAAGAGGACATCAAATGCTAAATATTAATAAAATGGAATTGGGACAGAGTCAATAGAGTGAGAGCATCCTTAGCACGTACAGAGTTTGATGCACTGGAAACTTATTACAGCAATATGCATGACTAATAAGTACCTATACTGGCTCCTGGGTTAATACTCTTTCTTCTTCATTCTTGTAACAGAATCTGGAGTTTTCCACAAGTCAGCAACGTGCTGCAGATGAGACAACACGTACACAGCGCAGTCCATGTGTTGTGCCTCTGCCCAGTGAACCAGAAAGAAGCTACCTGATGGGCCTCTGGAAAAGGTGGTTTGTCTTTATTCATCTCCATTTACCTCCTTCCTACCCAGGAATAAGGACAAAACGCCTGGAGGAGCAGTGGGCATCTTGTAAGCAGGAAGAGAGGGAAAGTTACTCAATACTAAGGATGAAGGAAAATTACAAAAAATGGATCCTGAGGTGGTGTCCATAAGGACTTGCACTAACTCTGGCCGCTTAACTCTGACCTTCTAACGTCAAAGCAACTCCTAGGTGTGTCACTCCTTCCTTCCTACTGTGTGCAACCAACTGTAACTCTAAACTATAGTGTGAAGTTACAGAAATAAATATTTGGGCTTTGTCCCTGGTTTCTGGTACAAGGATGAGTAGAATGTCACGCATGACAATGAGTTACCTGGTGTCAGGAGCCCCTTGATAGCTTCAGGATAGGTGCTGATCACCTGAAAAAAAATAAGACATGCTCAGAGGGCTAGGCTAGCTCCCTAACCTGCTTCCATCTCCCAGAGACTTATATATTTAACCTCAGAAAACAGAGAGGAGCTAAGGGTTCATTTCATCTATCAATGGCCAAAATTTTCATCAACCCTAGTTACAAAATTAAAGTCATTAAAAAAAAAAACAGAAACTTAAACAAAGAGGTCCAGGGGATTTCAGAATTGGCAATCTCATCCTTATGCTAGATCACTATGAACCCAGGCTACCAGAGTCTGGGACCAGGAGGCTGGGGCGTGATGAGGAAGACTCGCATAACAGAGGAGCCTAAAGGATGGACGTCACCTCTACAGAGAGCTCTCTCCCAAGAGCCTTCCTGCCGCAGAAATTCCACTTGGCAACAGTCATTGCCTCAGCTCTGGGCCTCGAGGGAGGTGGTGACAGGGCCGCCAGTGTCTATGCTGCTAGTGGGGATGGAAAGGCCACTGGGTCAGCCCCACAAGCCAGACTACACACACACACACACACACACACACACACACACACACACATGCTTCTGGAAAACAGGAATAGAACAGGTGCTGGACCCCAAGGATCCTGCACTGAGGACCCGCGAGTCCCACAAGAACACACAGCTCAAGCTTTCTGAAGTCTCCAGAGCAAATGCTACAGACCTCGCTGTCTTTAGAAATAGAGATGTGGCTCCTGGGGCATCATGCATGCCCCCTCACCTACACAGTCTAGGCAGTGATGATAACAGCAGGCTCAGGAACAAACATGCCCTCTCTGTAATGGACAGAGACATAGGACTACTGCCAACAGGATCCTGGGGACATTCCCACAGGCTGGCCCTGGGCCATAGCTCTCAGTCTCTCCCCATCACAGTGCCTGCCCATTGGAATGAATCTGAGCCGTGAGCTTATTTGTAACCCAGGAATGTTGGCCACTTAGTCACATCTCACCTTCCTTCCAAATGTATCTCTGTTCTTTTTCCCACTCTGAGTGACCCTCCCCCACCTGCTATTTCCCAAGCTGGCCCTGGGGACATCATGCCAAAGGTCCACTGGTGATCTTGTTTTACATGATACATTCCCCAAAAAAAGACCAAAAAGTCCTTTCCAGGAAAATGCCATTTTAAAAACTCAGCCCCAGACACCGTGGCAACAAAAGGAAAACAAAGGACTTGGCAGGAAGGTTTTTCTGAGTCAGGACTTTCACTCTAAAATACCTTTTCCAAACCCTGTGCGGTGGGAACAATGCCAGGGGTCAGTTCTGGAACACGCAAGCGATCCCAGACACCAACTGCTGCTCTCTGCATAATTGTTTCTCCTTGACTAGAACATTCTGAGATGCTCCACCAGGCTTAATCCAGGAGGCCTTCCAAGGGTCCCCAAAGGAAGAAGCAGTCACTGAAGGGTCAGGAAATAGCTTCTACCTCCCTTTGGAAGGGATTCCCCTGCCACCACCACAAAGCTGAGAGCCAGCAGGTCACACTGCGTTTAGTAGAAAGCTGGTCTTCTCATTATTCAAGTGAGAGAGGAGGCAAGATCTCCCCTGGAGCATGCAATCAGGTTCTAGTGTTCTTAGATAGGCTCTAAGCAGTATTATATATTCCCTTTAAGAAGAAAAGTAGGGGACTGGAGAGATGGCTCAGTGGTTAAGAGCGCCGCCTGCTCTTCCAGAGGTCCTGAGTTCAATTCCCAGCAACCACATGGTGTCTCACAGTCATCTATAATGTGATCTGATGCCCTCTTCTGCAGATAAAAAGCACTCATATGCAATAAATAGAATAAATTTTTAAAAAAGAAGAAAAAGAAAAGTAGACACAGACACACACACACACACACACACACAGGGAAGAACACAGAAAATGGCCTTCTGAAGACCTATGAGAGAGGCCTCAGGGAAAAAAAAAAAACACAACTCTGCCAGGACTTTGCCTGAGACTCACAGCTCAAGAACAAAGAAAGTTCTGTTGTTTGGGATACCCAGGCTGTGAATTTTGGTATGGCAACCAGAGAAAGCTAATACAACAGCCATAATCAATATGATTATTATTATTATCATCATCTTGCAGGGAGCTACCAGTCTGAAAAGGCTAGGGAGCTTGCCAGCGGAAGATTTGAGATGCAGTCATGTGATTTTAGAGCGCGAGTACACAGAACTGCGTGCAGCACTTCTGAGTGCTCCAGTATGTGTGTGCGCGTTCCACTTCACTGCCGTATAACAAAACACCCCACAGCCTCCCAGCTGGAAACACCCGCATTTATATTGCTCATGGCAGCAATTAGGCAAAGCTCGTGGGGAACAGTGTGTCCCTGCACCACGTGTCAGCTGGAAAAACAGCTTGAAGGTTGAACCAAATCACCTGAGGTCTCATTCAGTCATCTGGAAACTGACACCAGCTGTCAGCAAGGAACTTAGCTGTGGCTGGTGTCCAACTCGCCATGTGGGTCTCTCAACATTCACCAAAACCTAATCCCAGCATGATGGCTGGCTGGCTGTCCTGAGAGAGTGACCAGAGCAGAACCTGTCTCACCTTTCCCAGCCACCTCTGAAGACACTGAACATCGCTTTCTCCATTGTATCTTCAAGAGAAGGAAGTCGCCATGTCTGTTCTGGGTTTGACCACTCAAGGCTACCTTTTGATGGAAAGAATGTCTAAAGGGTTTCAAAGCCACCACGGTGGCTGGGTCATAGACACAGTTGTGTGTCTATGCCATTGAAAGGGCGTCACACAGGAAGTCAAACCTCTGAACACAGGGTGATATTCCAAAACTGACTGACGAAGAGAAGAGTGTCCACCTCGCCCCCGAGGCCTACATAGGACGGAGGCCACTTAACCCCTGGGTCTGTAAGACAATGCTGCTTTCAGTGACAAGTGTCATCAGGATACTTCTCAGAGGACACTGTTTGGCTTCCAAGTAATGAGCCCTGAATGTGGCCTTGTCCCATATCAAAGCTACTATCTTAGAAGAGCAGCGGTCCCTGCGTCAAGCAACCCCCCTTGGCATCCAGCACCCCCATTGATGCTTCTTGTGTAACTCACTTAAGCCTTACAACGGAAGTAATACCATTATGCCCATGTTGCAGATGAGCGGAAGCTCCCAGGAGTCCCAGAGCTCTCCTGCACCCCACCCCCACACCCAGAGTTAGTAAGGGGTGGAGCTAGAGCTAGGCATACAGTGCTCTAGCCAGCTCTATTTGTACTGCCCAGCCCATCTTAGGCAATTTGATGTGAGTGGCCTACTTAGAACACAACCAAACAAGAGTGCACCATGAGTGGGGGAGAGGCCCTGGAGTCAGACCAAGCTAAGTCCAAATCCCAGTTCCGCCATCCGTTGCTTGTGTGTAAAAAAATAAAATAAAATAATGAGGCATACATTACTTCACCGAGCAGATTCTCTGTGAGTTAATACACGCACTAGGCCTGGCACAGTGCCTAGCACACAGTAAATGCTTAATAAATATTAGTTATCTTTGCTGTTGTTATTATCAATGATATTTGTGAAAGATTCACTAGAGAGTGTAGCATATGGTAGGCATTCAAAAAAATGATAGCTGTTAATCTCATTGTTTAAGTCCTGGAAAAGCTACAGGCATTCAGAGAAGGGCCAGATAACAAGGTAGTGAAGACAGAAAACAGGCTGCCCAAGCAACTGTGCAGATCTGCAGATCTCGGGCTAATCCTAGAGCTTGGGTATGACTGGCCTTGATTAAGTGGAAATGCTTCCCAACAGAGCTCTCGTCCTCATCTGCCTCAAGGAGGAGATGACAAGAGCTTCCGGAGCCCAGAAGCCTCTGGGGGAAAGGAATTTCAAGGAAGAAAATCAGAAACACCCTCCTGCCGTGGCAGCAGGAGCCTACAAGTCAACAGAGTGTGAGATCCGCTCAACTCGCTGTCCTTTGGGTCAGCGGCAAACTTTGAGGATATAAGTTTGTGCGAGTCAAGTGGTTGGGAGCTGTGTGGGCTTTCCAATCTCAAGCCCAGCCCAGGTCAAGCTGCCAGTGATGCAGCGAGCAGGGGGATCGGGGTGTGCATGCATTTGTGGGTGATGGAGTGCTGGTTTAGTATGAGTGGGGATGTGGGTTTCATCCCCAGGGCTGCACAAATTAAAAAATAAATAACATCAGGACTGAGACAATGGCTCAGTGGGTGAAGTGCTTACTGCATAAACGTGAAGACTTGCATTTGGCCACCAGCACCCATCTAAAAAGCCAGATATGGTGGCAGGTACTTAAAATCCCAGTGCTAGGGGGTCGAGACAGGAGAATTCTAAGGAGTCACTGGCCAATCAGTCTAGCCAGTTGAGGAGTTCCAGGTACCATGAGAGACCCTGTCTCAGAAAATGAGGTGTAGGGCTAGAAAGATAGTTTGGTGGCTAAAAGTACTTGCTTTTTTTTCAGGGTTCCCAGAGTCCACATGGTGTCTCAGAACCATCCAGCATGTATGTCATGTTCACACATGAATGCAGGCAAAACATTCACACACATGAAAAATAAAAGTAAATATTGTTTTAATAGGTGGAGAGAGATAGAGAAAAAACTCAATGCACACACACACAACAACAACAACAACAACAACAACACACCAAATGGGTAAATAGCAACTACCAGATTTTTTTTAAAGGAACAACCACTTTCATCCCCAACCCCAACCCCGACACAGAGGGGCACTTGGAGCACACATGAGCACGCACACAGATTCATCAATTCGCACAGCTCCTGGGTGAGCTGACCAAGGTTCCCAAGGTATAATGGTCTGCGCTCACCTAGGACCATCCATCTTTTACTTGTCTGCTAAGCCTTCCCAATACTTCCAGCTCACTGGCTTAAGCACTAGCTCCATTCGGACAGACCACTCCCATGGAAACCCCTGTCCACTTGAAAGCCAGCCATTGGTTCTCATTAGCACTGTTTGATTTCCCTCCAGGATTGCTCCTTCTGAGCTCCATAGGAGGCCTATTGGCATAATTATCTTTTAATGTATCTTCCTACCGTTTACTGACCTCAGGGTGGACTAGAACCAAGAACTAGGCATTGGAGAACCACAGCAATTGTCCTGACGCCTCACTGCTCATGGTCTACGGGCTCTCTCTCTCTGCATACCTGCTCTTTTCTTCTGCACAAAAGGTTTCTCTAATCATCTATGGACAAAGTAGAACAGGGCTTGTACCGTTGCCTGGTGGAAGAGACTCCACTGCCCCATTCCCAACATCCCAGAGAAAGACACTGGCCAGCCATGACGGGCATTCATAATGTAGGAACCCACTTCCCACCCGTCAAGATGGAGAAGCATGTGAGTGAGCTGACAGGCACCCAGAACAACAGCAAAATTAAGCAGAACAGTTCTTATATGAACAGTGGTCTCAACTGGATGTAGCTGCAGAACTTTCTGCCACATTCTACTTGTGAAAACTCATCACAGCACACACTGTTTTGAACATGTATACAGCAGCTCTGCTAGGATTCAAAACTGGAGGGTCTGTGGAGTAGTATCACACGTAATAATAAGTTCACTGTTGCTCAGTGGTTTCCATGTTGCTATACAGACCACAGTGCCCCATTCTCTTCCTACTCTGAGCCTGAAAGCCAAGTCGCTGACCACTGCCTTAGACTGTACTAGAGTCAAGATGAGAGTAATGTTAATATGCACACACATAACAATGCGTATGCCTTGTAAAGATGAAGAAATAAAAGGCATAGATATACCCAGCCCACTTAGATATAGGTAATGCGATCAAAACGGAAGAAACTGAAGTGTGTGTGTATGTTTGGAGGGAAATAGAATATAGCTTTTTAAAATCATAATTATTTTTAAAACACTCTCCCAAGTTTGACATTTTGACATGCAAATAAAATATATCAGTATCAAAGGAATCCAATCAAAGACGCTTGCCCGGGATATGTAAACTTTATGATCTAAAACAAAGGACTGGGTTTCAAAGTTTGTCCTTTCAGGTTTATTGCAAACGTTGCCACTGTGGGATGAAATGGGGTGGGGGAGGGTGGGAGCACCTGAGGCTTTTAGGCTCTAACGGAATATCTACCTCCTGAGGACAGGAATCCATGGCTTGAACAAAACAAATATTTGTGAAAGGGAGACTAAACAGAAACGCTGTTGCTCCTCATGGTAAGAACACGTCTGAGAACCTACAGGGCACAGTGTGTGAAAAAGTTGAATCATCTGTGGCATTTCCTAGGGAAGCCTGTGGAAGGCCGGTTTGAATAATGCCACCCAGTCTGCTGTATTTATTTATGGTTCCAAAGAGACTTGGATGTGATCAGAGCACTTTGGGGCATGGTGTCCGTCATGGGCACAATTTCAGGAAATGACTCAGCCTTGCGTGTTGGCAAGTCTTGAAACACTTAACACAGACAGACCAACACCAGTCAACGAGCCCCTGGGCTGGTCAGCATCAACACAGACCTTGTCTTGAAACTTAAATGCAAGGTGACAAAATGTGGGTCATTGTGAATGCTAAATAATTCACTGAAAAAGTTTGAAAATGATGTACTAAAACTGTAGCCCTTTGCATGGGCCTCTGAAGTCACTTCCACGCCTGAGATGGAGGGACTGCACGCTCTTGATGAGCCAGACGCAAAGTAACCTCAACCCTCAACTGTCTGGATAAATGGAGGGGCATTAATGATGTTGCCACGTCTTATTTATGGAATGGAGTAACAATTGAAAACTTACTCATATCATCCAACAAACGTACTCACCTAACTCACCAGGAAAATAGAATCAATGTGTTAACAGGATTTTCAGGAAAAACAACTACCATCCAGCCCTTTTAGACACTCTTTGTCAGATATTCATACATAAAGACCTAGGCTATTTAGTTTGTTGATTCGTGATGAAATTATATCTCAAGAAATTTAGTTGGTAAAGAATAACCTGGTCCATTTCCCTAGGCTGAAATCAATTTTCAGAAGTAAAAGAGATTTAGACTGCTCGGCCCAAGCTTTTGTTGTGAAAGAGAGATTCTAATTTTATGAAAATTGCCTTTTCTCCATTAATAGTACACCATAAATGGAGGTCTAAACACTCAGCTTTCTCAGTTAACCTTGTGTCAGGAAGAGCCACGGGCTCGGCCCTCAAAACTAAAAATTTCCAATTTCAGAATCCCGGAATTCTACAAATATCTCAGAACTGGTTACGCTACATATAAAATCTATCGTACAAAGATTCCCTCCATGTTCCGCCATGAACAGCTGTTCTCCATTACAAAACAAAATAAAGCCATTGCTCCCAGCTAAAAGATTCAAGGCTGAACTCCGTAGCGTGCACCACAGTGTGAAATGCAAGATCTGACACTGACAAGTTGGGGAAAAGAAAGGTGTCACCTTTCTGCTTCTAAAGTAAAGAAGTAATGAGGTCTGAAAGAAAAAAATTAATAATTACATATTTTTATTTTTTCAGATGTTACATTTTTCAGTTTCAAACTTACCATGCAATCTCCAATATCATATGTGTTTGTATAATATGTTCTTCCACCATGGTCAAGTAAAATGAAAGGATATTTGATTATATTTCTGGCTGTTGGTTTTTCTTCAACCTGGTCAAGTTCATTCACTTTCAGGGCCTTTTTGAAGTTCGTAAGACTCTGAACTCGCAGTCTCTAGTGCACTATGAATACACTGGATGTCATTTTCTTTTGTTTGATTTTTTTTTAAAGACTCTGGGATTACTGTGGTGCTCTACCAAGCCTGGTTTACATAGTGCTGGGGGATTGAGTCCAGAGTTTCTTACACACAAGGCAAACAGTCTACCAACTGAGCCATGTCCCCAGCCCTTGTATCTTTGAAATATAAATAAATAAAAGAAGAAAGAAAATTCAATGGAAACGAAACATTCCCCCTTAATGATGAAAACATAAAATTCAGAATACAAAAAGACTGTGTATCATTTGAGAACGCTCACCACAAAAAGAATTTATAGGGTGTGTAGATGCAGTTTCCAGCTTCCAGTAGTTCAACTTAGATTTTTTCCCCCTACTTTACAATGGTACAAAAAGCAAGATGGCCTTGGTTGAAACTGTATTTAAAAGGTTTGATTTTGAATGTCTTCTGGCAACATATGGCAAAACCCTCTTACACAATTCTGCACCATGGTTCACAATCAGTTGTGCATTCACAAGGAAGAGAAACCCCTATTCTGCTGCGAGCTAGGAGGCCCAGCAGGTTAGTGTAGCGAACACATTTGCCGCTTATAAGGAATTTATCAGAATGTAGTCCTGTTGGAAGGATGGGGCATCAGTAGCTGCGATAGGCTTTGAATTAAAATGGAATCCTAACACACACACACACACACACACACACACACACACACACACACACACA
>OU015742.1:93818579-93837353 GCA_907169655.1 Acomys percivali
CACACACACACACACACACACACACACACACACACACACACACACACGAACACACAGAGTCTTACAGAGTTCTCCTAAGGGTTCTACAACAGTTAGTGCTAATGGTAGAGCAGTGTGATGCTGAAATCCTAGCACTCAGAAAGACTGCAAGGAAGTCTGTGAGTTCAAGGCCAGTGTGATTTACATAGTAAATTCCAAATCAACCAATATTACACAACTAACCCCTAAGGAAGAAAGAAAGGAAGGAGAGAGGGAGGGAGGGAAGGGAGAAAGAGGGTTGGAGAAGGGAAACAGAGAGAAATTGTAACGGTTGGGATGTTGTTGTAATATAACTCTCTTCGCTTATTTACTACTGCTGTGTATTTAGGGATTTTTTTTCCAGTTTGGGATTATTGGTCGTGATACCAGCCCTGGCTCCATCTCCTTCTGAGCATAGGCAAGTTATCAGCTATAGTGTCACTCCTGGTATTTGAATTTCCACTTAGAGCTTCCAGTAGCTACTGGACATGGCTTCACTTAGACTTGCTAATCCTCTGAAATGGGCTCCCATGTATGATCTCTTCTCCAGCAACTCCGGCACTTGCGTTTTCTGGACCCTCGCTTATTATTGCTCAGAGGGCAAGCATTCATTCCGTGAGGTGAAAGGTCTCTGCTTCCCAGTCACCTCTGTAGGTCCCAGGAAATACAAACAGCACTGTCCAAGCTCTTCAACAAAGTTCAGACTGACAGCCAGGCAAGCCAATCATCTCACAGGCTGCTGCTACTTCCCCGCCCCCCATCTGTCCCACCCCAACCGGCTCCCCATCATTTGTGCCTACAAATGTCTACCTATGTCACACATGTCTATGAATTCATCTGGACCCAGAAGAAATGGAAGGAGGAAGTCTCCTTTGTTTAATGAGGAACTTGTCCTTCACAGCCTTGGGTATCCCCAGTTTGACAGAAAGGTGGACCCCCAGCATCAGGGAGCCTCTGGGTTGATGAAAGAAACCTAGTTTGCTGCTCTGATCAAAGGCTCTTACAGAACCTGCTGATGGCGTCAAGTGGGTAGGTCAGCATGTGAAAATAAGCAAGAGCTGGGAGACATAGTGCAAAGGCCAGGGCTGCAGGAGAGCAGTATGGGGACACAATAGGAAAATGCACCTTGTTACAGATGGACTGTGGAAAGCACAAGCTTGTCAGAGCAAAAATCTGTGAATAACTCTTGAGACAGACAGACAGACAGACAGAGACAGAGAAGATGAACAGCATATGAGTAAGTGGGGGTGGGTGTGCTACGCAGACAAACACTTATGCTCAATTTCTCACTCTTAAAACCCCAGAGAATGTGCTGTCTGGTTGTGAGCCTTTACCTTTAATGGCTAAGCCATCTCTCCAGTCCAGGAAATGTGACTTTTAAAAGGCATGAGCCCTTCAAAGGAACAAAAGGAGTTAGTTCATCTTGTTTCTTTGGCAGAAGAATTTCAGGCCATTTCCAGAAAACTTAAAGCCAACAGAAGGGAATTTGATGACAAAGCAGAACAGGATCCTGGTCTGGGACCTTCCCAGGGAAGAGCTGCAGCCACCCAACTGGCCAGACCCCTGAACAGGGGCTGCCTCACACAGCAGGCAGTGAGTGACGAAAGTGAGAAGTGGGGGTGGGGGGGGCAGTGATTCAGATCTGCACTGAGAATAGAACAGTGAACAGCGCTAAGTCCTTGGCCAGAACAGGAAAGGGTGGGCAGAGGGCAGAGCAGGTCAGGGAGGGAGGGGGGAGGGCATGAAGTCTTCTCAGGGAAATGTCACCACCCAGGATAAAAGGAACAGATGGGGGGGGGGACCTTCAATGCCCTTGCAGTTCTGGAGGCCACAGCGAGGTGGCCAGAGCCTTCCAGGGGCCACCAGCAAGCACAGAGCTCCTACTGACCTTTGGGTCCCTCGGTCTCACCATGATCAGACAGCCCTGGCTCCCAGACACTGAGGAAAGCCTGCAACATGAAAGAGAGCCAGGGAGGACTACATCCTCATCCATCACGGCCCGAAGGCAGAGGACGGTGTCTGAAGTTGATAAATCAAAGGAGGCCGGTATAAGCATACCATTTAGATATGCTTTAGAACTAAAACGGGAACAGATAAAACAGGGGCCTCGGTAGCAGAGCAGGAGGCAGGGGAGAGGGGCAGGAAGGACAGGCAACTGTTGCTTTTCATTACGAGTCCTTTGGTGCAATTTGATTTGACATTTTTTTTTTTTACTTTTAAAATATTTTTAAGGCAAGGTCACGTTGTAAATGCTATTGCCAAAATAAGAAAAAGGAAAGAGAGGGATCGTCGTCATAATTTATCACTGTGCAATCTTAACTTTTTGTTCCCGGAGTTTGTTTTTTTGGAGCAAACCGGCACAGATGGAGTTTCTCAGGCAGTTCATTCAGTAATGTCCATACTAGGTTGTAAGTGCCTTATGTTTTAGGAAATAGTTATAGAGAAGCAAACAGATGAAATTACCCCTGAATAACAGAGGTGTCATGTCTGCTGTTTGTTTGTTTGTTTGTTTGACAATGCAATCAACAACAAATAAGAAATTAAGATGGAAAAGATCACCTAGAATTATTTCTTGAGCACCCTCTACTTGACTGGATTGAGATGTACCCTGGAGAATAGCAAGGCCCACCTCTGGAGGTGTCTGGGAAGGTACTTCCAGTGGGGTTAATTAAGGGAAGATAAAGTGCTCTGAGTGGGCAGTGCTGTCCTATAGGCCAGGGGCCTGGATTAAATAAGAATAAAAAGGGCAAGGGCAAAGCCTGCTAGTTCCCTCTCTCTCTCTCTCTCTCTCTCTCTCTCTCTCTCTCTCTCTCTCTCTCTCTCTCTCTCTCTCTCTGTCTCGCTCTCTGTCTCTGTCTCTGTCTCTCTATCTGTCTCTCTGTCTCTCTCTCTCTCTGTCTCTCTCTCTGTCTCTCTCTGTGTCTGTCTCTCTCTCTCTGTCTCTCTGTCTGTCTCTCTCTCTCTCTCTCTTGCTAGCTCACTCTCACTCTCTCTGCCTCTCTCTCTCTCTGCCTCTCTCTCTCTGTCTCTGTCTCTGTCTGTCTGTCTGTCTGTCTCTCTCTCTCTAGCTTGCTCTCACTCTCTCTCTCTCTCTGCCCTGCCAATACACACACACACACACACACACACACACACACACACACACTTTCTGGCCGCCATGTAGTGATCTGCTGTACTCTTTCAGGCCCCATGACTCCTACTGTGATGGACTGTGGCGTTTGAAACCATGAGCTAAATAAATCTGTCCTCACTAAACTGTTTCCCTTGGGTACTTGGTCCCCAAAGATGCAAACTCTTACCGCACATACTGCATGCCAAGAGATGTTCTGGATGCTTGAGAGGTAACCGCAAGCAGAGCTTTGAGGTGCTGCCTTAAAACTGACAGCACTCTGTTGGGGAAATGATTTAATGATAGAAAACTGATAAATGCCTGACTGTAGATGGTCAGGGCTTGTCTGCCTTTTGAGGGACAACAATGACATTTAAACCAAAATCAGAATGAGAAGGAGGTGCCAATCTTGTAAAGATCTGAGTGGTAGGAGTGGCCTTCCAACACAGAAGTTTCAAATGGGAGGTAAAATGCTCTCTTGTGGCCATGTTCAGGGCATAGCTCAACTAGGAAAGTCCTTGACTAGCGTGCACAAAGCCTTAGGTTAGATGCCCAGAACAAAAACAAACAAACAAACAAACAAACAAACAGGCATGCAATCTCCACACTCAGGAGATAGAGGTCAGATGTTCAAGATCACACTCAGCTACACAGTGAGTCCAAGGCCAGCCTGTCTCAAAAGCAAAATAGGCAGAATGCCATTAGGACTGGCTTTAGTACATAAAAGAGGGTGAAAAGAAAATGAAATGAAATAGGAGGCACAGAACCCAGACCACGGTGAGTTTGTAAACCCTAGTGAGGAATTCAGATTTCATTCTAAGCTTAACACAGTCTTTGAAAACATGTAAGCCAAAAGAGGGGCTTAATCTGATTTGTTTTTCCATGCTTTCTACTTGGAATGGTTAAAGTTGGTGGCTTCATATGAATTTAGTTATCAGGCAATTAGTTAAAAAAAAAAAAAAAAAAAAAAAAAAAAAAAAAAAACACCTAGGCAGGTTTGCAAAGATGGCCTCCTGCTACTCAGGCTTAAATGTTCCTCTCTGCTGTGACCCTGGCCTGGCCACATGACTTGCTTTGACTGATGGGATAGCAACAAGCACAACAGACTTGGAATCACTTGGGGCTTGCTCACTGATCATGCTCTTGAGAAACTTGCAACGGCCGCTCAGTGACTAAGCCCAGGCTAGCCCGCTGGATAACGAGAAGCGCACAGGCAGGTATTCTCTGCTGACACAGAATCAACCAGCAGACATGAGCCATCCTAACCCATTCACCCTCATTCCAATCTGCCTACCTTACCCACAGAATAGGAAGAAATATAATTTTGCTATTTTCACTCAATACATTTTAAAACAACTTTTACATTTATTTGCTTATTTACTGTATTTATATGTGCATACATTTTCATACTGTGGTGCATACATAGAAGCCAGAGGACAACTTTGAGGAGTCGCTTCTCTCCATGTAGATCCTGAGAATTGAACCTGGCTCTTGAAGCTTGGCAGCAAACAGCTTTACCCACTGAGCCATCTCGCCAGCCCTAAGTCTGTACATTTTCAGTTGGTGTGTTACACAGGAAAAGCTAACTGGTTCAAGAACAGGGAAGAGTCTGTTTGCCTCAGGTACTTCTCCCAGGAGGTCACCATATTGATGCCGAACTTGGTGCGGACGCCCAATCGGCATAGCTCACTACACCCCAGAACTCCTGGACTCAAGCGATCCTCCTGTCTCAGCATCCCAAGTAGCTGGGACTACAGGCGTGCGCCACCACGCCGGGCATCCTCAGGTATTTCTCAAGGACATCTGGCTGCTTCTTGTCAATGGTAAATGTTTCTCTTTTCTTGATTAATATCTCACACGTCTGATTCTTCTTTTTGAATATTCACTTACCATAAAAGGAAAAAAAAGAAACTGAGGGCCCTGGCCAAGACCAGGATTGTCCCTATCAAAAGCAGGTACACGAACTCAAATTAATATACAGTGGCAATGGCAGAGTGGCTGAACTGCAGACCCTGGGCAGGATGGGTAAGAGTGTATCCAGGATGACACCAAAGAGGCAAACACCATTGGCAACTTGGCTCTGAACTCTGTCCTATCCAAGAGCTTTCACTCAGCACAGGATCCACCGCCCAACGGGCAAGTCCATGAGTCAGAAAGAGTTTACAACTTCCTTCCTCAAAAGGCTCCAAAATAAACAGAATAAACACCAGTTGGTCTCAGCTGGTTGCACATTGGCCTGCCTGGAGGAGGAGGATGCCAGAGACAGCTTCTGAAGGCAGCTCACAGCCCTACACTTCTAGGAAATAGACAATTATGAACAACATGGATTTTATTATCGTGACATTGCTAAGGTCTTTGCATAAAGCCTATATTTAAAAATATAAACATGTAAGTGAAAAAAATGTCAGGGGAATAAATATTTGTCTTAAAAGAGACCATCTGTTTCGAATTTTTATTTTTAAAAAAACCAACATGTGTTTTATTTTAAATTTGTATGTGTGCTGTTATCCTTGGGTTAAGTATTAGGTAAATAGACAGAAGCATTGAGAATCCATTTTCCAGCAAATTTTGGTTAGAAATCCTTGCACACGTGACTCAGGAGATAATTCGGGGGCTAATTGGAGCTTTGTGGGAGGCCACGTCCTTGCAGCCCTCCCCCTCCACCCCCTGCAGCCTCTGCTTGAGGGTGTTTCCTCAGCGCTCATGGCTCATGTTTGTTTTGGGTGAGATGGCGTTTTTACACCTCTGAGGACTCAGCCAACACAATGCATGGCCAACAGCTTCCAGCCCAGCCAAGCCCAGATGTGCACCCAGATGTAGGGAGGCCAGCATGGCAGAACCACGGGACTCACGTGTGTGTGTGTGTGTGTGTGTGTGTGTGTGTGTGTGTGTGTGTGTGTGTGTGTGTGTGTGTGTAGGAGCTTCCATTGTAGCCTCAAAGGGCAGCGAATTTGGATGTAACATAAACAGTGTTTGTGGAGAGGGGCGAAGATGAGCTGCACAGGGGAGGTGCCCATGAGCCGGTTCCATCTGTGAGCTGCGAAGAGCAAGCAAGGTCATTCCAGAAGAGGGTAAGAAGGGAAGCTAGGGGAATCTGGAGGAGACTCATTAAGGGCCACGATAGTGGAGAACAGCACTTGGGGAGAAGGGGCGGGGAACAGGGAACAAGTTTCTTTTCTCTGTTTTTCCTTCCTTCTCTCCCTCACCCTCTCCCTCCCTCTTTCCTTGTTATTTATTGCAGGGGATTCATCCAACTAGACCAGCCACATCCAACCTTCTGATGTTCCAACACCCTGTTCATCACCTACAAACTCCACCCTAGCAATGAAGCTACCAAAACAAACAAACAAAAAAAAATCACAAAAATAACCTCAGAATATTTTAAGTGAGTTTACAATTCTGTAGTGCGCTAGGTTCTGAGCATCCCAGCCATGAGCCCAGGAGGGTCACATGACCGAGTTAAGGACATGCCAGATCTTTTATTGGGGGGTGGGGGGGGCAAAGGGAAGGTCAGGTTAATAGCATCTATGACAGAGAATGTCTTCACTTTCTGAGGTCACGGACTGGAAGGCTCTACTTGAGGCCTTTTGCTCCTTGTAAATGAAGGCCTTCCCAGGAAAAGTTACAGAGGAAAGAAAACAGGAGAAGGAGTGGGATTGACACGATTTGAGCTCCTCAGCCCAGAGCCACCCAACTAGGATATTTCCATTTTTACTAAGACCAGTCAGAGCTGGCGCTCTGCCTCTTGCAACTGAGAAATGTTTGGTTAGCATCACTGAAGTCTCACGTTTAAATTAAACTTGCAGCAAGAAGCAGACGGCTCTTCCTGTTGTAGGCAGCAATCCAGCGGTTCCCTGGGGTAGAGAGAGGCAGCTGCCCATCAGAACAGATGCTTCGTGCCCATCAAATAAGGCTGCAGCCAAAGGGATGTACAACCTGCCGCCTCCTCTGCCGGTCAGTGTGACAGCAGCTGAGGCCCACCAGTATAGCATAAGCAGGAGCAGTAGGACCCATTTGATTGGCGGGAGAGGGGCAGGGGGGTCTCGGTGAGAACTAAAGCAGGAATCACGAGAAGCAAAGTTTTAAACTGGAATGGCGTTAGGAAAAACACCACCGCTCTCTCCACAGATGCCGAGGGGCCAATACACTAAGAACACTGTTGGCCCTCTCTCACTCCAGGCTGGGCTGGGGTTTTATGTGTGAACTGAGCTGCATGGAGACGGGATGGGTCTGTGCAAGGCTGGCCGCAGGTTTCAGGAAGTCATTAGCCTGCCCGGTCGTAGAAATGTTAGTCAAGCAGAGGGTCTGTTATTTTTGTTCCAGAACATCGTTGTCTGTGTTTGTTCCTTAGCTGGCTCTCTGAAGTTGTTAGTTCAGCGAGTCCTGGGCCAGATGTCACCAGCAGTCAAGGTTTTTCTCCATCAACTATAACTCAAAGAAAACAGCGTTCGAAAAAGACAGCAACCGTTTTTATTTAGAAGACGTTTTGTGCTGACAGAGGGTGGGAGGTCTCTGAGGGAATAAGACACCCAGTAAAGAATGACTCCATTTCCAAAGGTCTTTCTCTATGACAGTAGTCACCATCAAAGAGACTGCCTGCCATAGCTAGCCGATACTAGGAAAAAAAACAAAATAAAATCCTTTGGGGTTTGCGCTAATAATGTGACGTAGGGGGTCTAGTGAGCACAGCAGCAGAGGCTGTGCCAGCCATTGTTCTAGAAGGTGTTCAGAGGCTGGGCAGACTGCTAGCTATGGCTTTGCTCTCCTTCGATGGACTTACTACATCCATGACTCTCACAAAAGCTCCTCACTTCCTGGGAAAGAGCCTGGAACACATTGGCACAGGAGACAACTTCCTGAACAGAACACCAACAGCCCAAGCCTTAAGGTCAACAATTAATAAATGGGACTTCATGAGGCTGAGAAGCTTCTGTAAGGCAGGAGACACTGTCAAGAGAACAAAGCGACAGCCTACAGACTGGGAAAAGATCTTCACCAACCCTACATCTGACAAAGGTCTAATATCCAAAATATATAAAGAACTCAAGAAATTAAACACCACCAAGCCAAAAACCCAATAGAGAAATGGGGCTTGGAACTAAACAGAGAATTCTCAACAGAAGAATATCAAATGGCTGAGAAACACTTAAAGAAATGCTCAACCTTCTTAGTCATCAGGGAAATGCAAATCAAAACAACTCTGAGATTCCATCTTACACCCATCAGAATGGCTAAGATCAAAAATTCAAGCGACACCACAAGCTGGCGAGGACGTGGAGAGAGAGGAACACTCCTTTATTGCTGGTAGGAATGCAAACTAGTATAGCCACTTTGGAAATCTATCTGGTGCTATCTCAGAAAACTGGGAATAGGGCTTCCTCAAGAACCAGCTATTCCACTCCTTGGAATATACTCAGAAGATGCTCCAGCACACAAAAAATTTGCTCAACCATGTTCATAGCAGCCTTATTCATAATAGCCAGAACATGAAAACAGCCTAAGTGTCCCTCAGTAGAAGAATGGATAAAGAAACTGTGGTACATTTACACTATGGAATACTACTCAGCTATTAAAAACAAGGAATTCCCGAAATGTGGACAAATGGATTGAACTAGAAATTATCATAATGAGTGAGTTAACCCAGAAGCAGAAAGAGTTAAATGGTATATACTCACTTATATCTGCATACTAGCCCAAGGGGCATGTCCCATGAAAGTCTTCACTAACCAGGAAACTGGGACAGAGGAGAGGACATCCTATTGGGACTCTAGATGAGAGAACCATGTGAGAATGGCAAAGTTGAAGGATCCAGAGGATCCTAGAAATCTACAAGAAGAAAATTATGATAGGCAGATTTGGGCCCAGGGGCCCCCCTCAAACTATGGCACCAGCCAAGGACAATATAGGCCGTAAACTTCAAACCCCTACCCAGATCTAGCCAATGGACAGGACATTCTCCACAGTTGAGTGGAGAGTGGGGTCTGACTTTCACACGTACTCTGGTGCCTCATATATGACCAAGTCTCCTGAATGGGGAGACCTGGCGGCACTCAGAGGAAGGATAGCACGCTACCAAGAAGAGACTTGATACCCTATGAGCATACATAGGGGGAGGAAGTTCCCCTCAGACACAGTCATAGGGGAGGGGAGTAAGGGGAAAATAGGAGGGAGGGAGGAATGGGAGGATACAAGGGAGGGGATAACCATTGAGATGTAATACGAATAAATTAATAAAATAAAAAATTTTTTAAAAGCTCCTCATTTCCTGCATTTATTGAGCACTTACCCAACTGCAGGTCACGTGTCAATGGCTAATGAGAATGGTGAATCACACATTTTGCTGATTTAAAAGTCGCTGTCTAGTGTGAGAGACACACTTCATGTATGACTCTAACATAAGTGTGCAACACTAAAAAGCTGTGATTGCCAGTTAATCAATGATGTACATCAGAAGCTATTCTGACTTCAGAAAATGTTAAAACTGCAAGGGGGAGTGTGTATCTTTAAGTGGATGAAATACGCCATTTATTCTTTGGGGGGTTTTGTCATTGTTGTCTCTTTTTGTTCTTGTTTCATACTTGTTTCGTTTGATTTGGGGGGACAACTTTTTTTTAAAGATGTATTTATTATGTATACAATATTCTGCCTGCATGTGAGCCTGCACGCCAGAAGAGGGCACCAGATCTCATTACGGATGGTTGTGAGCCACCATGTGGTTGCTGGGAATTGAGCTCAGGGCCTCTAGAAGAACAGCTAGTGCTCTTAACCTCTGAGCCACGTCTCCAGACCCCGACTTACTAACTCCTTAGGTGAAGTGGCTGTGCACCTGGCATGGGTCACATGTGGCCATGAGAGAACTCTACAGAGTCAGCTCTCGCCGTCTGCCTGTATGTGGGTTCCAGCAGTCAAACACAGGCAGCCACATTTGAGTAACAAGTGTTTTACCTGCTGTACCATCTTGTCAGCCCTGAAATAACTTTTTTTTTCCTTCATATCCCAGACAGTTCTCAAACACTTGGTCCTCTTGCTTCTGTCCCCTGAGTGCTGGGGTTACAAACACTTACCGACACACCCAGCCAGATACAGCGTCCTTACCTCCAGGACACTGATCATCTTTTAGGCAGATGAACAAATAGGATGAATCATATGTTATAAATTCCTCACCAGAGACTGATGGATCATCTGAGAAGAAGTAATCAACCTGGCCTCGGCGATAAGGAAAGCTTCCCAAAGGGGACCATTGAGCTGAGTCTTGAATAAAGAAACAGCAGCAGAGGAGTGCTGCTGAGGGGACCCACAGGTCTCGGAGATGCCTCTTCCACACCTGCAGAGAGGCACGCAGCAGCCCCAGGGACTGTGGTGGGTTAGAAAAGCCTCGGAGCACTCTAGGGTGCATTCCACTGAGACAGCTTCATTTTCTGGATAGATGGGGACTAATCCTTTAGGTGCCAAGGCACAATTTTAAAGTGGAAAAAAAAAAAACCTTCCAAAGTATAGCATCGTAAACCCTTGGCATCTGCAAAGGGCACACCAGGGAGTCTTGGTGAATCTCCAAGTTCACAAATGCAGCTAGGCCTGGACAGATGCCCGCTTGCTCGAGGATCACATTTACGGGAAAAGCCACAGTCATCTACGGTGAAGCCCACACCATGCTCCTCCCTTCCCGTGGATTCTACCCCTCTCTTCTTGCTTCATGAGCCATTCTACAATGTAGTTAGAGCCCAGAGTTCTCTTTAATCATGATCCCACATGGCTAGGCTCTCTCTACAGCTGGACAAAAGCTCTGATGCACCCCATCACTTCAAGCTCAGCCTTGTGTGGTGACACACTGTGCCACTTGAAGTGACAAACAAGTATGACAGCCTGAGTGCTCATTTCCATGTAATAATCAGACTTTGTGACATGATTTCACAGCATGCCTCAGCCCCTCTCTGGGTTGTCATTTGAAAGCCTGTGGTGGGAGAGGAAGAATGAGTCTGCTTTTATGTGTCTTTTGTTTCTCCTCCCCACACACACACATACCTACACAACCTTGCACATGCATACATGGACAGTACATGTATGCACAAAGACATACACATATGTACACACATCTATGCACACATCCATGCAAGCATACACACACATATACACAAGAACACACGTGTGCTGGCACACCGACACACTCACACACTCAAGCACACATATTTTCACGCACATGCACACACACAGTAGGGAATCAGGCACAGTGCTGCCACAGCTCTAAATTTCTTTCCTGGTTTATTCTCTTCACTGTCTCCCATTTTGTATTCTTAATGTGAATAAGATGGGGCCAAGAGTTCATTTTAGGGGCCTGGAAAGATGACTCAGTGGTGAAGAGCACTGACTGCTCTACCTGAGTACCTGGGTTCGATTCCCAGCATTCACACAGTGACTGGCAACTATCTATAAGTCCAGTTCTAGAAGATCTGCTGCCCTCCCTCTTCTGGTCTCAGCAAGCACTTGATGCATGTGGTCCTCGGACATGTATGCAGAAAAAATGCTTATACGTATAACATTTTACAACTAAGAAAGTTCACTTTGGAAGCTAGAGCAGTGGGTAAAGTACATCTCCTGCAGCCATGAGCATATGAATCTGATTCCCGCCAAACCCAGGTTAAAACATCCTGTGAATTCAGTGGCCCCTGCCTGTAATTCCAGCAACAGAAACAGGCAGAACTCCAAAGCTTACAGGCAGAACTCCAGAGCTTGTTGGCCAGCCAGTCGAGGCTAAATGGCAGCTTCTGAGTTCAGTGAGAGACCCTATCACAAAAAAACAGTGCTGAAAGCAATTGGAGAAGACAACTGACATGGGCCTCTGGTCTATGTACATGCACCCACACACATGGGCCTCTGGTCTATACACATGCACCCGCACACATGGACGTGTATGCACATGTACTCAAGGAAAATCTGCAAAGGTTGATCTAAGTTTCTAACTTCATACCTATTATATCTTGTAGTCCAATTTTGTCTTTGTCAGCCAAGTGTGCTTTATTTCCCAGCTCTGCCCACTTCCTAGTTAGAAGCTGTAATCCACACGGGATGGAGACTATGTGCTCGCTCTCTCAATATGGCCGTATGCAAGGGAAGGGAAGCGCCCTTCAGAGTTGTTTCTGTTACACAAGCCCTCTGTTCCATTGTATTTTGTTATTGCGGCCAGAGATGACCAAAGCCCCTGATGAAATGTTTTAAGAAACAATTTTATTTATATGTTATCCCTCTAGTTTCTATATCAAGCACGCAGAATGGCGCGACAATCAAACAATGTTTATTAAGAGAACAAACCAGTGGAAGGACAGAACGATGCATCCCATTTAATGTTTTATTTATCTATTATTATAGGGGGAGTATGCACACCACAGCACACATGTGGAGGTCAGAGAACAACTGTGTGAGGCAACGTCTCTCCTTTCACCTTTATGTGGGTTCCAAACACTGGACTGGAGCCATCAGGCCTCTCAGGCAGACACCTTTACCCACTGAGCCATCTCATCGGCCCAAACATCACTCAGTTTAGATGTCCAAGCCACTGCAGAAAGCCACGTCCCTCTCTGTGTTTTGTTGTTGTTTAAAAAAAAATAAGACATACTAGCCCAAGGGGCGTGTCCCACGAAAGCCTTCACTTACCAGGAAACTGGGACAGAGGGGAGGACATCCTATTGGGACTCTAGATGAGAGAAGCATGGGAGAATAGCAAAGTAGAAGGATCCAGAGGGTCCTAGAAACCTACAAGTAGAACATTATGATAGGCAGATTTGGGCCCAGGGGTCCCGCTCAAACTAAGGCACCAGCCAAGGACAGTACATACAGTAAACTTCGAACCCCTACCCAGATCTAGCCACTTGAGTGGAGAGTGGGATATGACTTTCACATGTACTGTGGTGCCTCACTTTTGACCATGTCCCCTGGAGAGGGAGACCTGGTGGCACTCAGAGGAAGGACAGCAGGTTACCAAGAAGAGACCTGATACCCTATGAGCATATACAGGGGGAGGTAATCCCCCTCAGGAACAGTCATAGGGGAGGAGAATAAGGGGAAACTGGGAGGGAGGGAAGAATGGGAGGATACAAGGGATGGGATAACCATTGAGATATAACAAGAATAAATTAATAATAAAAAAATAAAATTTTAAAAAAGAACATATTCTTGTGTATTTTTTAAGCCTAAAAAGACACAGAAGCAATACATGAATGCACTCCTGAATGTAAGTGTGTGAATTAAACAACAAAGTATCTGGTAAAAGCAAAAGTAGGCATTTGTCTCCCCAGCCCATTGTATTAACAGGTTCCCAGCCAGTGAGGATTCAGACATACAGTGAGCTATTTCTTCCAGGGCTGTGAACCTATACAAACAGAGCTTTGCTGTAGTGTGCACTACTGCAGCTTCCAGCTTCCTGCACGGCTGTGTGTCAGTGTAACTCTTGTTTTGTTAAAGTTCAGAAACATGCAGGCTTATTCCGATCTACTCCCATAGATTTGCATTCCCCATGTTTTGAAATTTATCCTCATAAAATCCTGTGAAACACAACCTTCCTTCCCCAGGACTCCTGAGAGACGTATTCAAACGTCTCGCTGCGATAACATGTCTGAGTTTTACATGGCTTTCGATGGTCTGAAAAGATTTGAGATTTTCTTCACGTTGTGTGCATCTGTGTCTTCGTGTGGGTGTGTGCACATGTGAGTGCAGGTGCCTATGGGATCTAGAAGAGGAAGTCAGGTCTCCTGGGAGCCGCCTAAGATGGGTGCCCTCTGCAGGAGCAGTACAGTCTGGACATCTGACGGCTTCTCCAGCTCTACAATAACAGTCTGTCTATCTGACTGTTTATCTTTTTTTTTGTTTTGTTTCGTTTTGTTTTGTTTTGTTTTGTTTTGAGAGGAGATCTCTCTGCCCAATCCTAGCTGGCCTGAAGCTTACTACACAGAGAGCTGCCTGCTTCTGCTTTCTGAGTGTTGTGATTAAAGACATACACTACCACATCTGCTTGGAAGCAAAATATCTTTTTTTTAAAGACAGGTTTTCTATAACCCAGGTTGACTTCCAACTCACTATGTACCAGACGGTGACTGTGAACTCTTGACCTGGGATAACAGATGGATACATACTGTGGTACTCCACAGTATGTGTGTGCACACGGAGAACTTGTGCATGTGGGGCAAGCACGATACAAACCAGGGTACAGCCTTGCCTCCACACGGAGACTTTTGTTAGCTTCTGACACATGATTGTCCCAGGAGTAGGGTCAATTTACATGGCTCCAAGAATTCGCCCTGCCTAGTGGAAGAACTTTGGGTCTGGTTGTTTGGATGGTTGCCTGGTTTCATTTTGTCTTGTTTTTCTAGGCAAGAATTTCTCTGTGTAACGCTGGCTGTCCTGGAACTCTCTCTCTCTCTCTGTGGACCAGGCTGGCTTTGAACTCACAGAGATCTGCCTGCCTCTGCCTCCCAGATTAAAGGCATGCGCCACCACTGCCTGGCTTCCATGGAAGATTTTAAGTCTTCCTAAATCTCCGATGTAACTCTAGCTGGCCCAGAATTCACTAGCTAGAGAGGGCTGGCCTCAAAGTGCCAAGATTCTCCTAACTCTGTTTTCTGAGTACTGGGATTACAGTCCTGGACCACTAAGACCAGCTTCTAGGGGAAAAACAAAAATAAAACAAAAACAGAAAACCTCCTTAGCTCTTAGTTCTCTGTTGCAGTGGAGAGTTCTTTTCCCCTGGCTGCTCTGCTCTAATCACTATCTATTTTCCCATCAGTTAGTTACGTGTCATTTATTCTTATTTCCAGAAGTTCCATTTTGTAGTTTCAGTTCCTTATATGTTACTAAATTACAGTCTCCCTCTCAGGCTGTCCTTGAACTTGTCATTTTGTTGATGTTATCTTCAGCTTGACAGACCTTGTTTTTATGTAGCCAAATACAACAAATTCTTTCTTTGAGGTTTCCTACGCAACTTCCGAGATTAATGAAATATTCACCTACATGTCCTTGTGTTAGTTTTGCTAATTTTTGTCCTGTCTGAAGTACTAGGGATTGAACCCGGGACCTCACACACATTAGACAACCACTCTACCACTGAGCTACATCTTCAACTCTGAAGTCTTCTTTCAGTTTAGCTCTCTGTTCTGTCCAGACTTACTTTTTATAGATGGGTGAAAAGGAGAATCAACATTTTTTCCTAAATGTTCACTAAACCCTATCTTGTTCTTTTTTGCTTTGTTTTGTTTTGTTTATTTTTGTTTTTCGAGACAGGCTTTCTCTGTGTATTCTTGGCTGTCCTGGACTCGCTTTGTAGACCAGGCTGGCCTCGAACTTACAAAGATCCGCCTGCCTCTGCCTCCAGAGTGCTGGGATTAAAGATGTGCGCCATCTAGCCTCCCTCATTTCTGTTGGCGATGTTTCATTTATCATGCACTAAATTGGTACTGATATATATGAACAATATGTCACCTTAACCTCCAAATGTCTTTTTTCCTAAACTTTAACCCTTTTACTAGCCCCGGGAGCTGGCTTAAGCAGGGGGGTTGGGGGACTGAAGTGTCTATTTCTCATGTGCCTAGATAATTCTTTTCACCTCCATGATGGAACGCAGAAGGAGCACGCTTGTGGCCATTAAGAGTTTCCTTTTCCACTCCAGGTTATCACCATCAACACAATAAACTTCATGTTTCACCGAAATACCAAATTCACACATGTCAGGGGAGTGCACACTTTAGCTGCCTTACCCTATCCCAAGCCACTGGATTGCTCAATCCTCGGAGGGCATATCACATGATGAGCAACTGCTCCTGACCTGAAGTGGACCCTGGCCCGGGCTGCAGGGAGAACTTGGAGTATATGTGCCTGTCTAGATAGCACGGCTCTGTCAGATGGGAATGTCAGTGGGTCTGGGCTTCTGGCCGTTAAAAGGGTGTCCAGACATGCACAACAGGGACACATTCTGAACTCACGTCTCTCTGGCTTGTTTCCTAATGATCTTTCAGGCATCCTGATGTCAATCCCAACCTCCCTGCTGTCATCTACAACAAAAGCCAGACATTCTTGTGCAGGGACGTGACGTCTCATTACCTCAAATTAGATGTGACCTGAAAATAAATTTGCCATGGTAGCCAGTTATTTCCAGAAAGAAAGCCCATAAGCCAACTGTCCTAAAACCAATATATTATCTCTGATAGGCACTCCGCATTTTCGCTGATTTATAAATAATGACTCAGTACAAGTTACTTCATTCAGTTACCTTGGCACTGACACAGCGTTTGTCTTGGATAGGTTTCCTGACAGTAGCATTGCTCAAAGCCAGGCATTCTCAGGTGTTTTGCCAAGATTTTATTTGGCCATGGCAAGGGGCTGGTTAGACCGATCTTAAGCATACTTAGCTATGGGCATTACTTCAGCCACGCTAAATAAGGTTGACTTTGGGGGCTGGGTTGGCTGGCTCATTTACACACTGAGGCTCTGGTCAACCTCAGAAGATCATCTTTGTCTTGCTGGTGGACGGTGATGGAGGGCTCACCCCCGGCCTGGAGAGTTAGTTAAGAGACATGTGACTCAAGACTCAAAGGATAACAAAGAACACTGCCTTCGAGCCATCTAGGGAGTGCAGTTTGAAGTCCTACTACTAAATATTTATGTAAGAGCCCCGCTGAGAAATAACACTATTCCGAGAAGATTGCTCGAAGGATAAGCAGTTCTCCACTCTTCCAGATTTTCTAACACTGATCGCTGGTTCTGCCTGAGCTGCTAAAACACACGTACCTGGAGTGCGTCAGACCGGCCCCAACAGAATTGCTTTTGCTAAACTGTTTTTGGTATGATGCCATCAGCATTTTTTTTAATGTCCTTATAAGAAACAGCCCCTGGAACAGCATCATTATGGTGGGCTACCTAGGTTCCAAAGGAATTGTGCGTTACATTCCACAGGGTTTTCTTTATTAAGTAGCCTCAAGGACAATTTTGAGTTTAGCACTAAAAGTAGTAGTCACCCTTCTGGGAAACCACCCTTTCTGTGGTATCATTTTCAGATGCATGCACTAAAGAACACGAGGGCTACCCAGGTGTAGTGGTGCATGCCTGTAATCCTAGGACTCAGGGAGGCAGAGGCAGGAGGATCTCTGTGAGTTCAAGGCTAGCCTCATCTACAAAGGGAGTCCAGGACAGTCAAGACTGCACAGAGAAATCCTGTCTCGAAAAAATAAATAAATAAATAAACACTAAGGCAAAGGTCAGTAAATTGGTGTTTTGTGAAAAGGATGTTTTATACTGAAAAAGTTAAAATTTCAAAATACATACACACATGAAAAGTTTCATTGCTGTGAAGAGACACCATGACCACAGCAATTCTTATAAGGGAAAATATTTAATCGAGGCTGACTTCAGATATTCAGTCTATAATCATCATGGTAGGAAGCATGGCAGCACGCAGGCAGACATGGTGCTAGAGGAGCCGAGAGCTCTACATCTTGATCTGTGAGCAAATCAGGAGAAAACTGTAAGACTGAGCATATATAACCTCAAAGGCCGCCTCCACAGTGACACACTTCCTCCAACTAGGCCACACTTACTCCTACAAGGTCACACCTCCTAATAGCTCCACTCCCTGTGGCCAAGCATTCAAACACATAAGTCTATGGGGTCATACCTATCCAAACCACCACAGAGACAGAGGTCAAGGCCACTGTTTCCATGTATCAGAAGGAGCTGGAAACTAAGAGAAAGTCATTTGAGAAACGATGACCCATTTGGATATTTCTTCCTGTGTCAAGGGGATAGCAGACAAGCTGGCTTCCTGGACCACGTAGAAAGACAAGTTATAACTAGAACCCCAGCACTTGGCAGGCAGACAGGAGGATCTAGAGTTAGCGGACAACCTGCACTACAAAGTCCCTGTTTCAAAAAGAGTAATAAAAGAGAAACAGGCCCAGATTTTTAAAAAATTGATCCATATGGACTGGAGAGATGGCTCAGAGATTAGAATTGCTTATTGCTTCTCCAGGGGACCCCAGTTTGATTCCCAGCACCCATTTGGTTGCTCACAAATATCCACAGCTCCAATTCCAGGGAATCCAATGCTTTCTGGCCGTCTGTGGACACTGTAAACATAGGGTACACAGACATGCAGACAAAACAGTCACACGCACTAAAATAAAATTGTAAAAAAAAAAAAATGAAATCATCCAGAACACAGCACCTAGGTATGAGAGATATCTGTTTATGTGCCATCACTCCTAGCAATAGGCACATTTTTTAACATGAAAAAGAAATGGAGAAACCAGGACAACCCAGTCCTGATTCTGTCCTCAGGGGTTGTGGGGAAAAGAGAGTGAGGAAGAGGAGAGGAAGGCACACATGAACAGATGTGGCCAGGGATTTCTAGAGTGGAACAAAGTTTCTGATCCTTGAGTTGAAAAAGTACACAGACCACTAAGTAAAGACAAATATACACCCAGGCTTGTGATTCTGAAGCCGCAGAACATTAAAGAAAATGATAGCATCTTTGAAGATACTCGAAAGTCGAGATAGATTATCTTCAAAGAGATGTTTATCCAGTCGCTATCATTCCCTCCTCAGCAGTGGTCGCCGTCCGAGGATGAAGGACCGGTGGCATCCTAGATGGAGGAAGGCCGCTGGTTGCC
>OU015742.1:93843112-93858649 GCA_907169655.1 Acomys percivali
GGGGGGGGGGGGGGGGGGGGGGGGGGGGGGGGGGGGGGGGGGATGGCATATTGGAGCCATGTGGGGAAAGTTGATTTTTTGGCAGTGCCCACACCCAAAGATAGCAGAGGAATCAAATTCACAGGGAAAGGGTTCCTTACTCCCAAACCCTGGCATTAAGGGAAAGCACGCCTGTCTCCTCTGGGGCTCAAAGACAGCATGTTGGCCCATGCAAATCTCTCTATGAGGACCTATATGCAGCTGGTCTCTCCCCAGCCCTCCCCACCACCTTTGGGTACTCCTATTCCCCACACGCACCAAATTAGTCTGAGTGTCAATCCAAAAGGCAGGGCAAGGAAATGCTAGCCAGGAATCCAGCAGCCCTGCACTCTCTAAGTTCCCTCCTCCCTCAGAGCTCAATTCAGGCTTGCCTCTGCTCCGCAAAGCCTGAGGCGGGCGCATTTCCCCTTAGGTTGTCACAGATCAATTTTCTAAACTGCATGAAAACAGAAAACAAACAGAGAACTAAATCCAGCAAAGCCTGAGACTCATGAACAGCTTGGCAGGCCTGAGCAACGCGCTAACAATTTCATGCTGTTTTAAGACTTTCTAACTAAGCAACAAGTACCAACAACCAGATGTGCCCTGATACCAAAAAAAAATAAAAAAAAAAAAAAAAAAAAAAAAAAAGGAAGAAAGAACATCAGCTTCTAGGGACAGAGATTTGTAAAACAGAAAAGCACTCATCAAGAAGCAGGACCGCCAAGCATACTGGCCTGGGGCAGGAAGGCTGGCTGTCCTGTTGGCCAAGAGAGGCAGTCAAGCACTCTCTCACGTGGGAGACTTCAGTTGCTGCTTTCTTTGGGCCAGCCACACAAGACGATCACATCTCACACACAGCCTGAGCAGGACAAAAGTAAAGCAACAGACATAATGATACTGTAATATGTTGTGCTCTGAAATGGGGGGGAAAAAGCCCAGGAAAAAGAGGCCACTCTTTGAGTTGATTCCATTTTACGTCAGCACTTACCTGTAGATGTTGAGGCCACTGACTGGGAAAGGTGAAATATAGCCCCAGCTCTTAGGACAGGTGATAGCCATCAAGAAAGAGCTGGAAATCAGGCTGGCTGTGTCTAAGGCAGATAAGCCCAGAGTGTGTACACACAACACGGAGGATGCTAGAGCCCAATGCTAGAGCACGGACACCCATTGCCCAAGAGCCACACCCCTTTGAAGGAAGCCAGAATCACCTACTTCTTGTGCATGAGCCCGTGGCTTGGTAATGTACGTTCCTTGCCAGTGAGATGAGGTTATCTCCATATGTCTGTCACTAGGGCCCAGCTTAACTGGCAGGCCTTCAGGGAGGTCCAACAGGGAACAAGCCCTGAGCTTTGAGTTGTCCCCACGGACCATGAAGTGGGGCCACAGCTAACCCAGGATGAAAAGACATACGTCATGTTGCTTTCTGTTTATATCTTACCATTTACCTTACCACTGACTGTGGTGAACAATTCATATCTTCCTAAGTCTTGAAATTATTGTGAAATATTATAATCTGATTCCATCTAGGGATTGGACTTTGTAATCTGACTAATATAAATATTTAAGCCATAATATTTTTAAACATTTTTATTTTATGTGCATTACCTGCATGTCTGCCTGTACGAGGACTTCAGATCTCCCCTGGAAATGGGATTACAGACAGCTTTGAGCTGCCTTGTGGATGATGGGAATTAAACTCAGGTCCTCTGAGAGAGCAACAGGTGCTCTTAACCACTGAGCCATCTCTCCAGACCCAACTTTTAATATTTTATAATACTCTATTTTGAAGAGGATTTCAGGGGAGTTTTCATTAGTTTATATTTCTCTTTTTATATTTAATATACTCTCAAGCTAAAAAAAAAAAAGGATGTGCGATCTAGTCCTCTCTTAGCCTGGAGGTCACTCCAGGTCACCACTTCTTCCCTCAGGGAGCCCCACTCCCTAGTAAAAGCCCATTAGCTTAGCTTAGGCTTACTGCTGTCCTAAAGCCTTCTTTATTAGGACTGTGTTTGTCACCTGTTAACTTGTTTATTGGAGCAGAGCTGGTGGTGGAGGGGGGGTGAGAGGGGTGGGAGGGTGGGGGGATGGGGGGAGGGTGGGCGTGAAGGTCACAAGTAGGTGGGAATTGCACACCTCAGGCCTGAGCAGTTCCTTGGCCATTATTTTCTCAGAATGACCTCTATGAGGGTGGGCACTGGGGTTACAAAGTCCCCTCTGCCCCCCCACCCTGAGCTAACACATGACAGGCCAGGACAAAAAGACTGCAAACAGGCCCCCTAATTAATGGGTTTGCTTAGAGCTGGTTCTCTGTTTAGGGACTTCATCCCAGTAATTGCAGGCTCCATAATCATTAATCCGTCACCACCACCTTTTGGAGTAGGAACCACAACCCCAGCCCTGTTCCAGCAACTGTGAGGGACCAGGAACAAAGACACATGAAGATCATGGACACGGGAGTGGGGGCGGGGGAGCGGATATGTGCTTGCCTGTGTGCAAGCACACCCCCACAGCCACGAGATGAAGATGGAGTCTCAGAGAAATTAGCTAGCTCAATGCTGCCAGCTGGTGACAGTCGAGAATTAACTGTCTAAACACCTCCTTAACTTTGGCTCTTATTCCCCCAGGAGCCAGCAGGCAAAGGCTTCAAAATGTATGCAAAAGTAGCCGGGCTCAGAACGGGCTGTACAAGACACACCCTGCTACAGAAGCCTAGCGAGGAAAGAGAGACATGGGGCTGGGGTCCCTAACGGAGACTTCTAAGAGACTGTAGGATCCTCGTGCTGGGCCTGGCGGGTGCGGAGAATTATACACATTTGACAAATTATACTTGGGCACTTTCTCCAATCATAAGTTCAAGGTTGGAATGGACTGTGGAATTTGTGCCTCACTTGGGGCCAATAAATAGTTAGTTAAAATGTGTAGATATGGACACGCGCACAAGCACACATATGCGCAGGCCAACCCACCTCCGCCACTCCAGACGGCGCCTGGATTAAGCTCAGCAGAAGAAGGCCTCCACACAGCCTAAGGTATTGGCGGCAACCATCATGGGCGCTAGGAGGGCCAAACCAAAGGTGGAGCTGTGTAGGCCAAGCAGTCCTGTGACCACCCTGCACTGAGAAGGTTGGCAGCTCCTAGGAAATGTCTTATGCAAGTGCCCGATTTAGCCCTTCTCCCAGAACGTGAAAAATGCCAGCGTGGGAGGAGAAAAGCCGAGAAACGGTGACGCGTAGAGGCTGACCAAGAGCGGGCCCCTGATCCTTTCCTGGGCCATCTCGCCCTGCCCCATCTGTGAGCTGCTCATCTTCTGCTCTGTACGTGCATGTACATTGGCCAGGGCTCAGACTCCTGGCTCATCTGTCCCCTCGGATTCACTCTGGAGTCTCCAAGGCACTGGATACAGCAAATGTCTTGTGGCCGTTGGACCAACACGGGAACCAGCCAAAGATATATAGAAGTCAGCAAGCCAATCTAGGCATCGAGAGGCCCATGCTCAGCCCATACCCCCACTGGGATATGCGTGTCACCTAAGGGGCCCCTGTGAGGAAAGCCATTCTCTCTTAGAGCTTGGATAATAAAGTGAGCATGACCCTGAGGTTACCCAAATCCACCTCCCATTGCTCTCAGGACCTGACAAACAACCTGGATGACAGTGACCTCGCTGCATTTCCTTCTTAGATCCCAAAGTAGGTCTTGGCCTGGAAAGCCAGGCCAACTCTTCCTCTAGCAGGCCGACTTCTCGGACTCTAAGACAGTGGGATAGGTGCTAATGTGGACAGTGCAAGCAACAGGCTTTTCTGTGCCTGCCATAGCTCTGAATAAAGACACAGAGACAGTTATATTTATTAAGAGCTTCAGACATTATGGCTGGGCAGACACTCAGCTACTCTAACCCGACAATTCCGGCTGGCCTCCTTCCGGCCACATGGCCCTGCTACCTGTCCTGTTCTGGTCTCGTTATCTGTGTTACCATGATGACTCCTTCTCTTATCCCCACCTGTGGCGCCACCCAGGACCCCCTCACTGGGGTTAGAAGTGCTGCCTTATCCTCTCTTGCCCAGCTATTGGTTGTTCCGTTCTTTATTCGACCAATCCGAAGGTGAGAACAATGTTTACAACACACCCAGACAGGAGATGCTTCACAGTAGTGACCATGCCAAAGTCCAGACTGCAGCCAGATCTCTGGGTACAGAAATCAGCATGTGAATATACAGTGCACCTAAACAAACACAAAACAAAACAAAGCTCCAACACTAAAGGTCAGACTCTGGCTGAAAATTGACAAACACCAAAGAGGCAAAGACCCAGACCCAGCTCTACCAGACTGCTAGGTAGAGTTCAGTTGCCTGGAGACTATTAGTCGCAGGGTCCTTGTGTATGAGCATTCAGAAGGCCACTCTGTGCTGAAGTTGCTCCCCCTCTGTGCTTGGCTTCTCTCCCAAATCTCCCAGAGTGTCTTGCTGTTCCTGCTCTCAACTAAATGGTCAGGGAGGCAAAAAGCCCGTTTATCATTTTAATTATCCATGAAATATTGACATTTCTCCCACACTGACTCTAGGGTGCTTGTAAGAGATGTTCTGGAAAGATCAGCACTCCACAATGGAACCCGCCCCTCCCAGGAAAAGGATGAGGGGGCACCCCAAGACAGAGAAGGATAAAGAAAGCCTGCCTTCCTTCCAGGCTTGAATCCCAGAAGAAACACAAAGCCAAGCCTGCGACCTTAATTTAAACTGTAGTGATTTATCACTCTGGGAAGATGGGGGAGGGGTGTAAGGAGAGAAGAGACTCCAATGGGACACAGTCTAAGCTCTAAGCAAGGAAGTCTCAACCATGCCTGTACAGTCTGACTTGCCTATAACCCCCACACAGAGACACACAGGACCACTAAAGGACCCAGAGGAAACAAGCTGTGACGTCCAAGCCTGGGCAACCTGAGCTCCAGCATCTTGTACTCTCCTTTTCATGAAGCACATTGGCTGAGAGCTACTGCTTTAGACAACAGACCAACAGCAGCCCAGGCCATTTTAAGATAGGTTGAAAGAATGGGCCCAGGAAGAGTTTCTGGTCAACCCATATTTTACAGAACACCCCCAGCCATGTAACTGGCAGTGTGCAGATAGATGATGATGGGTGGGTGGGTAGATGGATGGATGGATGGATGGATGGATGGATGGATATAGATAGATAGATAAATAGATAGATAGATAGATTATAGATTGATAGACAATATAGATGATTGATTGATAGACAATATAAATGATAGATAGATAGAGAGACAGATGATTGATAGATGACACATACATACATAGCTCATAGATCATCTGGTACAACTCTGTAACGATGCTTGTGCTTTCTTGCTAGAAGCATTCTTTCCGATTCTCAGCCTCCCCTTCTCCACTCCCCTTCCCACTGGGGGTCCAAAACAGGGAATAATCTGTTCCAAGCAAAATAGAGTAGGAAACTGCTCTTTCACTCAGCACAGACTCAGTGCACCATCATCCTCTGCTGAAAGCTGGACATGCAGGGCCTCAGACAGCGCAGCATTTCAGGGCAACGCTAAAGCTGGAACTGGTGAACAGAGCTTTCCTTTCTACCCTCCTGTCCTATGCATGTCTGCTCTACCACCACTCAGCAGGATCGCCTCTGGTCCATTAGCCACATTCCCTTTGGGGCATAGACATCCTGAGCTGAGCAAGCACCAGCTGGAAAAGAGGGTACTTCCAAGGAACCCCTTGGAACCTCAACCCCAAGGACTGCCAAGATCCTGTCAGAGTGAAGTTCAAGGACACTATCCACCAGACCCAGCTGTGGACACATACCCATACTCACGCTGCAGCAAGTCCTGGAAAACTCAGGACAGCAGATCTCCCAGGGACAAGGCTCCACACAAACATGTGGACCTTACCTCAAGTGGCAAGAACCAACCAAGGCCTGGAGAAAGCTTTCCTCACAAGCAGATCTTCCAAGACTAAGAATTTCAGGCTTTCTGGAGAAAACCGTTATCAGATAAAGCTAAGGATATTCACTTGAACAGTAGAATTTCAAATAGTTCTCTGGTGTACTACGTCCCAAATATTATATAGGCCACACTTGGGCCAAAAACACAGTATTTAGTATTTGCCTGAAGTTCATATTTGTCATATATTTGCTAAACCAAAACCACTTCATTCTATAGTGATTTTTGGAAGCACAAAGAATCAAAATATCACAGTAGACGCATCTTAACCCTGGGAGCCTCTCTCCTCTCTCCCTAACCTGTCCACCTTACACACTCTTACTTCCATTCTTTGCAACTCCTTAGCTGCTTGGAGCTCCTGAGGCCCAGCTGTAACCCTGCATTTTTGTCCGTTAAGTCAAATTTGGTTTTTGTTTTGTTTTGTTTTGTGTTTTGTTTTTTTGTTGTTTCTTTTTTCTAGCCTAAGGTATATTTACGTGTGTATTTTATGGGCGTTTTGTCTGCATTTGTGTCTGCATGCCAGAAGAGGGCATCAGATGCCACAAGAATTACATGAGACTGCAGTTAAGGCT
Source organism: Acomys percivali (assembly GCA_907169655.1). NCBI lineage: Eukaryota > Metazoa > Chordata > Mammalia > Rodentia > Muridae > Acomys > Acomys percivali. The sequence goes on from OU015742.1 coordinate 93,849,662, forward strand.
GGTTATGAGCCTCAATGTGGGTACTGGGAATTGAACTCAGGACCTCAGGACAGACGAGCAACCAGGGATTTTAACCACTGCTGTCTCTCCAGCCCCATAGTTAAAAGTTTTGAAAAGAAGCCTTTTTCTTTTTGTTTTAGAGAACTAAAGGCATATACAAATATCTGAATTCATAAAAAAAATTCAAGCATAGTTGCCATTCATGTGAAAGGAGATTGAATATCAAAGCCCAGAGACAAGGCCTATAGGTGTGTAGTAATATTTTTAAGCTGGTGTCCCTTAAATGAAACTGGACTAACAGAGCGTATAGCTGGCAGTGTATTAGAATCATCTAGAAATCTTTGTGCTCCTAGCCCAGACCAATTAAAATAGAATTTCTAAGAGCAGGGCTCAAGTGTCAGGCTATTTAAAGGTTCCCCAGGTAATTCTAATATGGAGCCTGCTCTGGGTATCTACACACATTGGAGTCACCTGAAAAACCTATATAAAAAAAAATGGATGCTTGCATTACCCTCGACAATTCTGAGTTCATTGGTATGAGATTGTGGCTTGAACCTTTGGGGGCTTTAAAAGCTTTCCAGGTGATTTTAATACGCCACAACGTTTGAGAGGCACAGTTCCTCCAACTTTAATATGTTTCTGATCTCCCAGGGATCCTGCTAAAATGCAGATGGTGACTCAGTAGGTCCAGGGTGCCCCCCCCCCCGAGAGTTTGCCTACTTAACAAGCCTCAGGCGAGCCCCCTGTGGCTGGTCCTCCGACCTCACTTTGACTCAGGCGATCCTAGATCAGAAGATCTAGAGCCTGGGAGCCGGAGCCGGATGTCTGTCAGAATTTCCTGGAGAATCTTTAAAAAAAATCTACCTCGGGCTGGGAATCGCTTCACTCCACCCACCCACCACCACCACCACCCCCTGCCAAAATGCTGATATAACAAAAGGGGCCCAGACATCAGCATCATAAAAGCTCAGCCTATGTGGTTCCACTGCCATGGCCAAAGTTGAGAACCTAGGCTATAGACCAACACCTAGGAGTCACTTTACAAGACACTAGTGGGGAATACCACTGTCCACAAGCCCTTCTGACTCACCTCTGCTGTCTACCCAGCTGACAGAAGATACTTTCTCCCCTTCCCCCTACTCCCACTCCCTGCCTCAGAATGCCATGGCCTCCAGTAAGCATCTCCTCTCTCTCTCTCCCACTTAGGGCTGAGCAAAGCCTGTGATTCTTGGCCACAGTGCAGAAGAGAGGGGATAATGCCCTGGGTAGCCAGATTCACCCAGCCTGTCTTGCTGTGATTACCGACCGGCTTTGCTCAAGTAGGCAGCTCTGAAAACAGCCCTGTCAGAGGAGCCGTGCACCACAGAAAAGGCAAACCCATGCACAGAGAAGAAACTCTTGAGCTTGACAGGAGACTATCAATCAAAACCCACTGAGAATGTTCTCTGCCGAGTACACTGCATGTCAGTTCGCACACAACCTCCGTCTCCTACCTCATCCCTTTGAAATGGAGTTGTGGTGACACATGGGACAAGATGTAGCACGCAGAGAATGAAAGGGAGAATTTGGAATTCAGAAAATTATTACTCTATTTTGGGGGTGTAATTGTTCGTGGGTCTTATTTCCTAAGGGGTGACCATAAATACCACTTGCAATGCATCTCCATTAGCACTTTTATCTTCTGACAGGGCCTGTATCTTTTCTCGGAAGGTGGATCTTGCTTGGGAATCCACGTCTTGGGTGTATATGGAGTTTGTATAAAATATGGACTCTACTGTGCAGAATTCACAGGTTGCTGAAGTGTCACAGTCTACTGAAATGGGTCTGGAATCAATAAGATACACAGCAAACTCAATTGCATTTAATTTTCATTGCTACCTAGAGAAAAGCCTTGCACAGCTCTACATGCATGAAATTAAACATGAAAGCCCATCTAAAGTGTAGAAACGATACTTAAAATGACCTGCAAATAGGGCAAAACATAGTAGCCCAGCCCATTGCGGTACTGCTGATCATTTTTCTTTCCATAGCAGAGGTGACATCCGCCCCAAAGAAAATTGCAAGAGGCATGAGCACATGGCATATCCAAGAGAGAACTAAGGCCTTTCGGTTACGCACCAGCAGGGCTCCCATCTTCAGTTACCCCAGAATCTCTTCCAAGTGGAAAAATCACATTCTGACTTTATGTGAAAACAACAGAGAGGAGGGGAGGGGGAGGCAGCTATGTTCCTTGGCCAGTGAGATAATGCAAGGTTCCACTCCTACAGCTGACACGGGGTGGGGGTGGGAGAACAGACACCCTGGGCACTTCCAGCCAACACTGACCTTTCAATCATGGAAACATTCCCCAGACCGACACTAATCGGGGGGCACATCTGGCGTTTGGACTCTGTCCAGATGGGAGTTGTGTTAGTCAAGTCAGCGTGATAACCCACCGGGGAGGCTGGGGAGGGGAGAGTGTACCACTCCTGAGAGCAATCAGCATCTTCAGTTTATGTCTGAGACTTGCTCATGCTGTGGCCTGTGAGTCATAGGACATAGATCGCCTAGTCCCTGTCCACCACACTTGCCCATCCCCACCAACAGTACACACGTATGCATGCACATGTACACACACACACACACACACACACACACACAAGCATGTGCATGTGCACACACGCACACAAAAGAAAGAAGAGAGAGGAAGGAAGGAACGAAGGAAAAGAAAAACAGGAAAAAAAAGGAAAGAAGGAAGGAAGGAAAGACTGACTTGATAGAGCCAAATAAACTCGTGCAGAGTTCCACAAGCCCTCAGGGCCAGTCTAAAGTGCTGGGCCCCCATCTCTAGACACTCTCAAAGTGTAGCGCATTCACTTAAGATAACCTGAAAGCTAAGGTGATGAAAAGGATCCAGCTGTTTCTTCTTCTGACTTCCTGTGGTTTGCAAACGTATGGGATGATTTTCCAAGGCATCAATAAAGCCCTTGATCCTCTCTCTCTCTCTCTCTCTCTCTCTCTCTCTCTCTCTCTCTCTCTCTCTCTCTCTCTCTCTCATCCATGTACCCCATTTCCCCTTTGGATGTGGAAGACTTCCTGACTTTCTGAATTCTTAACAGAAATAAATATGGTTCCCTAGCTGCCACTCCTAGGAGTGTGGATTGCATACTGATAGCAAGGTTCCCACCACATTGATCAGGAATGACAAAGGATCCTGGGCAGCTCTCAGGCCTCTGCTTGGCTAAGTCTGACACCTGTTAAAGCTATGAACAACATTGCTAAAGAGGTAATCAAGCAAAACAAAGCCAGGATAAAAGGGATTATGCGCTGTGTCACACCCCCCTCCCACACACACACACACACACACACACACACACACACACACACACACACGCACACACATACACACACAGAAGGCAGTCTGCAGCTGTTAGAAGCAAGTTCTCCCCATGGCCCCTAGAGCCCCAATTGTCCGCCCCAGCAATCCTCTACTACTAACCTCCAGGCCCAGATTACAGAAGCCAGAGACTCAGCCACTCAAATCACAAAGCAGTTAGCAGGATCTCAGGGACAAGCAATTGATAACTGCTGGGTGGTGGTGATGCTCACCTTTAATCCCAGCACTCAAGAGGCTGGATGTGAGTTCGAAGCCAGCCTGGCCTACAGACTGAGTTCCAGGAAATCCTGTCTCAAGAAAAAGAAAAAAAGAAAAAACAGAAACAAAAACAAAAAACAAGATAACTACAGAGGCCTGGTCATCCTTCACCCTTCATTTCTCTGAAGAAAGAGGGAAGTAACCCAGGTAACGAGATGACAATGGCCAAAGATAAATTCAGCTTCAGTGCTAACTAGTCAGCTTGCAAGGTTGCCAGCACCCATTTCTTCTACTTGAGCCTCCAGACAGAAGGCAGCTATTGTTCCCCCATCTGGTCTGTTCTGTCCTTCAGGACTAACTGGGGGAAAAAAAAAACAGAATACCTTCGCTCCAGTTCTCCTACCTACCCAGTAACCACGTCCTTGCACACTTCTCACTTCCACATGCTATGCCCACCCTAGTGGACAGGGCAGTAGTAACTGAAACAGAAGAATGGCACCCTTCCCACTTTAGGGAATGGCTAATCAGCTCCAGCACCCCCTCAGGAACGTGCTAACACTCCGCAGCCTCCTAGAAGCAGCTCACAGACACTGTCACTCTGGCTAAGCCACTCTGCTAGTGCCAGCACTTTTTTCCTTCCACAAGCAATTTGGTACAAAGCCATTTCGGGTCCCATGCCAAACCGGTAATTTGCAGCACTCATCAGAATCTGTGACCATCAACTGACTCAGCATTCCTGCATCCCCAGCACAGCTGACAGCCCTAACACCCTCACTTCCAGCCTCTGCCTTCACTATTTACATCACATGTGTGATGCGGTTCTCGGAGTCTGGTTCCATATGAACAAACGCGTACATGACTCAGCCTTTCAGGGAAAGGCTACCGACTTGTCTTAGGTCTTGATATCCAAGCCAGAAAGCCTCTTAGAGAAGACTAGGGATGGGGGGGGGGTGTTACTGTGGAAACAATCAGGCCAATTTCCAAACAAGAAAGACTAGCTGTCCTTAGGGCACAGCTTTGTCAGAGTGTCCACAGGAGCCAAGGGAGATCCTGGCCTGGGGCAGCTGTAGACACAGCCTAGGAGCTCAGACCACACTTAAGTCTTCCAGTCTCCTATGTGAAACTTTGTTCCACCCGGAGGGCTGACCCACCACAGACACCCCATCTGGCCTCCTGAGTGGTTTCTTCGGCATGGCTTCAGAGCCAAATTAAATGTTCTCTCTAAGTCTACAGACAAAAAGGGTTTTGACTGAGTCTCGTGTTTTAGAGAGCAAGTGAAATTCCATGAACAGCGTAGGGGTGGGCGAGGAGGATGACAAATAACAAGCAGTCAGAGTGTTTTACATTTCTCCTGCTGCCTCAGGAAGGTTCACCACGAGGTCATCCATGATAAGGAGCGAGACCTCCCAGCCGGACTGTCCCTCAGCCCCAAGAGGACATAGCACAGAGATGAACTGACAGGACTTGGAGGTTGACTCGCCCTAGAGACGAACGTGGCATGAGGCTCAGAGGGGGAGAGCTCCTGAGGACAGCAGATCTAAGGAGCGAAATTGATACGCGTGGTCATGGGACCAGTTCCTCACAGCTCAACATTCGTGGGTTGGGGAAGAAACAGCTAGCCTACCAATCAAGAGATATTGCTGAACCAGGCACAGAAGTACACGTCTGTAGTACCAGCTCTTTGAAGGCTGAGGCCGGAGGGTTGTGAGTTCAGACTAGCCCAGGCTATATAGAAGATCCTATCTCAAAAAACAAACAAACAAGCAAACAAAAACAGGATGGCCGACTCAAGAAATAAAATAAGCACGGTGCTTGGCCATCAAAGACACTTAGTGCAGAGATAATAAATCTAATAATAGGCATGGAGGACTATGCCAAGTCTACAGTGACACACGTGTGATTCTCATAGTAGCCTTAAAAGGATAAACCAGCACTTGCCTATTTTACAAATAGGAAAACCACAAGACTAGGACACACAGTTAGTAAACTAAGGGGATAGAATCCAAACCAAGGACCCTGTCACACAGTGCACACATGTGAACACACAGCAGAACAGCTAGTCTTTAAAAGGGTGTAGTGTGAGCCAGGCATGGTGACACAACGCCTGTAATCCCAGCATTCAGGAGCAGAGGCAGAAGGATCTCTGTGAGTTCAAGGCCAACCTGGTCTATAAAGTGAGTCCAGGGCAGCCAAGGCTACACAGAGAAACCCTGTCTCAAAAAAGAAAGAAAGAAAGAAAGAAAGAAAGAAAGAAAGAAAGAAAGAAAGAAAGAAAGAAAGAAAGAGAAACAAAGGATGGGATGGGCATTGGGAAGAGTTGTAAGCTCCCAGAAGATGGCTTTGGCTTCATTTTGACGAGGCAGTCAGTCATGAACTTGAACAGTGATGCAAATCTGACCACTGCCATGGAAGTCATCGAAGTGTTTGCATCAGTGCTGCCCCTTAAGACACTCACTCCTAACAGGACACAACCACGCATGGCGGACTATGCTGAGACTCTCTAACGGAGGCCTTTGATGCCCATCGATTTAGTCTAACATCAATCCATAATTTCTGTACTTATTTGTTTAGTTATTTGGTTGGTTTTGGTTTTTTTGAGGCAGTTTCTTTGTGTGGTTTTGGCTGTCCTACTCACTATGTAGGCGAGGCTGGCCTCGAACTCACAGAGAGCCACCTGCCTCCACCTGCAGAGTGCTGGGATTAAAGGCGTATGCCTCAGCCACCCCACCCAGCTAATTTCTCTACTTCCAGGAGTTTTGGAGGAGACAGACAGTGAGTCCTTCAGAATCCAAGGCTCAGGATTTTTAAAAAGCTCTCAGGCACCTAGTCTTGCAGGAATTCTTCTGTCTTCCATTTCCTATACCAAAATTAGGCAAACGATCTCACGATGTGGCAGAAGATGGGCTGTAGGAGTGATATTTTGACTTCCAGGCAATTGCTTTCTGGCTATTTTGCTCTTGGTCTAGCAGGCCTGAATCCTTCCTTGTGCACAGGAGGCAGAAAAGCAGTGGGGGTGCTGGAGCGCAAGGTCTATGCAGAAGATTTAAAGTGTGATGGGAAAAGAAAGGCATGGGGAGCGAAGATGGAGGGGCAGACACAGTTGCACACACTTAGGGATCTAATGAGCCCCCGAGGTACCAGAAGGACCAGGGTAGTCAGAGTTTTAAGAGGTGATAAAGGTAACTTGCTGTCAGAGGAGGCAGATATTGCTAAAGAAACAAGTGAAATGAATTGCTTTCTCAAGCCACCATAAAGGTGAATGGCTACCAGATGGTCAGACAAAAATACCTGCCCACAAACTGCTGGAGAGAAAGCAACTTCAAGAAAGAATTAAATCCTACTGAGAGCAGGTGGGCATAGCTGTCCACCGACCACAAAATAAGACCACATATGGTCCCACGAAGAGGCGGTAAGGGCAATGAGTTAGTGCTACCCCTTAGGCTGCTAGAGTTCAAGAATGAATAATCTTCTAGGATGAGCTACCAATACCAGAAAAGACCAACATGGGGCGGCAGCCACCCAGGAGGCTCTAGGGAAACCAAGTCCCCATCCTAGACAAGTCACCTGACCAGAGACCAATAACATTTCCTTGTACACTTCTGCTGGGGTCTCTTCAAGCATCACAGGCAGCTGAAACAGCTACCCATAATTCTTGCCTCTTTTGCTCTTACTTGTGGCCTAGACCCAGGGACACACGTCCAAAGGATGGAATATGAGGGACGGAAGAAGATAGACTCTTCCTAATTTTGTGCCTCGTGGACTCCTCTCTGTCCCAGGCTTGCCCCTTTCAAACTCATTCTCCTATAATCATCCTTTCTAGAGCTTGCTGCTGTACTCTTCCTAAAGCATTGCGTGCGCGTGCATGCACACACACACACACACACACACACACACACACACACACACACAGGGAGAGAGAGAGAGAGAGAGAGAGAGAGAGAGAGAGAGAGAGAGAGAGAGAGAGAGAGAGAGAGAGAGAGGAGACAGAAATAGAGACCTAGGAGAAGAAAGTTCCTGGTCACGCCATTGTTCCTCTCCTTCCCGATCAATCTCCTGCCAACCACAAATTAGCATTACACAGGCATTACAGGGCAGCTCCCCCCCCTCCCAGGATGAATAGAAGCTGCTAATCTTTCTGAAGGGGTGCTGGTACAATAGTGAGAGCCACTGCCTCCCCCATGGGGAGGGGTGGTCTTTTAGGATCGCTTCCAGCTCTTTTGTGAACTATCCAAGTAGTCAACCACAGATGGTGACGACGTCGTTGGGCCTTGAGCTACAGAGAAGCCCAAAGTGCATCAAGCTTTGTGAATGGCTGGATGACACATGTTCCTGAGAACTCACTTGGTTTATCACCAGTCATCGATCTTTTGGGATTGAATTTCTTCTTAGGGTTTCCAACTGGTCTGTTCTATTTTGACTAGTCATCACTCATGAATGCCTCCAACTGGGACTCCCCCAGAGCAGAAGAGTCTCTGAGATCAGGCTATGGTGCTAACCCTACTAACCCATGGCACTAGCTCAGTACTTTGTATTAGCAAACTCCAAGGATATTTTTGTCCTTTGCTTTGGTCTGCTCTTTGTTTGTTTGTTTGTTTGTTTGTTTGTTTCCTTGTTTGGTTAAGGGATTAACCTTTTGAAGTCACATTGAAATTCCAAACCCCAAAAGAAAGCAGCCTGGCTGCGATCCCAGCGGGTTCCTACACCTAAAGCCCTTCCTCCTGCAGGCTGGAATGCTGAGTGATGCTGTGGTCGTCGAGCCCTTGCTCGGCTGCCATGCCCTATTCCGCAGCTGGCTCTGGAAACAACGCTTTCAAGAGGGAGGTAAAACCTCTTATCAAAACCCATTTCCTGCCTGGCCCCTCCTGACTCTGCAAACCACAGACCTTCCCCGGCTAGCTGGGCCACCGCTGCAGCGGCAAGGATACCAGCCACCTCTTCATGAAGGACTCCAAAGCCCAGGTTCTCTGACAGTCTCTGGTCCAGATTCTTCTCCATCCACACTGTCCCCTTCTCCAGAAGGTTCACAAAGGGTCTTCTAGGCCAGCCACATCATTTAGCCACCGAAATATATGAAGAAAGTTAGTTGCAACAACAACAACAACAACAAAAAGTGTATGAGCTATGAGTGAGGATCTCTGCTTCAAATAGAGACTCTCACAGCTGGAGGCTTGCCCGCCTGCTTTGCCCACCTCCTCCACTAGGACCCTGCTATGCTAATCGTCGACGAAAGGGTTAAGACAGAGACAGGGTTAAGAGATAGGCCCATACAGCTGTGGGTGTCCATACATTTGTCTAAGCAATCCCTGTGTTCAGTGCTCTGTGCTGTATGTGGTCAGACACCCTCAGCTCTCCAGCTGGTTTTGGGTACTAAAGAGCTGAGGACCATGGGCCAGAGGCCTAGCACCAGCCCAGCC
>OU015742.1:93863932-93876612 GCA_907169655.1 Acomys percivali
CTCTCTCTCTCTCTCTCTCTCTCTCTCTCTCTCTCTCTCTCTCTCTCTCTCTCCCATCCATACTTTGGATGTCTCAGTCTTTTTCATCATCCAAGGTAATATATCGCTTGGTGTAGCCAAGTTCCCTCCACGCCAGTAGAAAGAGACTTTACCTCATCAAAACACACTCATCTTAGTTTTCAGAAAAGAAGAGAGACCACTTGGTTTGGGTTTTAAGGAACTGGAAGGGAGAGCTGGAACCTAGGGCAGGTGGCAATGCGATACACATGGGAAACCTCTGAGAAGACACCTGTCCCACCGTGGTCTTTGTCTCTGAGGTCCCGGGAGGGGCAGGCTCAGGGGAGAGGAGCTCCCTGTTAGACCAGCACAAACCAGTAAGGACAGAGAGCTTTGTCTGTGGGGTAAAAGATAGCCGGGGAACTTTGAAGCACAAGGAACAAGGCAAAGATTCCAGTTTGCACTAGACGACGTCTGGAAACTCAATATTGCCCCAAGTATCACTTACCTCACAGAGGCGGATCCTGCCCTGCTTGGAGGGCCACCGCAGCAAGGCAGGCCTCCCCATAAAATGTTTGGTGTGCCTCTGAATGAACCCTAAGAATGTGCGTCAGGGCCTCCTAGACAGGGAAACTGTATCTGGATGAAGGACACAGGAGTCATCAAGATAGGAAATTGAGTATGACAAAAGATAAAAAAAAAAAAATTTTTAAATCAAGAGGTTCCCATGTATGCCTTGGCCTGGGTATCTAACTAGCAGCGTCTTTTCTAGGGAGCCTACCCTGTGTGCTGTTTTATTATCAAATGTACCTGACAAAGAAGTGTCAAAATATGAGAAACCTTCAGGGTCTTGATTCTATACCAATGGGGAGTTCGAGGTGCACAGGATGTTAACATCTGGGCAAGCATTCTCTCTCTGCATTCACTCACTCGGACCCTCGCCAAGCCTTCCTTCTGGGTTCAACACTCAGTATGAACCTACCAATACACTTACCACAATGCCAGGCCCTTGGGATACACACACATACACACACGCACACACACAACTTTGAGCATTCTAGGTAACCCCCTACCACTGAGCTTATATCCTTAGCTCTTAGCTTTGGTTTTGAGACTCACTAGAACTCACTCCATGGCCCAAGGATGTCTTGAACTTGTAGCGCACCTGGCTTAGTCTTCTGAGCAACTAGGGTTTGCAGCTTATATGTTTCTGACAAGCATTAGACAAGTGCTCGTGGTAGCTGGCCTCCTGGAGCGCCACCAATGATCCTTACCCCCTTGTATCCATGTGCTCCTACAGAGAGCCCTTCTACACTGATTAGCGCTGACATGTGTAACTAATAGGATTTGTGGGAATGAGGATGTGTGACTTCTGAGGCTGGGATGTAAATGACAGTACAGCTTCTCCCTTGCTCTCCCTTGGCCCATTCACTCTAGAGGAACAGGGCTTCTGTGTGCTAAACACACTCAAGGAGCCCCGCGCTGTGAGGAATCCCACACAAGAGGAACTGAAACTTCTTGTTAGGGTGTAAATCTGAACTGTCCCCCACAGGCTGGTGTTTTGAACCTCTCTTCCAGCTGGTGCTACTCTTCTGGGAAGCTGTGGAGCCTCTAGGAAATGGGGTCCATGTGGTGGATGTAGGTCTTCTGTGAAGGTTCTACACCCCCCATCCCCCCACCCCCAACCCCGTTTTCCTTGCTTCCTGGTCCACAGTGGTGTAAAAACAAACACCACAGCCTCCCGCCGTTACAAACTGATCTGTTTAGCCAATCCTTAGCCCCCATGATGGGGGGGGACCCTCTAAAACTATAAACCAAAATAAATATTAGTCATTTTTTACCAGCTATTTTAGGCACAGTGATGTGAAAGTACCATATTAGCTCTTGCGTTAAGCCAGGAGAGTAGGCGCTTTTTGAATCAGCACGACAACCCTCAGCTTTGCCCTGTAACATCTGTAGCCCCAGCTAAGGTCTAACCTGTACCTCCGTGAGAAATCTCAAGCCCAAACTGTGCAGCTCAACTGCTTCCAAATTTCTGACCCATAGAAGCTGCATGACACCATGTTTATTGCTACTTTACACCACTAAAGTGTAGAGTAATTTGTTAGGCAGCCACGGATAATGATGAATACAGTTCCCATCCAACCAAACCCTGTGCCAGTCCTGCTGAGTGTTTATTATTGTCCTAACCTTATAGATGAGGAAATTGGAGTTCAGAGAAGCTTAAAGTTGGAGGCAAAGTCTTTCTGTGTCTCTAAAACTTCTTCTGAGCCCATGTGTCCTTAAACGCTACATAATTATAAACAGTTTGGGTATAAATGCAGGTGGCTATGCGGGGATCAGAGTGGGAGAGATAACCCACTGGGAAGTCTGAAGCTAGAGATGAGGCGGGGCCGGGGAGGGATGCTTAGAGGGTGTAAAACATGACGTGAAAATGAAGGGGAAACAGGGCGGACAGATAGAAGACAGATTCTGGAAGGAACCAAACGGCCTGGGATGTCCAAACCATGGAAGGAGCAAAGCCTTGTGCCTCATGTGCCAGGGGAAGATCGCGACTCTAGCCCAAAGCTAACTTCTGTCCTCACAGAGGGTTTTCCCCCATCGTGGCGGCTAAGGATTGGCTGAGCAGATGGCTGGAGGCTACGGTGTGGTTTGTTTCCATCATTGTGGGCCAGGAAGCAAGGAAAGGGGGAGAGGGTAAGAACCCTCACAGAACGTGTGGATTCGCTTGTGTCTCTTCTACACATGGTGGTCTCGTTCCTCATTCCAGACTGACCCGCAGAGCAGCTACACACAGCATCCTACTCCCGTTCTTCACAGACCTGGCTCCCTAGCATATCTGAACTCAATTCTGTTCTGACAGGCATCTAATGCTCTGCACAAAGTGATGGCTCTGCTGTTTGTTTACATGTGACTCCGGCACATCGGCCTCTCTCCTTTCTTTAGCCTGGTGACTAGAACGGCAAATCTGGGCAACTCAAGAGACCAAGCGGGTTGTCTTTCTTCAAGGACAGCCTTGTAGATGCACTGGCGCACAGCAACCAGAAAAGCATACGTTGGAGGATCAGTGATCGCCGTAACAACCGTACCCACTATCGACCAGGAGTGAAGTCAAAGTCTGTAACAGCCTGGATTGGATTGCAGCCCTCTCTCCCGAGCATCATATTTTGAGCCAGTAGCTCTAGTGGAGATATAGAAGGAACATGTACCTAATTTCCTAAGCAACTGGGTAGCTTAGTAACTCTGCAGAGAATTTCCTCCCCTTGGGAAGCCAGCATGATGCCAGGTACAGTGAGTGGCACACATCTATAACCCCAGCACCTAGGAGACTGGGGCAAAAGAACCAGGAGTTCGAGGCCAGCCAATGTTGGCCTCAAAAGAAAAGAAAATAGGCTAGCATGAGGCAAGAGATGCTTCACTTGGCTTGTAAAAGGAACCACACAAATACATCATAGAGATTTCTGGTCATAGTAAAAAAAGGAAAGACATTGTGAAGGGTGCTGGCCTAAGGTGGGTTAAATCAGGGAGCGCATAGCCTGCCCTAATCTGGCTTTCTGTGGTGCTGTGGAAGGAGGGGAAGAGGACCATCTGAAGGTTTACTGCTGAGATTCTACAGCCTTGCCACCCCCTAGGGCTGTATTTAGTAACTTGCACTCTACTTCATTAACTGGGCTTGGGTTCCAAGCCCTCCCCGCAACCCTCTGAACTCCAGCCCTCCCCCACCGCCCTCCCCCGCGGCCTCCCCCCCCCCTCCACCTCCCCGACTGAGCTGGGAGCCCTTAGAAGGTAATGAGAATGCTGAGAGCTTGGAGTCGGGAAGAACTTGGAAAGGAAAGCTCTCTCTGAGCCTCTCCCTGCGCGGCCCTATCCTCTCTGATAAGGCTAAGAGCAGGGCGAGCTGACAAGTGATTGGAAACAGAAGTTCCCAGGCCCTTTAACCCTTCCCTGCCTTTGCCCTGTGTGCAGACTCCCCAAAGGCTTTCAGGCCTACTCCCTGGCAGTTCTCCTGACCTGCCGCCCCACCCCCCCCAACCACCACCATTACCAAGCCATCTTTCTATGTAGCTCTCTTTGTTCCGAGGGACAACCACAGGGCCATGCCTCAAGTCAGAAGGTGACCCCTTGGTCCAGACTCTCCTAAGCTCACCTAACCAGTCGCCCAGGAGGCACTAGTCCCACTTTGTACTTGGGGGTGAGGGTAGGGAGGACTGAAAAAATAGATCCAGACTGAGGTTCAGTCACCCATACCACAGCTGCTGTGCCGCCCTGACTGGCTGTGGAAGGCTTCAAAGGTCTTCAAACCAGGTAGACCTTCCTTGGCTGAGTTTGTCCTAAAGGCCCTCCACACACCAAAAGTCACCAAGCATCCTAAAGGGGCAGGCAACAAGGGATCTGTCCTCCTGAAGCGACCGGTAGAGCTGAAGCTGAAAGCAAGCAGTTCTGTTTACCATAGGGTGGGAAGGCGTTAAGAGAGAAACCTGGCTTACTGGGCACAGTAATTAAGTTTAAAAGAAGCTTCCCTCAGTAGAATGGAATTCAGATAAACTGCCATTATTATGCAAAGCAGCTTTGCACCTAAAAGCCCTTACCTAAACAGGCAGTTTAATGAAATCCCTAATCTCTGGCGACTTCTGACCCCTCCTCTCCCCCCCCACCCCCAGCCCTTTCTCCTCACCACCTGCCAGCTTCAAGATTCCAGTGAAAGAAATAACCCGTGTGCTTTAAAAACCCACCAAAATTTGGCAGTGGTGGAAGGGATAGGGAGGTCTTCTTTGAGGAGTTGGTTGCTGTGTCTTGCCTGCACTGTGTCACCTCCCTGTGGCTCAGACAGTCCTGACTCGGGTGCCATCAGTAGGAGTGATCCTGGTGGCGGTGTCCCTGGCAAAAGCAATGCTAGCCTTGATAAGAAACGGCCTTGAGCCGGGGCGTGTGCCCTGTACCACCCACTGGCCCATACCTGTCTTCAGGACACAGGGCTCATTTACAACCTCAACCTTGTCCTCAAAATCACAGGCAGGATCCTGAGGCAGTGCACTGCAGCCTGATGCTGATGAAGGACCATGGTGTTCAATTAGAGGCAGTTAAGAATAAACAACAAATTGGTCTGCCTGTCAGTGTCCCCAGATCTCAGGGTACACTGCTGGCAATTTTCGGAGGAATGCTAAGCTTGTGAGCGGGACTGAGCCTACTGGGAAAACCCCCAAAGCTGTAGCATTCACGTAGTCTGCTGTAGGTAAACAAGAGGTTAGGATTAAGGATGGGTGAGATGAATGGCGCGCCCTGGCAGGGGTCAGAGAGAACAACCAAATAGCAGTGCCTTCCTGCCTTATGGAATACCCTGACTGTTTGCACCTTAATTTTCACTTTGTAAAATAAGTCTCATCCTCGTGTTCCCACTAGAGGAAAACTACAATCAAGGAGGTGAAGTGACACACATCTCGTGATGGCAGAGCCAAGATTTCAGAGACCAGCCTGCCTTCATGAAAAATAGATGCTTTTGTGCCGGGCGTGGTGGCGCACGCCTTTAATCCCAGCATTCAGGAGGCAGAGGCAGTCGGATCACTGTGAGTTCGAGGTCAGCCTGGTCTACCAAGTGAGTCCAGGACAGCCAAGGCTACACAGAGAAACCCTGTCTCAAAAAACTAAAAAAAAAGAAAAAGAAGAAGAGGAGGAGGAGGAGGGGGAGGAGGAGGAAAAAGAAAAAGAAAGAAAGAAAAAAAAAGAAAGAAAGAAAATAGATGATTTTCTGCTAAACCCAAGAGCAGCAGCTAAGAGTGGTCAAGTGGGAGGCAGAGGAGGGGTGGGTTAACCATTCAAGGATATTACCATCATAGTAATGCAAACTTAAACTCTCTCTTTTCCTTCCTGCAGGCAGAAAAATGAGGAACCCAACCTTGAGATTGCAAGGACAAAGGAGATGAATTTGAGGAGGCCTTAGGGCTGAGGAGCCCTAAAGGAAACTTCTTCCAAGGGAAAAAAAAATCATGAGGGGGAGGGGCATCTGTTAGTCATATAACAAACACCAGACCTCTGCCTCTTATACCTCATTCCTTGGATGGGGGCCAGCAGAGGAGCCACGTCTTTTGGGAAACAGTGAAACTCAAATCACCAGGAACCCTGCACTTTCTCCGTGAGCTGCGTGGACTTCGCTGAGCCTGGAGGATGAATGCGCTCACCTTCTTTGGAGGAAGATGTATTTCTGGAAATATGACTCTCTGCATTCATGAAACCCCTGTATCTTGGGAGAGTCCCTATTTCTTAGCATTGAGGGTTGTTGGGTTTTTGTTTTGTTTGTTTGTTTTTCTGCTTTGCTTTGGTTTTTCTTTAAAAGATAGCAGGCTTTGGGGGCAGAGCCAATAAATCTTATGAATAAATGAGTAACCTGGGGGCTGATTAAGGCATCACAATACCCAGGCCTGAGGGAACTCTCAAGCTGTATCTCTGGGCCTGGGCCTGTGGCAGCCATCCTACTCCAAAGCCGGTCATTTCCAGAGGCCATGCACGTGGAAGAGAGGTGCTGCTGTCATGACCTCAGATAGACAGCCTTCTGAGCTCCAAGGCTAATGCGATATGGGTGGGTTAAGATATGGGGATTTGGGACAAGAGCTGTTAGAGTCTCCTTTGTCTTTGTGATAGCAAAAAACAACAGAGAAAGGTTTTAAAAGTCTGGCTTCATCTCCAGAAGCCCACTAGAAGCAGATGGCATGTCAACAGGTCCCAGAGGCCCGAGGTCTGGGGGCCTTATTGGAATGCAATTACTCTAAGTGCTGCTGTTAGGATGAAAAGGCAGGAATGCAATTATGGAAGGAGCAGGCAGTGAGCTTTCATTGATTAACCTGTCCTGTCTGATCCCATTCCCCACAGGGCTGAGTTTAGGAGGCCCGTGCCCTGCCCTGTGCCCTTGGGTTATGAGAAAGGAAAACAGTCACTGTGGACAGTGAATACAAAAAATAAGGCTCGGCAAGGGCCATGGAGGCTCTGAGACTGCCTAGAAAACACAAATATGTGCATTTTTCTTTTATTTTATTATATGAGTATATTATATATTTCTGTATATATATATATATCATATGTGTGCCTGGTGGTAACTGCAGAAGTCATGAAAAGGTGTCAGATACCCTGGAACATTACAAGGTTGTGAGCCACCAGCCATGTGGGTGATGGGAACAGAACCTGGGTCCTCTACATGAGTAGCAAGAGCTCTTGGTGGCTGAGCCATCTCTCCACCACCACCCCAGATGTGAATTTTCTAAGGGGCTCTGCACACTCACTATTTGTCCAGAGGGCCTGTAGCCCTCTAAGAGTTAAAAACACCCAGATTAATGGGATAACTGTTCAGGAGACTTGCTAGAAGAAACTTCTAGAAGTCCCTTCACTCCATGTGGTCACCAACCACCAGGGATCAATTCCAGTCCTACAACTTCTGGGCAAGTTATTAGGCACTGTGTGCCTCTGTTTCCTCTACAAAATAAAGGGTTAAAAATGCCTACTGTACATTCTGGGGTTGGCAAAAGAAGTCAGTGGCCTAAACTCCACAAAGCTCCTAGTTCAACAGCTAACCTCTAGTAAATTCTCGATAAATAGGTTGATAACAATTTTTTGTTTGGTTGGTTGGTTTTGGTTTCGGAGACAGGGTTTCTCTGTGTAGCCTTGGCTGTCCTGGACTTGCTTTATAGATCAGGCTGGCCTCGAACTCACATAGATCTGCCGCCTCTGCCTCCCGAGTGCTGAGTGCTGGCATTAAAGGTGTACACCACCACACCTGGCTCCCCTCAGATTCTTGAAAATAAAGTGGAATTCACACTCATACTCTTCAAGTGGTACCTATGTGAATGCACCTGTATGTAGAGGCCAACAGTCAACACCAGGTGTATTCCACACTCACTCTCCATCATGTTTTTGACAGGATCCCTCAGGAAACCTGGTGCTCACAACTTGCTGGCCAGCAAGCACCTACTATCATCCTGCCTCCATCTCTCCTGCACTGGGATTACAGGAGCAATGTTGCCCTGCCCAGTTTTTACTTGGATGTGGGAGTGGGGCATGGGGGGTGTTGAACTCAGGTTCTTATGCTTGCTGTAGCAAGCACTTTTTGCCAACTGAACCATCTCTCCAGATCCCAGGATTCATGAGAATCCTCAAACAAAATCCCAAATTTGCACAGAGCTGTGAGCCCCAGGGCCTCTAAACACTCGCGGCTTCTTGAATCCCTTTCAAAGTCAGATGCTCTGCAGTCCTGAGAGACAGCAAGATCTAGCTGCACTGGCATACAAGTGTCTAGAAACGAGAGCACAGCAAGGTCCACGTGGCACCGCTACAGTGGACAGGCTGTGTGGGTCTGAACCTGAACCATCTCCAATGGTCCCCGTCAGGAAAGTTTCAAGCAATTTAAGTCACCAAAACCTTATTGCTCCTTGACATAACACAGCCAGACGTTTGATTCAGGCGGATTTCTCTATCCCAACAGGCCCTAGAAGGACTTACTATTAAATATGAAAAATAAGATGCCAGGCAACTGATATGATATGGAGAAGTTTATTACAGAAGCATGGGAAAGCAGGGGAGGGGGAGGGGCACCCCAGAGAGAAAGAGAGACAGAGACAACAAGAGAGAGGAAGAGAGAAACAAGAGGAAGAGAGTGAGAGAGGTAAGAGAGAGAGAGAGAGAGAGACAGGTCAGTTTGCCCTTTTTCTATCCTGGGCAGCTGGCCCACCTAGTGGTGAGCAGGTAGGTGATGATGTCATAGGTTGCTAGGCTGACTCGGGCAGGTATGCTAACACTCACCCAAGACCTTAGCATCAGCGGAATGAACAGTGGAAGACTAAGAAAACAAACCCCAAATGTCTCCTCCATCTCCCTTCCCGTCGTCACCCCCACCCCTAACCCCAACTCCACCCCCAACCCAGACCCCTAAGAGCTCTCCTCCCTGAGAAGCTACAGGCTGCTCAGGAGCCTTGGATCCAGGCCCCCATGTGCTGTGCTCTAGTCTCCCTCCTCCCTGCAGCCCTAGATCCTGCCTCTAAGACAAAGCTTCCTCCAACCCAGGGTCAGTTGGGTGCACCCCAACTCTACAAGGAAATTCCAGAGGCAAGAGCCATGGGAGGATCTTTCTTCCTCTGTTCCCAGGCAGAAATTACATCCGAAAGCAGAGAGGAGGAGCTGCGTCTCAGCTGTACATTCGTTGTTTATTCATCAATCATTCATTTATTCATTAATCATTCATTCCTCCCCTACCCCCTACACACCACACACACATCCATCAATCATTTATCTGCTTATTTATTCATTCAGTTTCTATCTCTCGCTTGCTTTGGTTTTTTCTTGCTTTAATCTGTTCTCATCCCTGTGGCAGCTGGAGGAGAGAGACTTTCTGATGCGCCTTCTAGACTACCTGGCTGAAAGGTGGCCTCCCTCCCTCTGTGGGCTCTCAATTAGCCAAAGAGACTGACCACAACAGCTAGCTCCTCCCAGCAAGGCCCTTTCCATTGCAAGATGGAAGGTTCTAGGGTAGCAGCAGGGGGTGTGAGGGATGAGCAGTGGCCAGGGCCACAGTGAGAATAAAGGTGCGGCATGTCTCACTGTGTAGGAGCTCTGGTTGTTTAAAACCCATTATTGTTGGGGGCTGGAGAGATGTCTGCTCTTCCAGACTTCCTGAGTTCAATTCCCAGCAACCACATGGTAGCTCACAACCATCTATACTCTCTAATGGCCTCTTCTGACATGCAGGTGTACATGCAGACAGAATACTCATATAAATAAATAAATAAATAAATAAATAAATAAATAAATAAATAAATAAATAAATAAATAAATAAAAATTTTAAAAAACAAATAACCCATTATTCTCATTCTGCTTGTAGGTAAGAAACTGCGAGAGAGTCTAAATTCCTAGGCCTTGCTGTGAGGCCAGAGTCAGACAGCCTGGTACAGTGCAGTACCAGGCTTCAGTTTTAGGCTCCAAGCTGTTCATTTCCAGAAAAGTTGTGAGCTTCCATGCACCCTACAGTATCTTACCCCCACCCCCCGCAGCCGCCAGTTCTCAGAAGGCGGCCAGCGATCTTTTAATATGGCAGGCGCGTGCTGCCTGTTCAAAGCCCCACCCTGACTTTGCATTTGCCAAGGCCCACTTGGTCTCCCTTGTCCCCTGCTCATTCTGTCTTCTCAGCATCCCTGACACTATTCTTACTAACCTAGCCAGGTACACTCCCTCCCTTAGGGCTTACCCCACCCCCACCCCACCCCAAGGTCTCCCTACTGCAGCACTCAGCCCCGGCCTGCTGCTGCTAGAAATGGTTTGCTTTCTCACCTTCAAAATTGTGATCCAATTGACACCTTTTCCCAAGAGGCTACTTTGTCCCACCACATTTAAAAAGGCAAGCCATGAGCACGTATACACAACACTGTCAGCCTCTCCATCCATACTTCAGCACACAGTACCTTCCAACCTGCTGTATAATGTACTCAGGCTTTCTGCCTCTGCCTGCTAGAGGGTAAGTCAAAGGGATCAGAGAGCCCGGTCTGTTCCCCTCACAGATACATCTGAAGCCTGCATACGAATGCTTGGTACATCACAGGAGCTGGCCGGTCATTCCAGGGATAAGAGACTGAACGAATGGCAGGTACTGAGAAGCTCTCCGAAGGAAACCAGTGAGGCCGTGAGCTGCAGAGTTTAGGGCCTTCCTCCGGTAGAATTTGGGAAGCCCACAGTAGCTTCTCTCAGCTGTGCTAAAGAGAAGGGAGGCAGGCAAGCTGTGTGCTACCAGCCCCTGTCCCGGAGGGAAGGTAGGCAACAGTGTGGGCTGGGACTGTACTGAGTCAAGATGGCAGCTCTGTGCAGAGCCGCTGTGGGGGCTGGCCGGCACTCTGGATGTCATTAGCTGATTTGCTCTGCTCTGTAGAATGTACTTTTCATATTTAGGCAGAAAAAACAGCTTTCGATCCTCATGCCCTTTCTCCTGTGAGCTGTAGCACATGGCCTGCTTATTATGAATTAATCCACTAAAGAGCATGTTCATTATTCTAATTTAATTGTGTTTCATTTCAGAAAATAACTAAACCCAGCACGGAATAAACTCCAGCACTGATCGGTTTTCAAGACGTTAACCTAAGACAAAATACTGCTAGAGGGCTGCAGCAATTTGGAATCATTAAAGGGAACCCATGTAAATAATAAAAACAAAACTAAGATGCAGAATTAAATTAAGGAATAGGAAATTAAATTTGTGAATCTAATCTGAAATTGAGGCCTCATATGCACAGGCTTACCCCGTCTTGGCTCAGGAGGGAGATTCTACCCAGGGTCGGAGGGCAGAGCTGCGATGGCTCCTCCTCAGGGAAGGTGCCATGGGAAAAGGTGAGGATAAAGCCTCCATCCCATAGGGTCCCCTCTGATGAACATGAAAGATCCATTGCAGCAGCCATCGGGATGACCTATGCAGGGCCCTAGTGACTGAGGGCGGTAGGCCACCTGCAGCTCAGACTGTGCTGTCACTCACTAGGAGGAGGGTGCTGGAAAGGCTCAGTGTGGCCTTGGACCAAACTGCTGAATGCAGAGCCTTTCAGGCACTGCTCTACACTGGCCCCTGGCATCTTCCCATAGGTGACCCCACTCAATAGAGACCGAATGAGTTGCCTTCTCCCTGGGCACTGGCTCCCAAGCAGGGTTCTAGCCCCTCAGTGGGCACTGTGGAGACCTTAGCTCCCAATAAGAGAAACCCACACTCCGGCATCAGGACAGTCATCACGGCAGCTGTGAAAAAGAAGAAAGGGGGAGAATACAGAAAGCACAGGCGTGTAGTCATTATGGGGTACCTGTGTTAGGGGTATAGGGCTAGCACATGGCTCGGGCTTCATTACAGAGTTTTCCAGGACTATTTAGGTCCTGTCCCTAGAGTGTTTTCTCTTTCCAGCCTCCCAAGTCAGACAGTCTGGAGTCACAGGTCTTCCTCCAACTTGAAAGTGGAAGTCAGACAACCCTCCTGCCTTCCCCAAGCTTCAGTCTCTGTCTTAGTTAGGCTTTCATTGCTGTGAAGAGACACCATGACTACAGCAACTCTTACAAGGGGAAGCGTTTAGTTGGGGCTGGCTTACAGTTTAAAGGTTTAGTCCGTTGTCTTTATGGCACAAGAACGGCAGGATGCAGGCAGACATGGTGCTAGAGACGGACCTGAGAGTTCCACATCTGGATTGGCAGACAGCACACATAGCTTGAGTTTATAAGACCTTAAAGCCTGTCCTCAGTGACATACTTTCTCCATCCAGCACCAGACAAGGCCACATCTCTTATGGTACAGCTCCCTAGGGGCCTATGGGGCCATTTTTCAAACCATAACACTCTTCTTGGGTGATAATCATAGAACTTCCCTCTTAGATAGTCATAAAGAGTGAACAGCAAGGGCTGGAGAGATGGCTCAGAGGTTAAGAGCACTGGCTGCTCTTCCAAAGGTCCTGAGTTCAATTCCCAGCAACCACATGGTGGCTCACAACCATCTGTAATGAGATCCGGTGCCCTCTTCTGTAATGCAAGTGTACATGCAGGCAGAACACTGTATATATGATAAATACACAAATCTTAAAAAAAAAAAAAAAAGAAGGAACAGCAAAGCTATAGCACAGATCCAGCCCATATGTACAGGTACACACACACACACACACACACACACACACACACACACACACACACA
>OU015742.1:93876622-93900705 GCA_907169655.1 Acomys percivali
ACACACACACACACACACACACACACACACACACACACACACACACATACAAGGGGCTTATCTTCTATAGAAGACCTTGGACTGCATTTGCAATGATTGACAAGTACCTGGGGAAAAAGGCCAGTCATCTGCTTGTTTTGCCTCACAAAAGCAAACAGTCAGTCAGGTGGCCACATCTGAGCACCTGGGTTCAGTTTCCTATTTCTGTTTTCATTTTAGGTCTACTTAGATAAATTAGCACCTCAGAATAAATTCTTTGTTTTGTAACAAGACAGAATACAAAACGAGGAGGGAAGGGAGGAAGAAAGGGGGAAAGAAGGAAGGAATGGGGGGGAGGGAAAGGGCAGCTACTTTTCCTTTATGGTGTGTGTGTCTGCGTGTCTGTGTGTCTGTGTGTCTGTGTGTCTGTGTGTGTGTCTGTGTGTGTGTGTGTGTGTGTGTGTGTGTGTGTGTGTGTGTACCTGTGCATATGAAGCATAGAGATCGACATCAGATGTCTTCCTCAATTAATTACTTCTCTACTTTGTATGCTGAGGCAGCGTCTCTCTCTGGGAGCTGAGGCTCACCAGTTCTACCAGGCTGGCTGGACAGTAAGCCCCAGTGAGCCTCCAGTCTCCACCTCACTGGTGCAGTGTGGTTGCAGACACATGCTACCTCCTGTCTTCACCTCCCCAGCCAGTGGGCTCAAAGGCACATCCTAGCACACCCAGGTTTATTGGAGTTCTGGGGACTGGATTCGGCTCAGACCCTCATACTTCTGCGGGGAGCACTTTCCCCACTCAGCCATCTCTTCGGGCCTCTGGAGTCACTTTTCCTTGTTTTACTTTGCATCCTAAAGTCTTAACCAAGGAACTAATGAATGCAAATCAGGCCACCCAAATGTTGGTTCCTCTGTTAATTTAAAATGATCAGGTTTTAAACTATCTGTTATGGAGACAAGGAACGTGAAGAAGAATGAAAAGTTCCCCTCAATTCCCCGGCCATCTCTCCCGAGCTCACTCTTGGTCATCCCTCAGTTATAAACTGAGGCACCACCAGGATGTTCAGCCGATCTCAGAGCAACCAAAAACACAAGAGAAACCTTGAAAGTGGATCCAAGATCAGAAGAGAAGCCTCAACTGTGACAATGGAAAAGAGTGACTCGGGGGGAGCCAAACGCTGGCTTAAGACATTAATGAGAACATGAATACGTAAGAGAAGACCAGGGCCAGAGGCAAATGTCAGAAGATCACCCCCAAAGGTTGGTTTAAGAATACGGCACTGGGGGGGGGGGCGCTGAAGAGATGGCTCAACAGTTAAGAGCATTGGCTGTTCACCCAGAGATCCTGAGTTCAATTCACAACAACAACACAGTGGCTCACAACCATCTACAATGCGATCTGATGCCCTCTTCTGCCATGCAGGCATACATGCAAATAGAGTACTCATATGCATAAATAGATAGTCATAAGAGAAGAAGAAAAATAAAGACAAAGAAGAAGCTGCTGATAGCCCAGTGTGGTGACAACCCACATGGAGTCCTAACACTCAATGGGCTGAAACAAGAGGGACACAAGTTCAGTGTTCCTCTGAGCTACATAGTAAGAGCCTGCAGAGGTGGCAAGAGAGGCGGGAGAGTCCCTATTACCACATATGTAATCTGTAGAATCACCGTGTGAGAAGGCAGTGCTCCCATTCTATAGATGAGAAAATTAAGGCCAGGGAATCCCAGCACAATTGCCCCATAACAAGAAGAAAGCAGCAGCCAGCGGAGGCAGAACAGAGACAGTGCTCCCAGCTGGAGCCTCCAACCCACCATGTGGCACTTCCTAGTTGTCACTAGCTCCCCCTGATCGCAAACCTGTCCATTGGGATCCTAAACACAGGCCACATGGAAAAGCGCCTTCCCAAGGCTTTCAGCAGCTCACATCTGGAAAACAGCCTGTCCTTTCCAAAACGCTTTCCCATTTTTTTTCCTCCCTGGGTCCTAGAGAGCAGAGTAGCTGCCTATACACGGGTCATCCTTGCCTTCCGGCAAAGGCTGTGGCCTGGGCTCTGTGGGCTGTGTGGCTTATCAACAAGACCGTGTTGTGATTGTGTTTCATGGATCGGTGGCTCGCTGCCTGGGAGGGCAACACCGGCTTGGCATCCAGTAGAACGTTCTAGGAGGAAACAGCCTCGTCAGTGTGCAGGTAACACACTCTCAATTCCAGAGTCTGGTTTTAAGCCACACATCTGCATTGAGCATATGTACTCTGAGAGATGAAAACAGAAATGGTTTTCCCGTGTATCTGTATTATTAGATTTGACCTCCCATCGAAACAGCAAAGAAAGAGTGGAAAATTAAAGGTGATTTGATATTAGCCTCCCATTCATATTAGAAAAAGTAACTGCTCTTGCGGTTTTCCCCACAGAGGTGTCTTTATTCATTTGACACGCCTTTAATAACTAATGCTGGTTGTCTGGTTGCCAAGAAAGATTTCCTACGGGCTGACTTGAAAGTGACTCGGAACTCTTTGCATGCCCGGCTTCAAATGATCCCAGAACAGCAAACATTCAGCTTGCCTCCAGACTTCTAAAGTGTGGGAGTAACATGAAAGACTGGCTAGGGATCGGTCTGCAGGCTGCACATGCTGGGAAAGAGCCGTCTGGCAGAGGCCGGCGTTCCATGGACCAGGCATAGTTAGATTTGGAAATAATCTCATGAATTTGATCTGTGGAGTTGGCCAAACCAAATGATTTATTTCAAGAAAATAAATCTACTTTGAGGTCAGAACAATCCAGGCCAGCCATAAATGGACTGTGCTTTTCCTCTGTGTAGACCCAGGGAGGAGAGAGGAAAATACACGGGAAGCCACTGAAGAGCTCTCAGAGGGTTGCAGGCAGATAGAACACAACACGAATGTCTGGGCAGTGATACTCAGCTATGAATGCCACACTGAGCAGATGGCACACTGATCCCATTCGACCCTCACAACAACCTAATCTTTGAGGTGACAATGCCTTTGTTCCCATTCCATGGATGAGAAAACAGCCTCTGAGAGTGTCAAGTCACTGTTCTGCAAACACGTTTCTCGAGGCGGCCGTCTGGTTCCCCAGGTAATTCTCTCTTCTTCCTGGGCACATGGCAAGAGGGCATTTCCTAGGCTTCCCTGCAGTTATGTGCAGCCAGGAGAGTCAATGACGCTCAAAAGATGGATGGAAATGACATCTTCCTGAAACCTCCCTACCCACAATTCTCTTCTCCTAGTCAGTGGCCAAATGGAGGGGGCTTCCGAGAGCCAAAGAGAAGCTAGACTCCCAATATGGAAGAACACAGGATGTTTTGTAACTATCTTGAGCAGGGCGCTCCTTTACGAACCTGTATCTGATGACGGCTTGCATCAAAAATATTCTTGCCCTGCGTGAAAGCTCTGAAACGCGATTGTTGTTTCCAGCTGAAAGCTAACCTAACAAAAATGTAAAAGCTATTTCTGAACACAGGATTGCAAGTCCGCGCTTCTCCTCGGTCCGGTTTGTTTTAGCTCTCTTTACCAGCTGCACAGACACATTTCCCACGGTCAAAACACCCTGTGAGAGATAAGGCCCTGCGGCGCTGTCTCTTGCATAGCCTCACCTAATCAGTGACTACTGTCTCTGCCTTGACCTCCTATTCCTCAGCCAGTGCTCTGGTCTGTGGTTCATTATCTCTAACCTGATTTTCCCATAATACCTTCCAAATCCTTTGTCCCTGCCTGCCCACCATGTCCTTGCCTTCCAAAGCACCTCCCTAAAGTAAGCCTCCTCCCAGCATCCTCTCCACTACATCTCTCCATAGGAAGTCCAACAGCTGCAAACATACAAATATCCTTTGACAAGCAACTTCATGTCTATGAATGTATGGATTTTTTTTTTTTTTTTTTTTTTTTTTGGTACAAAACAATTTACAGACAATGATACTCGCCACACCATAAGCAGAATTTTGCAAAATGAACTCTGGAGCTCAACAGATTATAGTTGGGACATCTAATGTCTGCAGTTAAGTAAGTTGGGTGGGGTGCAGTAATGTATGAAACACACTAATAGCATGAAAAGTATTGAGGTCACACAGTCGCACACATGTTTGCAAAGACTGACTCTCTCCACATGAACACACAAGAAACCGGGGACAGCAAATGCTTCTGGGAGGGGAGGTGCGTGCCCCAAGATCAGAGAACTATTGTTTGAAGATTTCACCGTATGCATGTTACGACTTTAAAACATTAACATAAAACCCTGCTTCCTAGTGCTTACTTGATAAAAACCCAAATCCCTTAGAATGAAAAGCTCTCCACATTCTGGCTCCAACATGTTTATCCTGCCTCTCTCTCAGTCAACCGCACCATTGTCCGGAACATTCCTCCTGCTCCCTCACCTCTGAGCCTTTGTGTAGGTCGCTCCCACCCCTAGAAAGTCCCATTCCTCATCAGCAGAAACTAAGAACCCCCCCACACACACACCACACCTCTTTGCTTTCTTTATAGCCATGTTGCGGCTCTTCATCCTGGTTTCTCTGCCTGAAGAGTAGGTGCCTTTCTAGCCTACAAGACAGCATGAGGTCTCACAGAGACCAGTCCAAATATACCCACAGCTTGAGGCGATTATAACCCTATATGACTCTGCAATGGTTTCTGGCGGTGGCTAGAAAGAACAGGGAGAGAGAAGGGCACGTGTTTTTCTCAGGGAAAGGAACAGGACTGCCGCCAATCTGCCCCATCAAGATGGAGGTTTGACACACACCTCGGCTTGGGACATCCTGCGAGAGCAGGCATCCCTCCTGCGCTCCACTTGCCAGGCCACCTACCCGCCTGTAGCCAAAGACCCAGCAAGTCAGTGCTGCTTGTCCCGCTAAACAACAGAGCATAGATGCTGTGGCGTCAGGTGGACTGCCTGGTGCTTCCTGGGAAGAAAGACATCCATTGCCTGGACCACAGTCTAGGGTTTAAACTCAGTTGTCACAATTATTTGAAGCCTATTAAGTTTATTTATGTTCCAAAGCAGGTCCACTAGAGAAGGACCATCACAGTCGTAAATATCAGGCCTGCTGTTCTCCAGACACAGCTGGCCTAGGGCCCCTCCCCTTCCACTTCCCCTTCCCAGCTCTGCAGGCTTTTGCTAAGGGGCAGGAGTCCTGCACTCTGAACCAACAGAGGACCGTTCCTAGCAGCCCAGCCTATGGAACACACACTTCTACGCTGTTGTGTGCTGAGAGTGAGTTTGAGCAAGGCATCCAGCCCATGACATGGAACAGTGGCTTACAGGCTTTCTCCTCAGCGTTCCCTGGTGTCCTACAGCTAGCTGTCGGGTCCTACAGAGCTGGTGTACTTTTCAGCCCTGGACTAGCCACTCTGGTTCTGTGTCTGCTGAAGATGCCCTTGGAGTTCTTGGCTGGATGCTGCCTCATGGTTTTACTCACCCTCACAGGTTGGAAAACAACACCTTGTCCTAAAACTAGCATTTTCCAAAGCATAGCCCTCTTGTGACAACCTTGAGGAAGTGAAGCAGATTCTGTGATTCAAAAATTTGCAAAGCACTGACTCCTAGGCCATCCTCTGGCCATATTCAAAATTCACATTTGCATATCAAAGGCCCTGAATCCTACAGTGAAGAGACTTGTTCCCAGCTTTCTCAAACTTTTTTTTTTTCTTTTTAAGTGACATTTACAAACATCTCTTGGAAGGAGTGTTACCTAGGACTCATTTGGACAAAAGCTGCTTTTAGAAGCCTGTGTGTCCCCACCAGGCTGCCTGAGGCCTGACAACACAGGGGTGGGGAGTTGGGGACACTTCTCTGTCTCTCCCCCAGCACACACACCTTCTAATTCTCAAGTGATGGGCTCTCTCTCTCTCTCTCTCTCTCTCTCTCTCTCTCTCTCTCTCTCACCCCCTCTCTCGCTCTCTCCCTCTCTCCTCTTTCCTTCTCTACTTCATCCCCAGAAGCCAGCAGAAGAGGGGACTAGCAGCTTCAACATGGTCCCTTCCAGACCATCTCCTACCTGCCTGGCCCTCTCACTCTCTAACCACTGAATCCTTTAATTCTTACTGTCTGTTCTGGCTAGTTTTATGCCAACTTGATACAAACTAAAGTCATCTGAGAGGAGAGAACCTTAATTTAGCAAACATGTAGAGCGTTTTATTAATTAGTGATTGGTGGGGAAAGGCCCACCCATTGTGGGTAAGAAAGCAGCCTGAGCAAGTCAATAAGCATCGCTCCTCCATGACTTCTGCATCAGCTCCTGCCTCCAGGTTCCTGCCCTGCCTGAGTTCCTGTCCTGACTGCCTTTGATGATGAACTATGATGTGGCCGTGTGAACCAAACAAACCCTTTCCTCCCCAACTTGCTTTTGGATCTGGTGTTTCATCACCGCAACAGAAACCCTAACCCAGACACTGTCCCTCATCTCATTTTTAAGGAATAAGATGGGACAGTGGCTGTACTTCCTGCTTCCCTTTTTCTACCTCCAGGAAGCCCTTCTCAATAACACGAGCATCACTGTTGGCTCAGGATGGTGGTTGTCACTGTGGGTCCAGAATCAGCAGCAGCAGCAGCTGAGAACTTGCTAGAGCTACAAATTCTCAGACCCCCTTCTGTATTGGATGCTCTGGGGGGGAAGGGCTGGCCACACCCACCTGAGCAGCTCCCAGGCCCACTCCCTAAGTTCTTAGCTTTCTCTGAACACGTTCCTTTATACCCAACTCACGGTTTCTTACTTATATCACAGTCAATTCTTTAAAACTGTGGACAGGCAATACCACAACACCCAGATGCTTGTGCGGTTAATAAACGGTGTTAATAAAGTGTCCTTGCTCCAACATCTTCAAGGCTCCCCTACCTATAACTTCTCCGGGTTCCCAAGAGGTCCTCCTTGACCATCTCCAAATACCCATCTCCTTCTCTGCTTTGCTTTTCTCCTTGGTGCTTATTATCATGTGGCTCCCATGCTATTTCCAAGTTCCGGTGTTTATTTTCTCTCTGCCCCCACTCCTCCACATATTTGATGAAAGTGTGAGCTCTACTGTGAGAAGGCAAGCCTATTGCTATGATGAAACAAATTCCACTCTGAACCTCCTAGAAGGCCGAGATATGAAAACCTCTTTATTCAACAGTGGGGGATCAGACACTCCACCTGGAAGTGGCAGAGTCCTCCTTTTTGCCTGGGAGGCTTCTCTTATAGAAGTGAGAGGGAGGAATGTAGGTCCAGACTTTGGACTAAGGTCAGAGCAGCCCCGGAATCCTATGTCGATGCCATTCCCACTGATCCCAAGCCAGGAAGTACCTCTTCGCCAGTGAGAAATCAGCAGACTCCTGCCTACACAAATTATAGGAAAATGTCTGTTTATTTGCAGCTTGGGTATAATCTATGGAATCTGTATACATGAATTCAACTGATGTGGACCAAAAATCTCTGCATGGGGGAGGGAGGGGAATGTGTCTGTGCTGAACATGTACAGACCTTCGTTCTTGTCCCAAACAATACAGTATGGCAGTTACTCATTCTGTATTTACTTTGTGCCAGGAATTATAAGCAATCTAGAGTTGATTTAAAGTGTATGCCAGGATCTGTATAGGTCATACAAACACAATGGTTTACAAGAAAAGACACTGCACATCTGTAGATTTGGGTATCTGGAGTCTTCTGTAGCCAGTGCCCCAGGATACTGAGGAACACTAGTACTCTGCTTGGTAGTGGACATGCAAAGAGATATGAGAAAAGATGTGGATGAGCACTCTACCACGTTGGTATTTTGTTCAACTGCTTGGAAGGGTGGCCCCTCCCTCTGGAGAATGTATCCAGCATTGATAAATTTATAAAGTATTTGACCTTTAATCAATCCTAATATTTTCAATCCACAGAGCCTGCTTAAACGCCTCCAGTCCTGCCCCTGGACCCCTATTCATCACAATTACTGCTCCAACTGTCGGAGGCAGGGCATGAAACAGCGCACACTGACGTCCAATATTTTATCACTAATAAAGAGAAACATCCCAAGTATTTGCACAGTTCTGATACTTTCCAGCCTTGAGCCCAGGAAAAGGGGGGGGGGGGCATACTGATTTATGCTCACTGCCCGGCATTGTTAATTGGCCTTCTCAGCCAGAGGCTTTTCTTTGACTTCTAGTCACAGGACATAGTGTGCAAAAAGCAGTTCATGTGGGAGGTAGAAGGGCCCTCAGAGCACCCAGTAGGACTTTCATCCACATCTGAGAAGTGGTGTGAGGCACTACAAAGGACGGTTTTTCATGATCAAGACTTGGCAAGTGCTCGCCTACACTGGTGGCTTCATAAACAGTCGCAATGTTTCTGAGAAATTGTGTTCCAGTTGTTGCCAAGGCTACAATCCTTCCAGAGTTCCCAGCCTTCCAACCACCACCACCACCCCCCCTCCACCTCATCCCCAGGCCGTCCTACTTCCTTCTCAGCTCAAAGTCCCTCCCTCTCTGCCTTCCAAGTCCAAGAAGAAAACTTGATTTCCAGACAGGGTGTTCAGAAGACCCACAACATACACTGGATCAACATGGCACCCAAACATCTGGATGGAATAAGCATACTGAATAAGCAGATGTTTCTCCTTCAGGACAGCAGGTAGCTTGGCGGAGCCTTGGGTCTCAAGCCAGAAGAGACGGGCTCCTTCTATGATCCTAGAAAAGACATTCTACCAAGACCTCTAATTTCATCATGACAAAGGCCTCCTCACTCACCTTCCAAGGGGCAGACACTGTCCCAGGAAATAAGGTCTACACAAGCCTACTGCTTAGCCATGGATCTAATACCCAAGGGGAACTGGGTTGTTGGGGAAACGCGACAACTTGGCACTCTAAAAACAGCATCCAATCCCCTCTCCCACCCCATCTTCTGCCCAACAGGGAACAGGGAGTGGTGTGTCCCATCGCATCAATAAAGGTAGGATGAAATCCCCATGAAAGGTGTGGGGCCAGGAGACTATGGCGGCCAAGAGGGACAAGAACCACAGAGACCAGAGGCAAAGAAAGGTTACTTAGCCTCACCCATCATCCTTTCGTTCTTTCCACCCTCTCTAAACAAACTCTGTGTTCCACTAACATTTTCCCCAGTGCCTTGGCATAAGAATGAACATACTGCCCCAGCCTGCCATGTGACACTCAACACATCCCTTTAGATCTCTCTTCTGTTCTTCAAGCACACAGACACATTCTCCAATCGTGCCCTTACCTTTCCCCAGTCCCTGATGTGAAACGTAACACAAACCCAGTTCTCCTCAGCACTTCCTCATTCTGTGTGTAACATAAAACGCACTCCTCAACCTTTTTCTTTAAATCACATTTATTTGTTTATTTATTGGGGACAGGTGGATTACACACCAAGGCACACCGCAGCTCACACGTGGCTGTCAGAAGACAACTTTCTGGGGTCCTGTGGGCCTCAGGGATTAAACTGAGATCTTCGGGGTCTTGTGGGTGTAACACTGAAAGTGCTCCCTCAGGTCCCCTCCCTCAGCCCCCAGTCCCTGAGTACAGTACCAAACTTGCCCCTCAGTCCTGTCTTCAAGTTCCTTAGCTTCCAACAATAAGGTGAAACACAGATCGCCAGTCCTATGCCCTGTTCCTCCAGCCCTGAGTGTAACACTAAACACACACCCACTCCTCTCCCCAGCTAAACACTGTGCTTTACACAGTCCTCTGCCCCCACTTCTCCTACCCCAAGCTCAGCACTGCACACATCCTCCTGACTCTCATCTCTGCCCAGTAATGGCTACAATACCAGCACCCCCTGAGAGTCTTGCACCCCCCTCCCCTGTTCATTCTCCCACTCTTGGGGTGAATCCCTGTAGTACAAGGCCTTGGCTCCCCCATAGTCTGTGTCTGTCATAACAAACGCGTTTCTCAGGGCCTCCTTCCTGGGGAGCAGCTTTTTCCATGTACTATCTCCAGAAGATTCTTGGCCTTTTGCAGTGATCTTTTGCACAAACAAGTATAGGGTGGGAAATGGATCGAGAAGGAAAATGGGGATAGCGACAGTGGGCTGTCTGCTGATCTTTGGAGTTGATGGCCAGGGTGTGCGTTTTTCCTTTGACCCCAGAGCTTCTGTTTGTGAAACTGAACTTCAAGCTGGTATCAAGTGGCCATGGGAAAAGGTGTGATTTCTGTGACAACTGAGAAATCAAGACGTGGGCGGGGTTAGGACCGAGGGCATGGCTCGGTAAGTACAGTGCTTGCCTGGCAACGACGAAGACTTCAGTTTGGACCCTCAGAGTCCACGTAAAAGGTTAAGTTTGTTAGCATTCATTTGTAAACCTAGCCATGGCAAGATGGGAGGCAGAGCCAGGCAGGTTCCTGGGAGCTCTCTGGCCAGCTAGTCTAGCCTGCTTGGTAAAGTTCCAGGCCAATGAAAGACCATCTCACACAAAAGGTACAAGGCAGAAGCATGACACGGGCTCATGATGCCCAAGGCTATATCCTCTGATGGCTTCACATATGGATGCACAAACAACCATGACCATAACATAAAAAGGATCTATCCTTTGGTATTGAACTTGGGTTTGGTTTTTTTGTTTGTTTGTTTGGTTGGTTGGTTTGGTTTCGGTTTTGTTTTCTTGCATTTTTAGGAAACTTGAAGTGTTAAGCAATGCCCCTACGACCCTGAGTTTTCCACAAGAAGAATTTCAGCCCTGAAACCACACAGCAGCCCCAGGCAGGAGTGAAGGCTTCCTTTCAGATTGGAGGTTCGAAGGGAAGGGCAGGATTCAGACACTGAGGACTGAAGTAGAGGAGAGCCAGTCCTCCGTCCCTCAGGTAGCCCAGCATTTTAGCTCCGTGGGTTAGAAGTTTATAGAGATTCTGGATCCGTGGTTTCCTAGGTCGCTTTTACAGATCTTGTTAATTTATTACCCGTGGTTACACTTTTAATGGAAATCATGAAGAAATGGCAAAGGAAACATGAGCTAATTTTTTTCCAGTGACACATTTCACTGCTATTTAAATAGCCGTTTTGCCAAACCAAACACAGCGCTTACAGCCAGCGGTGACACATAAAGGGGATCACTGTGGTCGACTGGGTCTGTGGCCTCCAGAGCAGGCCAGACTTTCTCTCAGCTTCCCCCGGGGGACAGATGCCAAAGGGGGTAGAGTGGGAGGAGATGGAGCCCAGAGTTGGTGACCACTGTTCCCACCTTCCTCAGACAAGGTTTAGTGTCTACTCCCCATCCTCTGAGAGGTTCTAGGGTGACCATGGCCCCTCTTCAGCCTCGATAAACCCTCCCCCATGGACTGTGGCTGCACAACCCTCACTGCAGCATGATTTGCTCACGCCTATAACTGGGGACATTACTGGGTTGTATAAAACCAGAGAGAGACTTTGGGGAAACCCAGGCCAGCTTCATTCCAGTTCTGTGGTGGCAGCAACAGCGTTGCTGTGACCGCACTTGCACAGGGCTCCTTTGTTGGGCAAACCCGGAGCCTCTGACTTCTACTTAAAACAACCTCCAGCTCAGGCCTCTGATATTCTCCCACCCCAGTTTAGGGGAGTGGGTGTGGGGGCTGTGATGTCATCAAGCATTTATTAACTTTTCAAGAAACCAGTTGAGATCATGTTACTTAGTGAGAGAGATTCCAGGACTTGGGGTACTGGAGCAGGGACAACAGATCCATAAGGTTTCTGCCCTTGGCTCGTTAGAAGAAGAAGGAGGAGGAGGAGGAGGAGGAGGAGAAGAGGAAGAAGAAGAAGAAGAAGAAGAAGAAGAAGAAGAAGAAGAAGAAGAAGAAGAGGGAGTCAGATGCACTAAAAGCAACCAGTTATGACCTCCCCAGATTAAAAAATGCAGAGGGATTAAGGGAAGCCAAAGGTGTTGATACCATGCTTTGGTCATGCTTGAGTCAGTTACCTCACTTCAGGGGTTCTGCCAGAACCCAGTGACACCTCCATTCTCTCCAGTGGCAAAAGGGCCTCCAAGAAGGGCACATAGAATAAGCCAACAACTTTCTGGAGGGAGATGTCCAAGGCAGCAGAATCCTGAGTGGATTTCTGCCCCACTCGGCCTGCAGAACAAGGCTGGCTGTTTCTTAGAGGTGTTCGGTGCCTCCGCTGCCTGCTGGGTGTTCAGGTGGGCAGAGTAGGGAGCAGCTATGCCAGGATGTGGGCAGCAGGCATGCAGGCACATCAGGGGGAGCCAGTCTCCCTCCTCCGCTTTTCAAGGAGAACCCCACTTCAGCGAGACTCAAGAGAAGTTAACTGTCAATCCCTCCTTGCCAAAAGTATATTAAATCCACTGACCACATTTTTCCGAACCGAAGTGCAGAGGACATTAGATCAATGCGCAGTCTTGGGCTCTAGTATGCCGGGCACCCCACACATTTCATTTTGCATTATTAATATTTAAACCAAAGCAGCTGTGCTCAGCGCTCTTGGAGCCCATAGCCTGCCCAAGGCCCCCATGGTGACTTTTCTCTGGGGCCAAATGCACCAGCTAGTAAGCCCATTGCTGACCTTCATGCCTTTGGCCTTTTGGAGTGAATTTCCCCAGTAGCCAGCTATTCCTTGATGGCATTTCTGAGATTTACTGGGCCAGGGGGATGGTGGTGGATCCTAATCAGACTTGGCTAAAAGTCCTCAAGGAACAAGTAGGTAAGAGTATCTCTTTGCCCCTGGACTTGCCTCCTTCATAACAAAAGTAACTCTCATGCCACGGCAGGGCATCTGTACCTTGGAGCCCGGGGTTCTCCTTGAAGACGTTTGCAAGTTCGAACTTCATCTCTATTTCTGGCTCCTAGACACTTGCTGGCATCTCTACACTGCAAATTGATTTGAGAGGAGAGAGAGAGGGAGGGAGGGAGGGAGGGAGGGAAGGAAGGAGAGACAGAGAGAAAAGAGAGGGTGGGGAAAGAGAGAGAGGAGGCAGAGGGGGGGTCAGTGAGTGGAGAAGGAGGAGGAGGAGGGCATGCCTTTGCAGCTTGCCTCAATACATCCAACTCTGCCTAGAGTTCTCCAGAACTGTGCTGCAGACATGAGGGTGCTGTCTATCCCAGACACAATTCTCCTATAAACCCTTTGCTACTTTTCTTTGCCTTTGCAGACCCGGGATGTATCACTCTGTAACCTGCAAGCCAATTGCACATCTTTCTTTCTTAAGCACTTTATGGACTGATTGTGTGTGTCTCGTTATATTACAAACCTTTGTTTCCGTATCAAACAATATTTATTGTGTGCTCTCTGTGTGTGCAGTGTTTTAAGTAACATATAGCATGCAATTCTCCAACAACCTTCTGAGGTGAGAAATATAATCATCTCCATTCCACAGGAGCAAAACTGACACATGCAGAGATGAATAGTTTGTGTCTTGATTAAACGTTTCTATTGTTATGGTCAAACACCATGCCCAAAGCAACTTGGAAGGAAAGGGTTGTTTCAGCTTGCTTGCAGTTTACAGTCCCTCACTGAGGGAAGCCAGGGCAGGAACTCAAGCAGGGCAGGAACCCAGAGGCAGGAGCTGATGCAGAGGCCATGGAGGGTGCTGCTTATTGACTTGCTGGCCATGGCCTGCTCAGCCTCCTTTCTTACAGAACCCAGAACCACCAGCCCAGGGCTGGCACCACCCACAATAGTCTAAGCTCACTCTATTCAAGCACTAATTAAGAAAATGCCCCCTGGTGGCACTAAGAGGAAGGATACCAGGCTACCCAGAAGAGACTTGATACCCTATGAGCATATACAGGGGGAGGAGGTCCCCCTCAGTCACAGTCATAGGGGAGGGGAGTAAGGGGAAAATGGGAGAGAGGGAAGAATGGGAGGATACAAAGGATGGGATAACCATTGAGATGTAATATGAATGAATGAATGAATGAATGAATGAATACAAAGAAAGAAAGAAAGAAAATGCCATACATCCAGAATTTATGCAGGTATCTTCTTGATTGAGGTTCCCTCCTCTCAGAGGACTCTAGCTTCTGTCAAGTTGACAGCTGGCCAGCACAGTTTGTCACATATTTTGCAGCCAGAAACTGTATATTTTCCCCAGTAATCCAGGTCTAGATTCAAACTCCAGTATTAGCAGAATTGAACTTTCCTGTGATTCTCAGCACCCCCCTACCCCATTTTCAAATTTGAGAAAATAATAACACTGACCTTCATTTCATTTTTCAAATAGTCAATTTAATTCTGCCTGAGCTGGATTAGAAGTGGGCAACAGTTAGGGTGTAAAGGGAAAGTTGAAAATGCTAAACAGAAGAAGAAGGTGTCTAACCCAGCCCCCGCTGCATTTACAGACACCTGTGCACTGGTGCCTGGGACACTGGGTGCTGTAACAGCCGTGAGAATGACATGTGGAGGGCCTCGTGGGACTCCAAGCACCACCTCGTGGGTATCCCATTTGGCCCTCAAAGCTATCCATAAGCCAAGTGTCGCTATCATGGCCCTGTTTGGTATATCCAGAGTTATACAGCAGACCACTGCACAACCTAATGACATGGGACAATAACAAAAGGTATTTATTTTGTTCATAAATTCATGACTGGAGTTGGGTAAACACTCCTCCTGGCTCCCTTCTGCTCTTTCAGCAATGGCCGAGCCACCGTTGAAGACTGACCACACCCTACTCCCAAGGCATTCACCTGTCAGCTCACTGGGATTCTCAGACAGACCCGAGATAGACCCTACTGCACGGGCTGGCCTTCCTCATGGTCTGGTGGCCAAATTCTGATAAGAGAGGGAAAAAAGAGTGTACCACCAGAAGCCTGCTATGCCCTAGTCTATGCAGTCCCTCAATGCTGTTTCTAGCACATTCCATGTGTTGATGTCCTCTACAAAGACCTGCCTAGATTCAAGGGGAGGTTGGATTTCTCAGTGGAAGACGGCCAGGCTCTGGAGGAATACATAGCACTATGCATTCTGCTGTAGTCTGCTTTGAAAAATATACCCACAAGAATGTTGAGGCTGGGGAGGCTGTGTGCCTGACATGTGAGATTCCGGCTCCCCTGAGTGTCCAAACTGGAGCTCAGACCCGGGTGGTCCTTTCTCCTCTCCATACATGAAGATTCCTAGCTGTCCTGATTGGTGGGTGCTGCAGAAAGGCCCAGCCTCTCCCCAAAGGAAGAGTCGGACGCTGCTTTTGTGTTATTACTCATGCCGAGGTGAGCTAGGAACTGAGGGCTGCCAGGGGTCAGAGTTGGGAAGTCCTGATGTGCAGGGACACAGTGAGAGGGAATGGCAACACGCGACTCTTGGGATGTGTAATCGCAGATGACGGCAAGTGCTGAGAGGACTATGGGTAACGGGGAGGAGATGTTGAGAAAATGTCAGTGTTATGTCAGCCCCAGGGAAAGAAAGAAGAATATTTGTGGGAAGGGAAGAGGGCAGTCCTAGGGAGCAAGACAGGAGAGAGTGAGGGTGTCCAGTTGGAACGGAAGCATTCATTTTAGAGACCTGAACACTGAGATCCATCAAGCCCTCTGGTCAGTGCAGGCAAATCGCATCGAGTTCAGTCCCAGGAGATGAAAAGATCCTAATTTCTGCCTAGACTACTGAGTAGCCAAGCACACAACTGCCTTTTACCAGGCCAGAACCAGAGCAAAGGGCTCTGAGAGATCCCTACACAGGTCCAAGAGCAAGAAGGAAGGTGCTATGGAGGTTGGACTTCAGGCCATGCAACATGTGACCCTCAAGAGTCTATCTGTGGGTGTGCGCTGGTGACCTATCTATTGGGCTCCATCCAAGTCTCATCCCAGTCTTCGTACACCAAGGCAGCTGGCCACACCAGGGCAAGCCAGTTGTTAGGACAGCACCAGGTCTCCACACTTGTGGACACTGGCACCTCTGCTCCACCACCCGCAGCTGTATGCTTTTGTGCAACCACAGATCCTCACAAAGACTGTTTCCTCATCTCTAATGAGGGCACAGAGGCTGCATGAGCCTTCCATAAGACTGTGTCTTGTCAATGACTACTATGGGGCCAGGCACGTATGGAATCATAAAAGATCATTTGTACTCTCTCTCCCCTAGTTTTTTCCTCCTCCTCCTCCTCCTCCTCCTCCTCCTCCTCTTCTTCTTTTGTTATTTTTGGTTCTGTTCTGTTCTGATTTGTTTTGTTTTTTGAGACAGAGTTTCTCTGTGTAGCCCTGGCTGTCCTGAACTCACTTTATAGACCAGGCTGGCCTCCAACTGTCTTCCTCTGTCTCCTGAATGCAGGGATTAAAGGTGTGTGGCTCTTCCCCTTCCCTCATCCCTCCTCCCCTTCCCTCCTTCCCCCTTCCTCCTCTCCCTCCTCCCCCTCCCCCTTCTGTATAAACCCTGAAGCACAATTCAACCTTCCGTCACTTTAACATTTCTTTGGTCCAATCCAGACCAAGAGAGGTAAAAGTGATAGAAGGTTGGGGAAGATCCAGGGACAAGACACACTTACCTTTTGTCACCCATTGCATATGAGAATTGGACAGTGATATACAGTGGCCTCACAGGCTCTGCTTTCCCATCAGTTCTCAGGCTTTGTCCTTGCTCCTTCTCTGGGTCTCACAGAGAAGCCATGCTTGGCACAGGGAATCCCCGGCCTGAGCCTATCCGCTTTCTCTGGAGTACCCCTGCATCCTAGTGTCTCATCTCTGAACCAGGATTAGTGTTTGCATGGAGGAGACCATACATAGTCCAGGCTTTCCTGCGAGATTTTTTTTCTTACCCTATTTTTCTGTGGTCTCTGGAAGGTCTCCCACTACCTCCCATGCTTCCCATGTCAAACATGCTTTCCCTGCAGTCTTAAGGAGGGTGAAAACAACCAGCCTCAAATCTCTGTGGCTTCCCTTCACGAACCGGAGCAGCCTGACCGGGTGGTTTCTTTATCCCCTCCTTTCCTGGCAGCGCAAGCTTCCTCCACCTCAGTCCTGCCTAGACCTGATTGGGGAAGAGGGAGGTCGGGTCCATGAAAGTCATAACCCTGAGCTTTATAGGGTTTGCAAGGCCAGGTACAGAGCCTGGACCCGCCCTTTCTTAACAAGAGCCAGAGACACGAAATGGGGGCAAGGAGGAAGTGGAGGGGGTTAGAAGACAAAAGTAAAGATGGGGGAGGCACTGTAGTGGGAGCAGGTCCACATGAGAAAGGATGTGAAGACACAGTGTGGTCATGTCCTAACCAGTCAGTGACAGGAGACAGGAAGTGTCCATGGATCGTAGGGTTCCGATAAGTGTTAGGAGAACTGGGTTGCATTTTCAAAGGCATGATAGCCACCTTCCAGGAGAGACTCAGCTCGCAATCCCAGAAAGCTCCCTGTCAGGACCTTCCCTTGGGAAACCCATTCTTGCCTTCCTCAACCTCAGGCCTGTTTCAGAGAGGGGCCTCTGGGCAGCAGGAGCCAAGCACGCCCTCTGCTCTTCCAGTCCCAACATTTATCCTTTGGGTTATTTTCACTCCTGAGAACAAAGATGCTTTCTATTCAGCAAGTGGCAGGGACCCACACCTCTGACAAGCCATAGATCACCCTCAGGGAGAGCAGGAGGAGTGGGTTCGGCACGTGGGCCTGTGGTCTGTTTCTTCTTCCCACCGAGACTTTCAGAGGCAGTGTCTGGCTTGTGGCTTGTGGCAGAATCCCAGGCAGAAAGCAGAAATTGTGAACAACACGCTGGTTTTAATCACTGGGCATCAAAGTGGATGGAAAGATGGAGAATAGGTGACAGCCAAGTTCCAGAGAGGGAGAACCGTGAAGGCCTGAGCGATCCCTTCTTGGGACCAGACTCTCTAGGTGCAGTTTTCTCCCAGGAGACACATGATGGCCATATATATGATCACTGAGCTTCCAAGAAAGCATGCAAAAGTCACCAGTACAGGAAAGACAGGCCCTAAACTCATCACCCCCTGGAAAAGCACTATAGCTGAATTTGCTTTCTTCAACAAATGCATTTGAATGCATTAGGGTGTGTGTGTGTTGTGTGTGTGCACTCACAAGTGTGCTTATACGAACACATTTATACAACTATAGCTGCACACAAAGGGATATGTAAGGATATATATGTAAAGATGAAATGAAATGTATAAAATTTCTTTTTATACATTTGGTAGGAAATTAAACACATTGATCTACTTATACTTAAATATATAATTCATAAATCATTCTTCATTTGTAAACATAGAAAATTCACCTTTCTACTGACTGGTCCATTAGATGGCTATTAACAGGTAATGTGAATAATTTTCCATCTTTTTTTTTCTTCTTTTTTGCAGCACATAGTCACGTAACTTATTCTTTTGTGAATATTTATGGATGTCGGTAGGGTTATTCCTCCAAGAACTGCCAGGCAGTTTGAGAGTAACATGGACAGTTTCTTTGATGAATATTGTTAAATTACTCTTTATAAAAAGGGCTGCATGTATTTACACAGACTCGAATGACATATTAAAGGACCAGCCCCTCCACATCTTGGCTAATCCAGTGTGCTAGACAAGTCCACACCGAGGATGAGAACAGCAATACTTCTGTGTGGTTACATGTTACATTTTATGCATCACAAATGAGGCTGAGAAACTTCTCAGGCAGTTCAAGTCCATTTATGCTTAAGGAGGCTTTGAAAATACACAGATCCCTGGGCCCCAAACTTTAAAAAATCTGATTCAACAAACCTCCAAATTAGTACTTTCAAAAAATACTCATTGGGGTAGATAAATATTTCATAAGCAGAACATGAAGTATATAATTTATAGAGGAAACAACTGGTAAACTGTATTTTGACTAAAAAGTTAAATGTTGGCTCATTATAAGAGTGTGAAAACAAGCAATAAACTAGGAGAAGATATTTATTTGGTTATAAGGACAAAGAACTTAGGACCAGAACATGCTGTGAATGCCTACCCATCAACAAGGGAACGGGAAAAATTAACAACCTAATTTTTTTAGACAGAACCAAAACATAAAGAGATGTTTGCTAACAAAGATAGATGAATGGCTGGTACGCATATGAAAAGATGTTTATTTCACAACTTTTCAATAAGAAGCAAATTAAAACCATAATAATTTAAAAGAAAGAAAGAAAATACCAGGAATACACTGGTAAATGTTTAACAACTGACTCTCCAGGAAAACACAAAATATTTTTTAAAGCCCTAATTTGAAGTACTTATTCATCATAATATCTCCTGACATCAATGTGACACCACTGAATGCAGAATTTGGGGATAAATGTATGATAGTGACGCTCAGAAGACACACCATCTGGCTGCATCGTGAACAGAAATGCCACACACCCGTGAGAGCTGAAATGAAAGGCCGACCATGCCAAGTGCTGGCAAGAATGCAAAGTTGCTGCCGGGAGTGCAATTTGGTACGGATTGGAAAAGCAACATCCTGAACACATCTGTTCTGACTGTGCTAGGTGCCCTGAGGAAATGAGTGCATGTATGACTTAATGTCAACTGGACCACGAGGTGCCTAGACATTGGATCAAGCAGGATTCTGGGTGTGTCCATGAGGGGATTTCTGGAAGATATTAGCATTTGTATTGGTAGACCGAGTTAAGCAGATCTGGACGGGCCTCATCGGATCAGCTGAAGGCCTGAGCAGGACAGAAAGCCTGATAAGGAGGACTCCTCCTAGCGCTCTTCTTCTAATCCGGAGCTGAGCAGCATCCCTTCCTACTCATGGACCACAACACCTCCCCCGCCCCCACTGAAATATGGTCTCTGTCTGGCCTGTGAGCATGCTAGAGCTACACAGCCAGAGTTCCTGGATCTGCTTGCCAGCTGCAGAGGGCAGAGCTTACCAGCCTTCTCCCTGTGCAGTTACAGGGTCCAGCTTCATATATAGAAATAGATATGCTATTAGCTCTCTCTGTGGAGAATTCTAGTATGGTATGTGTCTACCAAGACCCGGGCAAGTGAATATGCACATGAAACAGCAGTTTTATTTGTGACAGTCAAAAATTAGAAACAACACAAATGTCCCTCTAGAGGAATGTGAATAAAATACACAGGGCTGGATTTCTGCCAAGGAGCACTGCATCGTAATACAAAGGATAAACTGTAAATAGCATATAACGGTATGGATGAAGCTCACAACGTATTGGCAAAGGTGAGTCAGGTCAAACTTCTCCCTCCCCCCAAACATCATACATTCTTCTCTCTTCTCATATGTATATTTTTCTCTCTCCTCTCTCTCTCTCTCTTTCTCTCTCTCTCTCTCTCTCTCTCTCTACACACACACACACACACACACACACACACACACACACACACGTTTAAAACAGACAAAACTGATCTTATGAGGCATCCAAATAAATAGCAGTAACCATTCCCCTTGGGCAACAAGGTTGACAGTATCTAGAACAACACTTAAGGAAAGAGACTGCACACTGGAAATAGGTTCTATTTGGATGTAGATGTAGTTACAAGAACTTAGAAAGCCAGTTACACACAAGGTTTCATGTGCTAGAAAGTTACTTCTAGGTCTCATCAAAGAAGAAGAAGTTTCCCATGGGATAAATGTGTGAGCATGTCTGAGCACTAAGGGCAAAATGTAGTCATTCAGTATCTTGTCTTTAAAGAACAAGGAGAGTGGGAACTGCATGGAGTCAGTAAATGAGACTATCTGGCCAGGGGCTAGGGCAACAGTTCAGACATGTGCCTATCAGGACCTGAACTGGGCAGACAGTATAAACAGGCAGAGAATGGGACATGGCGGGATGGTGTCAACAGACTGACAAAGGGCATTTCAGCCCTAGGCTAGTGAGTCTACCTGCTTGTTTGGTGAATTGCTTGTGCCTAGAATAGCAAAGAGTAACCCATAATCGTCTTCTGTGAAAACCAAAAACAATACCTACTGGGTTTAAAATATAGGTTGACTCAAGACGAGAATTCAGTGGGAAAGAGTTTAGAGAGAAGAAGTGATGGGAGTAAGAGCTGTCGCTCAGTTGGTCGAGTGCTTGCCTGGCCTGTGAGAGGTCCTGGGTTCGATCCTTAGCACAGGACAGAGCCAGAATGCTGGTGTACACCTGTGATCTCAGCACAAGGTGGGCGCATAAGAACCAGAGTTCAAGGTCATCCAGGGACCCCAGGCATCCTAGTCAAGCACAAAGCCTGATAAAGCTGTTCCAGATGTTTCCACCGGTATGAAAATGGTGGCAATCCCGTGAAGGGCTAATGTAGCAGAATCTGGTAAGAGAACAGAGCCCTCACAACACAGAACAAAGCCACAGTTACCTCCGAGGATGCTGCAAGCTAATGTGGATGTGGCCAAAGGAGCACAGGAGAATGCAGGTTTGAGGAACAGAAAGAGTCAAGCTAATGAGCAAGATGTTCTGTAAAGCCGAGACGGAATCAAGAACATCATGGAGGGGAGAATTTCAACTCGGAGGAGCCAGGTTTTATGTCTAAGGTCTGATGTTAACATAAATTGTGTATGAGGCCAAGGAAGGTATCTTAGTTAGGGTCTCTATTGCGTGAAGAGACGCCATGACCACAGCAACTCTTATTCAGGAAAATATTTACTTGGGACTGGCTTACAGTTCAAAAGAAACATGGCAGCATGCAGGCAGACATGTTGCTAGAGAAGAAGTTGAGAGTTCTACATCTGGATCCAGATGCAAAAACTAACTTGAGTTTCTGAGATCTGAAAGCCCGCCCCACAGTAACACACTTTCTCCAGGAAGGCCACACCTACTCCAACAAGGCTACACCGCCTAATAGTGCTGCTCCCTATGAGCCAAGCACTAAAGCCCATGAGTCTATGGGGGAGTCCTTCCTGTTCAAACTAACATAGAGGGAGCCTGTGGAAAGAAGCAAATTTGTAACTAGAAAGTTAGATACAAAATATGCAATGATCGAGTTTAAGACCCCACAGACATGAAAGTCAGAAGATGTTTAAGTTCTGTATGTAACTCGGTGCAGCGTCTGCGTGTAACCTATGCATTTCCTCTAGTGTGCTGTGGGCAGCTTCCTGCTAAGGCAGCCACCTGCTGTGTGGGGCAGGTGCTGTAAGACCTGGGACATATTGTTTAGGGAATCGTGACAAGGGCAGGGAGTCTGCGTAGTCACACAGATGGGGCTCCCTTCCGGCCTGGGGTACATAGTGAGAGCCTGAATCAAAAAAGTTGTTTTTAATATTGATCATTATTTTCTTCCTTTTTAAATTTTATCGACTCTGTGTGCGTATATGTACTGTGTAGGTTCATGTGCTCCACGCCACGCATGTGGAAGTCAGAGGGCAATTAGTAGGAACTGGTTCTCTCTTTCCACCTCATAGGTCTCTGAAGTCCCACTTGGCTCACCAGGCTTGGCAGTAAGTGCCGTTACCAGCTGAGCCATCTTGCCAGCTCCAGAACTTTCCTTTCAGCTTCATGACTTTGTATTGGTAATGGCACATAAATGTTGATTAGGATTCCATGGTGAAGCCACCATCAAGTCCCTTTCTTAGATAAGCTGCGGTATTTGGGGGGGGTGTCGGCTTTGTTGGCACAGTCACTCATCCTAAATAATCTTTGAATTGACGATAGTCAGCAAGCGATCTGTTGACTTTGTCATGGCTTACGAGCTTTGAAGTATGTCACCACTGTCAGTATTTTGTGTCCAATAAGCTAGAACCGCATTCTTCTCATGTCTTGATGATAAGTTGGCAATCATGAACACATGACTTTATAGACAAGTGTTTTATGTGTGGAGAGTCGCTGCCAATTTGTGCCATATAATTGCAGGGATTCTGATTAAATCTCTTTTCACATAAAATGGAGAAATGTGTGATGTGTTATGATGGAGCATACTCCTGGTCAGGAGAAGCTTTCTGTTTTGATATGGTATTAATTAGAACCAAATTCTTCTTACTTTTATAGTTTATTGATACCAGCAATGATTCCTACACTAGCTCATGGTGCTATAATGAGTTCACATTCCAAATCCCAAACCTGTGAATCTTTGCTGACAGAGCCAAATTAACGATTTTAATATCATCAGTATCGCTGGGCATGGTGACTCATATTTTAATCCCAGCACTCACGCGGCAAAGACAGGCTGACCTCTGTGAGTTTGAAGCCAGCCTGGTCTGCATGATGAGTCTCATGCCAGCCAGGGCTGCACTGAGAGACCCTGTCTCAAAGAACAAAAACAAAAGGGTCATCTGGGTCATTTAGATGAGCCCCAAACCCAATGACAAGAAGCCGAACGCTCATGGGCACAAAGACCGCACAAGTCTGGGGTTACACAGGCCCAGGCCAAGGAACAGCCTGCGCCATTTAGAGATGAGA
Source organism: Acomys percivali (assembly GCA_907169655.1). Lineage (NCBI taxonomy): Eukaryota > Metazoa > Chordata > Mammalia > Rodentia > Muridae > Acomys > Acomys percivali. Next base: position 93,899,796 of record OU015742.1, read on the forward strand.
GATCAAGAGGATTTTTCCCTGAGAGTGTTGTAAAAGAGAACTCTCAACACCCTGGTTTCAGACTTGTGGACTCCAGAGCTGTAAGCTATTTTAAGCAGCCAGCTTGGGGCCATCTGTTACAGTAGCTGTAGGGAAGACGCTAACGTGACACACCCCAAATTTAGCTTCTCCTCCATTGCCCAAACACTGAGGAAATAAGGGTAGAATAGACACACAACTTCAACTACCCTCTGGCCATGCAGCTCGTCTTGCCACCGAGTGTGCAGAAGTCTCTGGAAGCTGTTCCCCACACACAGATGGCCAGCAGCAAACTACACACAAAAGGGCCCGAAAGCCATATGGGAAGGAAATGTCTTATTGAGGCCTGGGCTGTGTGGACAAAGTGCTTGCCCTGCAGGAGTGAGGGCTGGAGTGCTCAGCCCCTGGATCAGTGGTTCTCAACCTGTGGGTCGGGACCCCTCGGGAGGCTCAATGACCCTTTCATAGGAGTCGCCTAAAATTATCAAATACAGATTTTTATGTTACAGTTCATAACAGCAGCAAAATTGCATTTGTGAAGTAGTAACAAAAATAATTTCACAGTGAGGGGGGCAGGTCACTACAGCATGAGGAACTGTATTAACAGGAAGGTTGAGAACCAGTGCCCTGAATCCATGCAAATGTCGGGTGGGTACGTTGGCACACCTGTGATTCCAGGACTTAGAAGGCGCAAAGGATCCTGAGTAAGACAACTTGCTACACTAGTCTGTATCTGCAAGACCTTGCCTTGTGAATCAGATGAAAGGGAATAAGGAAAACTCTGCTCTCCACACTCATGTGCACACACATGCACATGCATACGTGATCCTTACACACACACACACAGAGAGAGAGAGAGAGAGAGAGAGAGAGAGAGAGAGAGAGAGAGAGA
>OU015742.1:93900715-93912030 GCA_907169655.1 Acomys percivali
GAGAGAGAGAGAGAGAGAGAGAGAGAGAGAGAGAGAGAGAGAGAGAGTCCAGGCAAAAACAGAGTGGTAAAAGACAGATGATCTTTCTCAAAAGACCTGGTTTGTTTTACCAGCCACATCACCCCAGGGTGTGCTATTAGGGTCCCTAACTCAGGTCCTTGGAAGAAGAAAGTGTGAGCACAGAGACTCTGAGTTTAAGCTCTTGGGCTGCACATAACTCATCAATGGATCACTCTCCGCTTGTCTCTCCCTGAGATCTACAAGGGGGCTACCCAGAAGGCACTGCACTGAGTCCTGGTTCTAAAAGGTAAACAATATTGACTGTAGGACTAGTCCCAGGGAGACAGGGAAAGGGTGTCTCACACAGGGAAGGGTGTGACAAGGAAAAAATAAATCCTTAGCAAGCACAAAGGGCCCTCTAATTACACTGAGGACAGGAAGGAGGAAAGTGTGGCCTCATCTTGAGGGCTGTCTAGGCAGGAGTCCCACAAAGATCCAGAAGAAATGTGAGTACACCAGTTAGAGGCTACTTCTCCGTCCAAAGCAAGGTTTTCAAATCAGAAAGAACAAATATTGACAAGTCAAGCTAGAAGCTAGAGTCAGGAAGAAAAGAGAGCTTTCTCCCACCTCAGGCTCTCTGTATACAGAAGTCTCTTGACTCATGTTTTCTATACATACAGGGACTCAGAGAAACGTGAGGGTGAAATGGATCAGTAAAAACAAGGCAGAAAAGGTCAGGAAAGATGCTGGGATACTGTAGCTGAACAGACATGGTTGGGACCTTCCTCTGAAGCCAGTTGTGGTTGTGAACCCTTTAATCCCAGCACACTGAGGCAGAGGCATATAGGATCTCTGCGAGTTTGAGGCCAGGCTGGTCTACAGAGCGAGTTCCAGGACAGCCTGGGCTACACAGAGAAGCCCTGTCTCAGAAAAAAGAAAGGAAGGAAGGAAGGAAAAGAAAGAAAGAAAGAAAGAAAGAAAGAAAGAAAGAAAGAAAGAGTGAGACAGTGGGAGAAAGAAAGAGAAAAAGAAAGAAAAAAGAAAAAACAGAGAAAGAAGACTGTCCTCTGTCCTGTTTCTGTGGGATGCTGTTTTCTGAGACTGGCATTGGTGCCTTAATGCTGCTGTGGTTGCCGGGAGTGATCCCCTCAGGATCAGGCCTCTGTTGACATTATGTCATGGGGGGGGGGAGGGACATTTGCCCCTCATCAGAGATTTCACCACTTGCTCATTTACCCTCCTGCCCTAGCTATACATGGTCTACTGGGGGGGGAGGTGCTGAGCCCCTAGGGCACAGTCTTATCACTGTTCATTCGTTGGGCCTCAAGCAGTTTCTGGTCCTCTTTTCTGGTCCTTGGGACAACCGCACTGGCTCCTCCTCCTCACCCTCACATCCCTACTGAGCCCCTCCAATCTCAGCCTAGGCACTATTCTCTTGGGAAATGGACCTGATTTCTCATTAGCGTTTTCTCACAGCTCTTTGCTAAGACAATTTTAAATGTTAAAGCGTTTGCTTCCCTGTATGCAGTGTTCAATGCCATCTGACCACACTGCACAGTGAGCTCCTGGGCAGCAGGCTCTATTGGTGGATATATCCCTTGAGACTGCTGTCAAAAACTTGCACCATGTACCAACTGAGACTTCTGTAAAAATTAGGTGTCCTCTCTAGCCTCGGTATCCTTATGTGTACAATGGGGTAATGGTGGGGCCTATTTCACGTGGTGCTGAGAGAGGACCAAACGAGTTAATCATATAACAAAAAGGTGGGGACAGTTTCTAGTTGTACTGAGGACACAATAAATATTAGCTATTTTTAAAGTGTGTATTTATTTGTTATTGTGTATGTGTATGATGGCAAGGGGCAGGTGACACACTGCTCAACGTGGACTGCTGGGGTCCTACTTAGGATTGCCAGACTTGCACAGTGAGCGCTTTTGCCTAGTGAGCCAACTCACTGGCCTCAAGTGTTAGCGCTTTAGAAGTAAGCACAAGTAGGCTGGGGGCAGCTCTGTAGAGTCCTTGCTAGCATGTACAAAGCCCTCGCTTTAATCCCCAGCACTGCAAAAATCAGGTATGATGGTGCATACCTGTAATCTCAGAACGTGGGAGCTGGAGGCAGGAGAATCAGGTGTTCAAGGCCATCTTTGGCTACATAGTGAGTTCAAAGCTAGCCTAGGCTACCTGAGATCCTGTCAATAAATGAATGAGAAAAAATTATACAAGTCAGTTTTTGCCTGAAAAGGAAGTGTACTGGTGGGAGAAATAAGCATGATTTTTCTCTCTGTGTGCTCCGTTTGCCTGTGACACGAGGTATTTTAACCTTCTGTTGCACAGCTGTGCCATGCTGGGAAATGCTGTAAATGCTTGTTAGATTTCTTGAAGCCAAAGCAAATGAAGAAAATAGGAGGTGGATCAAGTAAATCATAGGGCAGTGTTTGTAGTCCAGCAGGGTTGAGGGTTCCCTGTAGATCAGACAAAAGCTTAATGAAAAGGGCTAGGAGTCTCTGATATGAAGAATGTGCCGTCCCTGTGTTAATGTGTGTAAGAACAGCACCCAGGCTACTGCGTGGGGTGGTACTGTTATGACTAGAAGGTGGGTGCAGAGGACTTGGTGAGAGCGAAGACTGACAGGCAGCACTCGGACTCAGCCCTCACACTGACACCCCCAGCAGCCACACACAAAACCTAGCCCTTCATGGAACCACAGTCCAACCCACGTTCCAATCCCAGCCATTAGCAGAGCGTTCAGAACGCATTTCCAGTGCCAACAGTGAATACATGCTAAGCTAACTCAAACATGAGCTCCAGCTTCCAAAGACTCCTTCCTACACGGCTCTCAGTTCCACCTAAAAACTCCATGTCCAAACCCATCCCATGTCAAAGAAAATACGAAAGAGGATCACCAGCATCCCACGGTAGCCTTGCAGGACAGCTGGCTGCAATCTGTATGCTGCCGTTTTGTTTGTAGTTTGTTTCTGTTTGGCTTTGCTTTGTTGTGAGACCCGGGTCTCATTATGCAAACTCCTCCCCCCACCCCCAGCCTGGCCTTGAACTCACAATCCCCTGGCTCCTCTGGTGTCTGCTGAGTGCTAAGATGACAGTCATGCGCTACCACATTCAGCTTGCAATCTGTAACTTGCAACATGCCTCAGCTTATTGTCTTTTGGGACCTATGCCATTAGTGAAAGAGTTAGGACTCAGAACTCTTGGAAAGCTCCAGACATTTGGGAAGCCATGGCCAAGAAACGGGAGCTTTTAGTTATTTCCTCTGTGAATAGCATAATAGGACAGACATTCCTAAGAAACTCCTCTACAGGCCCGTGGTCTGCAGGAGTCATCAGGAAGTGAGATTATCCTCAATTTGTAAATGGTGAGTGACTGCCAGACTCCAGGAAGGGGGCACTACAGAAAGAAGCAGCCTGGAGAACTGCTGGGTTTTTAAGGAGACCTCAGCATGTTTGACACTTACTGCTCAGCCTCCTACAAAGCCTCAAAGGCTGACTGTGGGTGCCAGGTCTGTGACCCACAGAGCAGAGAACCAAATGTGAGGTTGCTAAGCAGACTTTCCCATGTGTCTGATTCAGAACAAGAGGCCTTAGGGCAAGTCCCAGAGATGGACTCCTTCGAAGCCGGTGAGGTCAGTCTGGGAATGTGACTCCAAAACGGGCTGTCAATCAAAGAAATCAAGACAAATAACAGTCCCAGACACAGAGCCCAGAGGTAGAGAGGAACGGAGAGCAGAGAGGCTCAGGAGGAGAAACAGCCCGTTGGAGTAAGGGAGGGGGGGAAAGGGGGGGGGGGGGAGGACTGAAGCAGGAGGCAGGCCAACTGAATTAATCTTAGGGCCTGGAGGCCTATACCCCAAGGAGCTTTTTACATGCACACATCTTTATTTTTTTAAATAAAGAAGTCAATTTCCATTTTTAAATAATCTTTTTCCAGATTAAAATAAAAATGGAGGAAAACTTAGAAAGTACAAAAGTTGACATAAGCAAATTAAAATGGGCTTTGACCCTTGACCATAAGTCGTGGTCTCTCCATAAACAGGGCATTACCAGCACTTAATAATTTCAAGGATGTATTTCCTTTACCCACTAAGAGAGGGGAGAAAAACAAGACAGACAAACAAACAAAACAAATAAAACCCTTTTGCTCCTGTCCTTTGTCTTAGAGGACAGAACCTCCCTGAAAGAAGTGAAGGCCACAGCCCAGGGTGACACTTCCTGCTTCTCACACCTCAGTGGAAGCAACAGGACCTTCATGGGAGGGCTCTGAGTCCTCTGTCACTGCACTGCAGGTGCCATTCCTGGCAATCACGCCTGTAGCAAAGGCTGCATATCTCTATCATGTGTGCAGGTTAACCTGCTGGCACACACATGCAGCATATCCCTATATCATGCTGTCACACATAGAGTCACATGCGAACACACACACACACTCACACACACACACACACACACTTCAGTTATCTGCTCCTTATATGCCTCCTCCCCCTCACCAACCCCAGCTCTTAGTGTAAAGCCTGCTATGGCATTTACTGGGCACAAACAGTGCCCATCAATCTGTCCTGATTGCCAAGCATACATATGTACTAGAGATATCTAAATGACAGGCACAAGGCTCAGCTAACACCGCATCGGACTTTCCTTACTTGTCTTTGTTTGTTTCTTTGTTTTTGTTTTTTGTGGGTTTTTTGGTTTTGTTTGTTTTTTGTTGTTGTTGTAGTTGTTGTTTCTCTGTGTAGCCTTGGCTGTCCCGGACTCGCTTTGTAGACCAGGCTGGCCTTGAACTCACAGCGATCCGCCTGCCTCTGCCTCCCGAGTGTTGGGATTAAAGGCGTGCGCCACCACGCCCGGCTCCTTACTTGTCTTTTAATTCCTGATAAACTTTTTTTTGGGGGGTGGGTGTATTCAAGACAGGGTTTCTCTGTGTAGCCCAGGCTGCCCTCAAACTCACAGAGATCCACCTGCCTCTGCCTCCCTGACTGCTGGGATCACAGACATGTGCCACCAAGCCTGGCTTCCAGATAAACTCTTACATGCCAAGCTCCAAAGAAGGAGGGGGAGCAATGGAAGGAAGTCCATGGGTGTCCAAATGGCTGCCGCTCCACAGCGTGTGCCCACTGGTAAAAGCCAAAAGGACTACACTGGCCCTCAGCTTCTAGATCTAGGCATCAGATTCCTGAGTTCTGGAAGGCAGCACAAATGCCCAGAGGCTGAAATGCACTCAGCAATTTCATGAGCAATGTGGGTAAACTCTGGCAGCTGATAAAGCCCCTGAGAAGGAGAGGAGAAAAGGGGGGGGCGGTAAGAAAAATTGAAACCCCAGATGAACCTTCAAACAATCACTTCAAGTTCCAACATTTATGGAACTGACAGAAGTCCCTGAGGCTGCTAAAATGCCACAGTCACCAGCATCTTCCTCCTCCTAGGTCAGGAGATAGGCCAGGGCCAGACCCAACATCAGCAAAGCTTCAGAAATGACCACTCCTTTGCCAGTTACAATGGCGTTCTCAGTATCCTGGCTTCTGTGCCAGGGTTGTAGCAGGCACCCTCATCCCGAAGACATCTCACCGCACAATAAACACAGCCTTAGTGCAAGTCTCAGGATGCTCATGGTCCGCATGATGCCATTCTAACATCACACATAGGGGCTGACTCCAAGTTCAGCTTGGAGCAATGACTGTGACAAGCCACTTCCCCCAGCTCCACCCCCCCCAAACATCAATAGTGACCCCCTCTTCCCTCCTACTAGATGGCAATATCAGATAAGTCTTCTAGTCTTGGGTGAACACACACACACACACACACACACACACACACACACACACACACCAGGCTTGAATCTGCAACCCACCTCTGAGTTCCATTAGCATTTTCAAGGTTCTTATTCTTATACACATCCTGTGCTGGGGTTGTCCTCTTCCTTGAGGCATTAGCACCTTCCACAGGCCTTTTATCACCCCAGCCTCTCTGGCCTGAGGTCAGCTTTCAATCCACAAGTGTCTGGAGAAGAGTCGGGAAGCCCAGTCACACTTCCCTGACACAGCCTGTCTTTTCCTGTCGGAGGCACGTCCTGACGTCTGGAGCCCCTTCCCACACCTTCTCCCTCCCCCAGAGGTGTTCCCCTAATCAGTAGGCATCAGTCGGCTCTAATCAACCCCCTGTTTTGACTATTTTAGCAGCAATAAAAGGGCCATAAAGAGCAAGTCAGTGGGCCTCCAGCAGCACAGAGCTCCGTCTCTGTGATATAATGAAAAACACCAAGTGCTTCCTCGGAGCCCTAAGTGACAGCTCTGGCAGCAGAGCTATTGGAGGAAGCCTAATTATGCTATAAATTAAAGGGCTTTTTTTTTAACCCAACATTATGACCTTTAATAAGATTGTTTTTACAACCGGCTGTCAATAAATCATCCAGGAGCGCCAGCACTAAGCATTCTCCTAGAACTTCTGTGAATTTCATTAGCTGCAGTTTATTTGAGTTTTGGTGCTCTATGGTGTTTTTTAAAATCTCAAATTAAAGGCTCTGAACCATAAAAGCTAATTCAGAAAAATTCCAGTTTCAGCCTCTGAAAACATGCCCCCACCCCGCCTCAACTCCAGCCTAGCCACCCCCCATTGGAGAAATTAGCTGAGCTGAGGTGGGGCTAAGCTAGAAGGTCATTAGCTGGGAAAGAATGGCAAGTGGCTGAGGTGGGCGACACCAGTCCTGGCAGCTGGGAGTACCCAAAGCACCTGAAGGTGACAGGCCCAGAATGGACAGCTGACCCGACAGTGGCCAGACATGGGAAGTGGTGACAACGGGAGGCAGCTGGCCTCAAGAGAAACAGACTAGCTCGCAGACAGACCAGAAGAGGATGACCCTGCCACCTAAACCAGTGTCTTTGACCAGAGAAGAACCCTCTTTGGGTACAGTTCTTAACTTGATCAGAAAGATCATGACACTACCTAAGTCGTATAAGATACTCATAAGGAGACAGATGAAGAATAAAAAGCATCCCTTTTTCCCCCTTTGGTTTTTCAAGACAGTGTTTCTTTGTGTAGCCCTGGCCGTCCCCGGAAGTTGCTCTGTTAACCAGGCTGGCCTCAAACTCACAGAGATCTGTCTGCCTCTGCTTCCCGAGTGCTGGCCACCACCACCCAGCTCCTTACCCCGCACCTATCAGTTTGTTTGTGCAATAGGGGCCTATAAGCTGTGGCACAAGTGTTAAGGTCAGAAAATGACTTAAAGAGTGTGGTTTCTCTTCATTATGAAGCCCTGGAAATCAGGCTCAGGTAGCCAGGCTCGGCAGCAAGTGCTAGTACTGGCTGAGCCATCTCTCCAGGCCCCAAGAACAACAGGTAAGAGCGTAGAGGTAACTGCTACAGCAACACATGATACACTCCAAAGAGATGGTTAAACAAATGCAGAGCAAGATGAGAGATTGAAGAGATGGCTCAGTAGATAAAGTGCTTGCTATGCAATCGTGCAAGCGTAAGGACCTAAATTTAATCCCCAACTCTCACCTAAAAACCCAGGTGTCGCTTCTAGTACTTGCAATCCCAGAACTGGAGGAATCTCTGTGTGCTCTCAGTAGCCAATGGCTGATGGGTTGGCTGTGGTTTCCTTTCGATCCCGTGTTCCCCTCCCTCCTCTCCCCTCTTCTCCCCACCCCCACCCCAAGGTTCCTGTGTTGATATTTAATCTCCACTGCAAGATCCTAAAAGGGTGGCAATTGAATGCCATTGGGTTTTGTTTTAGTTAGGGGGTTTATTGCTGTGGAGAGACACCATGACCATGACAACTCTTATAAAGGAAAACATTTCACTGGGGCTGGCTCACAGTTCATAAATTTAGCCTATTATCATCATGGCGGGAAGCATGGCAGCATGCAGGCAGACATGGTGCTGGAAAAGGAGCTGAGAGCTCTACATCTTAATCTGCAGGCAGCAGGAAGTGATAGTGAACCCCTAGACCTGGCTTGAGCTTCTAAGACCTCAAAGCCCACCCTCTAGTGACACATTTCTTCCAGCAAGGCCACACCTCCTCTCCCCAGACCTAAATTTCTTAGTAAAATTACCCAACATCAGTTATTTTAGTACAGTGGTAGAAACAAACTATCATAGCTAGTAAAAAAAAAAAAAAAAAAAAAAAAAAAAAAAAAAAAAAAAAAAAAAAACAGCAGTAAAAGGAAGTCATATTTACCCCTCTGACTCTCATATTCACCATCTAAAAATAAAAAATAAACAGTAGGACTAAATAGTTTCTGAAGCCACCTCCGTCACTGTACAAAAGTGACTCTCTGAGACCTGAGCCCCTTGCCAAAGCCCACAAAACAAAACCTAGGCTCTCAGGAAAATGTCCATCTGTCTCAGTCCCCACCTACCCCTGTAGGCCCATTTCTTGCCAGTCACCTTAACACAGTTCGCCTGAGCCGCGGCACACAGTCTCACCTGGCCAACAAATCCTGCTTTTTCTTCACCCAAGCACCACTTTCTCTAGGATTCCATCCAGGTCCCTTCACCCATCTGTCTGCTCTGGCAGACACCCCTGTAATACTGTGATAATGTACACAAGAGAGAGCTTAACTAGGCTTCTGGGTCCAGCAGGTTAGCATCCAGGATGGCAGAGCACAAAGGACAGTGGTGCACCAGCTGAGACCTCACATCTCCACCCACAAAGGGGGGGCCAGGGAGCAGAGAGCGCTAACTCAAAGTGGTACCAGACTTTGAAACTCAAAGTCCACCCCCATTGACATGCTTCCTCAACAAGGTGATACATGCTAATCCTCCCCCAAACAGCCACCAACTGAGGACCAAGTCATCAAATGCCTGGAACCTATGAGAGACGTCTCACTCCAACCACCACACTGATAAGCCTGCTAACAGAGACCGAGGCACCTTGACATCACTGATTCCTCTGCCCTCTGCCGACGTCGTCAAGGTGGGTGGCAGAGAGCCCATCAGTTTCAGCCCCTTTGAATCTCCAACGTCTAATGTCATCAAACTTGTGTTGTGGTATGGTCTTAAAATAGGTATTTGCCAGAGGTATGTCAAATTACACACCACTGAGAGACATAATGCATAAAGTACATGTGGAAATAGAGTTGTTTAGTAAGTAGATATTTGATATGTTTTAACTGAGAGTCGGGCATCTCTAATGAGATGATTCCATTGGGAGGGTATCAGAAATAAAATGATTACCGTATTTTTTGGACTATAAGATGCACCCAGTTTTTAGAGCAGTAAAACAAGAAAAACAGTAAAAACAGCAATCGGACCATAAGGCGCACCATAATCTCCCCTCCTCTTTTGGGTGGGGGCAAAAAGTGCATCTTAATGGTCAAAAAAATACAGTACATCCTGCCATGACTTGCAGTCTGGTTTTCCTCTCCTCTTTTTTTTTTTTTTTTTCCTAAGAGAAAGATGAAAAAGGAGTAATTAAAGAAGGGTCTAAATAAGACAAAAATATATAAGAAAAATAATGATTTTGGGGGCAAGAGAACTGCAACTCCTTGCTTCTTCCGCCTCCATTCTCCCATCTGCCAACTCGACCAGACCTAGGAGTCCTTCCTCCTAGGGCAGAAACAACAGAGGTCCTAAAATTTCAGAATGAAAACCATCCGTGAAGTTGTGCATGGGAAATGAAATGCCAGCGCCCAGGCGTCCATGACTGTGAGGAAAGCAGGGCATCCCGGCTCACCTGGGATTGCCTCGGCTTGCCTCATTAATCAGATCCTCCGGTCATCGGGTGCGTCTTGCCTCAGGCTCACAGGTCTGGTTTTTGTATAATACACATTTCCCATCAGTTTTTATTTCATCTGTTTTTTTCAAGAAGCTTTTCCGTTATTTCTGAACATTTTAGGTTTTTTTTTTTTTTTAATGTAAATTACAGACGCCTGTGGATTGACGTCATCCAAAAAGAAGGCGACTGTTTCCCTCCTTCCAAACAGAGAATGCAGCTCTTGAAACTAATAAACCCCTTAAAGTTCATGAGGCCATTTCAACCTTTTTAAATGGCTCGTTTCTAAAGCGAAAAGGAAGAAGAGGCAAGGAGGCAAGTGTATGAGAAGCTGTTTCACTGCAGGATTGAGGAACCATTTACTCCCCTTGCCGAGGTCCAAGGTCGCAGTCACGACCCCAGCAGAAGAAAGACTCCAGTCGGGCAACCTGCCCCCTGACTGAGTGTGCTGGAGGAAGGGACATGGTGAAAGGGCTGAGGTTCTGAGGTAGGTGAGAATACGGCATCAAAAGGGAAATGGGGCTGGGCGAGCTGGGTTTTGACGCAACAGCCCGGAGAATGAGAAGGAACGCAGAGGGTGGGACCTTCTCGGGACAGAACATCAGCCTGGACTGCTTTCTCTAAAAGCGTGAATTGAATGTGGAGAGAACCTTCTAGATGGTTGGGGGAGCTTAAAGGGTGCCACGAAGGGCACAGCAAAAGATAAGAATCAGGTGTGAGGGCCGGGCGGTGATGGCGCATGCCTTTAATCCCAGCACTTGGGAGGCAGAGGCAGGTGGATCTCCGTGAGTTTGAGGCCAGCCTGGGCTACGGAGGGAGTTCCAGGACAGCCAGAGCTGTTGTTATATAGAGAAACTCTGTCTTGAAAAACAAAAAATAAAAAATAAATTAAAAAATCAGGCATGACCTAGTGGCCAATGCATGAAGACTTTTCTGGTTTTGGACATCTGCACAGAGGGAATTCCACCCAGTAACTCCCCAGAGGGCTCTGGCTGGTCATCAGCTCATGCATTGGTTCTCTCTGCCTTCAGCTTTGAGCCAACATCCGGCAAAGAAATACACAGAAAGTATAGAATGGGATCTATAAAGTGAGTAAAGGGACGGATGAATGAGCTAATACATGAGTGGGTACATGAGTGGGTGGAAGGAACATTTCTAAATCTCTCTAGTGCTTCAGGAAATATAGGTGCCTTTTCTCCTCAAACACCAAGGCCCTACACTCCCCAGAACCGGGGCTGCCTGCAACGTACAGTTGCACGGGTACAAGGGATCCAGGTGAATCTTCACTTCCAAAATGGCATGTCCCCAGGAAACAGGTCATTCTAATGACAGTTGAGACGTCTCTCTCTCTCTCTTGCTTGATTAAGATTTGAGAATTACAGAAGGCCAAAGAAATCCCCTCAAGCCAGGCGGTGGTGGCATTCATCTTTAATCCCAGCACTGGGAGGCAAAGGCTGGCGGATCTCTGTGAGTTTGAGGCCAGACTGGTCTACAGAGTGATTCCAGGACAGCCAGGGCTACCTCGGAAAAAAAAGAGAGAGAGAGAGCGAGAGAGAGAGAGAGAGAGAGAGAGAGAGAGAGAGAGAGAGAGAGAG
>OU015742.1:93912040-93940261 GCA_907169655.1 Acomys percivali
AGAGAGAGAGAGAGAGAGAGAGAGAGAGAGAGAGAGAGAGAGAGAGAAAGACCCTCAGAATTAGCTAAAGCTCCCACTTCTGTTTCAGTCTGGCTTGAAATTAATGTCTCCCACGGCTCCACTTCATGGCTTATAGGAGGCTTTGATATTTAACCAATTTAGTCCTTCCTTGCCACATCATGCCCAAAGATAGTGCTAGGGACCTCCAGGGGCAATGACTTCCTGTCCCTTCGAGGTCTACTTCCTTCTCGATGGAATGGCAGGAATTGGAGATCAAGGTCATGGGAGCAGAAAGAGCAGCTGTCCGTCAATTCCTTCTTGCTCAAAGCTCAAAGTAAAACCACTTAAAAACCCACAACATCTTACCAATTCTATTCACCTCCTATTTAGATATAAAAAGAAAAAAAAATGCCTCAGAGGGTGGTATCCAAGTAGAGGCAGAATTTATAGAGTATTTCCCACAACGTTGCTCACTGGTTTGTCCTCAGAGAAAGGAAGTCCAGGGTGTCCACTCTGTAGCCCCGGAGGTGAGGCAGGAGGATGGGGATGGGGGTGGGGGTTGGGGGGTGGAATCTAAACCAGAGTTTGGCCTCTTGAGAACTTCTTACTGCCAGAGTGGGTTGGAGAGCTGTCAGTGAGCAGGAAAAAAAATCACACATCTGGAGCATGCCTCGTTCTGGCGCTGGCTGGGGTAACTCGGCAAGTTACATCAGCTCTTCTCTTTTTCCTATTCATCTTTTGTTTTGACAGCCAACATTCATCTAGCTCCTACTCATTTCTTAAAGTCCAAAGTGGCTATTGTTGCTAAGTTCTATACTGTCATATCTGTGTAAGTTAAAAGCCATATTTCACCGGTGAACAGATGCTGCGCTTGCCATAAATGTAAAAACAACAGTAATAATAATAATGGTGATGACAATAGCAATTTTTTTTCTTTTTAAAGTTGACAGGGCCACTGGGTGGTGGCAGTGGCACACACATTTAATCCCAGCACTCGTGAGGCAGAGGCAGGCAGATCTCTGTGAGTTCGAGGCCAGCCTGGTCTACAGAGCAAGTTCCAGGACAACCAGTGCTACACAGAGAAACCCTGTCTTGGGAAAAATAAACTTGCCAAGGCCTAAAACCTAATTATCCAACTCACTCAAAAGACACTAAGAGAAATGATAATTGACATTTCTTCACCAAAGCTCTGTCCCTTTGTGCCTTTATAAAATCTGAATCTAGAAAAGTCAGAGCCAAGATGCTCATGTTGAACATCGACTTTCAGATTGCTTTCGGCAGTCTTCTTCCAAGTGTGGCAACAAGAAAATATTACAGGCCCTTTGTCCAGCAAGTGAATGGTTTATAAAACTGATAGCGCCATCTTAACTTCCAAGGAGATTTGAGAAGAAAGTGAGTGAATCCTTCTGGAGGCAGAGACTGCTTGCATGGGTTCGGTTGTGACATTGTCAATTTCAGTTGTAAAGGAAGGTCTTTCCCAGGGAAGTACAAGCCTGGTGTTTGCTGCTAAGTTAAAAGCAAGTGCAATGTAATAAACATTTGGTAACAAACCCCCCCCCACAAACTTGGATTTATTGACTAGTTAAATCTTCAATGGTTAAAAAACAAAACCTTTTATTTCAACGTCCTGGTGATTTGCACAGCTAGAATGTTGTCTTTTAATATATTCACATTGAAACAGTAAAGTCAGAGTGACCAGGTCGTTTGCTGGTCCCCAAAGTGATAGGAAGGTAGCAGCAGATACATCCCTACATCCCTACTCCAAGTGCAGAGAGGGAAGAGGAAGCATAGGGGAGCACACTGTCTGTGCTAGCTCAGGCTCTCACCCCCCCCCCATTATGAGAAATTAAGGAGTGACCACCTCCTTGGGGTCACATTATGTGGGTCATACCTGCCTGATGTGGTTTGGTCTAGAAAGGTGATTTACAGCAGCACTGCCCAAGGGACTGAGAACTGATTCTCTGAGAATTAACGGTGTAATGAAGGGAAAATAAAAGACATCACAGAAGAATGGGGTGTCCTGGCTAGTTTTATGTCCACTTGACACAGCTAGAGTCATCCTGAGAGGAAGGAACCTCAATTAAGAAAATGCCTTCATAAGATTAGGCTATAGGCAGACCTGTAGGACATTTGCTTAATTAGTGATTGATGGGGGAGGGCCTAGTCCATCGCTGGTGGTGCCACATATGGGTTGGTGGTACTGTGTTCTCTAAGAAAGCAGGCTGAGTGAGCCATGGGGAGCAAGTCAGTAAGCAGCACCCCTCCATGGCTTCTGCATCAGCTCCTGCCCTCGAGGTTCCTGGCCTGTCTGAGTGCCTGTCCTGACTTCTTTAGTGATGGACAGCAACGTGGACGTGAAAGCCGAATAAACACTTTCTTCCCAAGGTGCTTTTGGTTATGGTGTGGAAGTGATGAAAGGGATAGCTGATGATATTGAACCAAATGTTTACTTTGTGCCAGATTGTTTCAAATTGCTTTCCATGAAAGATTTCCTGGATTCTCTTACTTGCTGCTATTTTGCTATTTTTTTTTCCTTAGAGATAAGTAAGTAAGCTGAAGTGGGGCTGGAGAGATGGCACAGAGGTTAAGAGCACTTTGCTCTTGCAGAAGATGTAGATTTGGTTCCCAGGACCCATATGGTAGGTCATGACCATCTGTAACACCATTTCCAGAAGATCCAACAGGTACATCTATGCGTTCAGGCAAAACATTCATATACACAAAGTAAAATACATAATTGTTTTTAAAATTGGGCTGGGGTCAGAAAGAGGACTGAAGGGCAAGGCTAGAAAGAGAAGGGCCCAGGCAAAGTGACTGGACAGCCTAAGTCTCACTGAGGGCTCCCAGGGGCAATGTGAGAATACTGGAGACCTTTCACTGAGTCACTGGCAAATTCAAACATGCATGGATGCCACTTTTAGGAAATCATGCTGTCCACAAACAAGTGATTCTTTGGGTACCTGAAGACAAAAATCACACCCTGACAAAGGTATTTTCTTCAGTCATTCACTCACTTCATAGGCGTAAGCTTCAGAAATGCACCATGAAGTCGATGCTTCCACACAGTTGCACCAAGATTCATACTCGCATCTTCTAGTACCATGCTTGTATGGGCACATGCACACACAAACACATGAACACATACGGGGACATATCAAATAAAGTTCCCTCTTGATGGTTCTTTAGAACTCATCCATGACCTTATCTCTCAAAGACTGGCTCATGGCTGTGGCTGTCTGCTATGAGTCCTGTTGATAACGGTCCACATGGTCATGGTAAAAATAATGCAAAGACTCCCAAGACAGAAGAAATAAATAGGATCTTTCACCCATCACTTCCAGTCTTCTATCCTGAGAGCCCCAGGCTCTCATCCTTTTCAGCATGAAAAGATGACCAACTCAGCCTCTGCCAGTGACCTTTGACAGTTCAAGGTTAAAGGTCAAACATGGGTCTTTGGTTACCAATAGCTATCTCAGCTTGCAGGATGAAGGCTACAGACTGCAGGGGGTTGAGCTGTTTTCATTAAGGAAATTTGATTGCTAAGTCCAGAGAGAGGATACTTGATGAAACATACTAGGCTCAAGGTGAGTTTTCTAACTCTTAAGCACTAATATTTCTCATATGGAGGCTCAGGGACATTCACAAGGTTTTCAGTTTCAAGGCCATTTTGCTTTTTTATGGAGTTTGATGTTCTCTGCACTAACACGAGTTTAATAATTGACAGAGGGCCAAGCTGCCCACTGTGGCACCTGGAGGGTCTGTGCAGCCGGACAGCCAGGCCGCTCAGCTCACATCACCCACAAAGCCATACATTCTATCCCCTGGCACGAGAGGCCTTGCCAACTGCAGGAAGTTGCGAAATAAAAGAATTTTTTCAAATAAAAAGATGTCAATTTAACAGTCAGGGACCTGGAAACAGATGTTTCTCCCCTAGACCAAGAGCCGCCCACCCGCCCACCCATCCGTCCTCCGGGTTTTCAAAGTCAGTTCTTGTCAGGTGCCCTGGTTAAGAGGGAGAATTAATGAGCTGTGCTCCATTTTATGGCTGTGGTCTGATGTGGGAGCTGTGTGTGGAGGGCTTCACGGACAGGCCGGCCCGGCCCCCAGCCCTTCCTCTACCAGCTCAATCCTGATCAAAGCAGAGAGCAGCTCGGCTTTTATAGCAAAATGATTAAAACCATGTGGGGCTTGTTTCCTCACACGTGACCTCCCTACAAAGGGCACTGGGGACAGAGGAAAGGTGAACGTAGGGGTCTGTAGGCCTAGGGAGGGGCAGGGCCCAAGGGGCAAAGAAGATAGAGAAACACACACACACACACACACACACACACACACACAACTTTACATGGGCTAGCATGGACATATACTTCCACATAAATAAATGCCTTTCCCCTGAAAGTCGAAACAGCCGCAGCATGAGCAGCCAGAGGGCCTAATTAGCCAGGATGGCTCAGCCCACATTGCTATATGGATAAATAAATAGTCCCTAGTTACTTGATCATGCAAAGTTCTTATAGAAAGCACAGCTGGATCACGCGCCTGAAATGAAGCCCTGGTGGCTCTGCTGTGTGCAGTGATGGATTCCTCAGCCGCCTCTAGTCCTGGGCAACCTCACTGTACCTGGAAACAAGAAGTCCTACGTGGATTGACTTGATGCATCAGTAGGGCTGGTTGAAACCCTCCCATCCGTGTGTCATGTTCCCACCCCCGCCCCTCCCCCCACCCCACCCCCACCCCAGACCAGGACTGGACTTAGTGACTTATTTCTAGTGAATAAAATGAAACAGAGACGATGTCACATTGTGTCACCAGGACCAGAGCCTGTGTTCTGGCTCTGACAGGAGCCAGCTGCCACATGAGGAACTGGAGCACAATTATATCCGCAAGGCAAAGACTAGAGAGACCCAAGAGACTCCCGTGAACCGCCGGAGCAGCCTCCGCCTCCCTCTCCAATCCAAACCATCCGGTGATGGTTGCCGCCTTCTTAAACCTAAGCTGTGCCTGAACCCTGACCCACAAGAACACTGAGATGACCAGACTGCTGTTTTCACTGCTAATTTCAGGAGTAAGTTGCTTGACAGCCATCAATAGCTAACACACTTACTCCTCTTCCACAGCAGAAAGTCACAGTTCTTCAGCCTCCTCCTCCTCCTCTGTCTGGCTCCTTGACTTTGCTGTTCTGAGGCACTGCAGCAAAGTCCTATAGGGTACTGGAAAGTCCAAGGTCACGGCAGGAGTTGATTCAGTGTCTGGTAAGGGCCCACGCTCTGCTTCATAGAAGGAACATTTATTCTGTGTCTTAACACAACCAAAGACACCTAGCATCTCCCTGGAGCCTCTCTTAGATGAGCATCAATTACTTCATGAGGGAAGCACCTCATGACATCATCACCTCCCTCCCAACACCATGTCCGTGAGGTCGGCAGGATTTTAATATCTGAGCCTGGAGCTGGAGAACAGAAACATCCGGATTGCAATAGTGGATTACCATAGAGATCTGCTTTCTGGACCTCTACTATTAAACTCTGTCACCACTGTCATTAACCCCCAAGACAGCTCTCCAGAGTTGGCATTAGTGATGCTCATTTTACAGAATGTAAAACCTCATGCGAAGTAAGAACTACACTATTCAGAGTCTGCAGCTAACACTAGCACAGCTGTTCTGCCTTTCCCTACTGACCTGGATGCCTCTTTGCAGTTAACATTCAACACACTGGTACTAGCTCATCTTCACAGCAACCCTGGAGAGGATTGTAATTATCTTCTCTGTCTTGACAGCCATAGAATCCAAGCTCAGGGAGATAAAGGCATTTGCTAGAGGCTGAAGAGCCAGCATTTCCTCAGTTCATTGAAGAGACTTTTGCTGAGCAGCATCCAGGCTTGGGTGTGGCCTACCAGGGTGTGCCCCCCTCCAATTCTCCACACAGATATTCCTACATGTTAACAGCTAGGCATGGGCAAGCTCAAGGAAGAGACAGACGAGTGATGGTGGAGTCACTGAGAAAGAAAAAAATTATGTCAGACAGACCTTTGAAGAATTCCCTTTTATCCTCAAACCTCACCCCCATCCTCTACCCACGACCATCCAATAGGCTCAATATGTATCATGTTTGTGTGCTTTTGAAAAAAATAATATTGTAATTGATATAAATAATAGTATGTGGTGTATCTCCTTCTGTCTTTTCCTGTCTCCAAATGTTGCTGCTATATCTTGCCCGTATATGCTCCAGGATGGCACCCAGGTGCACACATCCTCTAGTCAACACCAGCTTGGCATGCTGCTGGTGCACAAGCCAGACCTTGTCCCCTTTGTGTGAGGAGGAAAACTAGCTCATAGGACAATCCTACTCCCATAGTCCCTTCTTCCTCTGCTCGGCAGCATGCTCCCTGAAGCGGTGCCCGCGCACTTTCATGCTGCCGTGTACCTGCTGGCGTTTATCGTCCTTGGCACCCAGTCTAACAGCTGTAAGCTTATTTCCTTAACTTACGTTTTTTCTGGTTCTTTGGGAATCAGAGAACTCGTCGTAGACTTTGTAGGCTCCCGGGTTCTCTAGAGTTCACTATCAGATTTGGAGCAGAAGAGAAGCTCGCCCTTTAGCTGACCTGAAGCCTCGAAGACCCGCCTGCAAGAACAAATGCTTGCCTCGCTCTACTTAGCGAGCAGAGCATGCCAGGAAACAACCAGCATGTCCAACGTGAGACTTCAGCGCTGGCGGAGCAGGAGCGCCTTAAATGGAGCAAGGTCTAATTAAGAAACAGGTTCTGCTGCCGATTTTATTGCCCTCACCTCTCGCAGCCAAGTGAGCTGGCATCTCTAAAAGCAAGGTGATTCGCCTAAGGCCTCCTGTAGCAAACATGACGGAGCTGGATTCAGTTCCCTGGTCTGCTGGTCCAGGGATCTTCCATGCCACACTACTTCCTTTGTCTGCTCCAGCAGCGTTCAGAGGAGGCTTTGCAGGGAGCAGCAAATTTCACTGGAGGCTGGGAGACCTAGCCAGTCACAAGAGCAGACAAGGGAGGGAGCCAGACTTGGACCACAGCAGGGGAATTCCTGGATCCAGAGCTCAGGTTTGATGGGGATCTCAGGGAAGTTGTTGAAAAGAGCACCATCGGGAGACTTTTGGAAGAGGGGCTGGCAGAAAGAACAGCCAGGCTAACGGAGATTAGCTCCTGGACAGTGCTCTCTTGCCCTTTTCATTAAGACCCGGCAGCCCCTTTCCCCTAAGGCTCTCTGTGTCCCCAGATTTATTTTGCTTTCTTTCGCTAAATCAAACTTTATCAGACAGTTTTACTGTCAGCCGTTAAACCAAAATGTGTTTGTGCAACAGTAAACACCTTGTTACTTCAGGGAAGGATTACATAACAACATCGGATGAGGCCGATTTGCTGTGTCCCGGGAGGCGGCTGCCCATGTGCGGATAAAGAAGGGCACTTCAGGGGCACTCCATAGCCAGGAAGCAAGACGACCAGGCTCATTCTGGCCTGGGTTTCTGCTGTAAAATGGGAAGATGGGTAGGCTGTCCTCCAATCAGGACAGTGCGGTCCTCTAGACATGACAGACCAGGACCAATCAGAGTCCTGGGGGAGAATGTAGAGAGACCGGCACAGGGAGTGGACTATGCAGGCAGGGAAAGGCCAGGAAGAGAGAGGAGGACCGGAGCGGTACGTCGGACACTAGCTCATATTGACTCTCACAACCACACTTCAGGCCAGAAATCTTTGTTGTTGTTGTTGTGTTTTTTTTTTAAACAGGGCTTCTCTGTGTAGCCTTGGCTGGAACTCACTCTGTAGACCAGGCTGGCCTTGAACTCAGAGAGCCACCACCTGTCTTGATCTCCCAGTGCTAACCACCATGCCCAGCTCAGACCAGAAATCTTAACCCCATATACTACATTTTCTGCTCACACTTATCATTATCATTATTTTATTTAACATTTACTCAGTGGAAAGTACTCCGGCTATATTATTTGGTTAAGCCCTATAACCAGTTTATGAGTCAGGTAGTTTTATTATTCCCTTTATTATTATTATTAATTATTCACTTTACATCCCAGTCATAGCCCCCTCCCACCTCTCCTTCTGGTCCTACCCTCCTTCCATTTCCCCTCCCCCCTCCCCTACTCTTCAGAGAAGGGGAGCCCCCCCAATCCACTCACCCCAGCTTATCAAGTCACATCAGGACTAAATACATCCCCTTCCCCTGGGGCCTGGCAAGATAGCCCAGCCAGGGGAACGAGATCGAAAAGCAGGCAACAGAGTCCATGTTAGATGTAACTGATGAGCTAGCTGCTCATCTGTTACATCTGTGTAGGGGGCCTAGGTCCAGTCCATGCATGGTCCTTGATTCAGTCTCCACGAGCCCTCCTGGGCCCTGGTTAGTTGGAGATGATGGTCTTCTTATGGAGCTCTTGTGCCCTCTGAGTCTTTCTATCTCCGCCCCATGACTGTCTTGGGGATAGGTCTCTGCATCTGTTTCCATCAGCTGCTGGGTGTAGCCTCTCGGAGGACAGCTATGTTAGTCTCCCGTCTGCAAGCATAGCAGAGTATTGTTAATAGTGTCAGGGGTTGGCTGCCTCCCATGGGGTGAGTCTCGGGTTGGGTTAGGTATTGGATGGACATCTCCTCAGCCTCTGCTTTACTTTTGTCCATGCACACCTTGTAGGCAGGGTAAATTTGGGGTGGAAGTTCTTGTGGGTGGGTGTTCTCTTCTTTCCACTAGGAGTCCTGCCTAGTTAGGGGGCAGTCTCTTCAGTCCCTGCTACTAGGAGTCTCAGCTAAAGTCACCCTCATATCCTCCCAGGAGCCTACCCTGCTGCTGTGGGTCTCCAGCTGATTCCAGAGAAGCCCTGCCCAAGGTTTCTCTCCTCTCTGCAAGCCCTCCGTCATGTCGCCCCAGCCCGCCCCAGGTCTGATATCAACCCTCACTACTCTCCACGTTCCCTCTCTTTAACACTTCTGTTGTCTATCCTATTTCCACTTCTAGGTGAGAATTGAGCATCCTCCCTGGGGTCCTCCTTGTTACTTAGCTTCTTTGGGCCTGTATATTGTAGTGTGGTTGTCTGTACTATGTGGCTAATATCCACTTATAAGTGAGTACATACCATTTGTGTCTTTCTGGGTCTGGGTTACCTCACTCAAGATGATCTTTTCTAGTTCCATCCATTTGCCTGCAAATTGCATGATTTCCTTGTTTTTAATAGCTGAGTAGTATTCCATTGTGTAAATGTACCACAGTTTCTTTATCCATTCTTCGGTTGAGGGACATCTGTGTTGTTTCTAGTCTCTGGCTATTACAAATAAGAACATAGTTGAACAAATGTCCTTGTTGTATGGTGGAGCATCTTTTGGGCATATGCCCAGGAGTGGTATAGCTGGGTCTTGAGGTAGAACTATTCCCAACTTTCTGAGAAAGTGCCAGATTGATTTCCAAAGTGCTTGTACAAGTTTGCACTCCCACCAACAATAGAGGAGTATTCCCCTTTCTCCACATCCTCGACAGTATGTGCTGTCACTTGTTTGTTTGTTTGTTTGTTTGATCTTAGCCATTCCAATGGACATAAAATGAAATATCAGAGTCATTTAGATTTGCATTTTCTTGATGACTAAGGAGTTGAACATCCCGTTAAGTACTTCTGGGCCATTCCACGTTCCTCTGTGAAGCATCTCTTTAGCTCCATATCCCATAATTCCCCTTTATAAGTGGAGAAACCAAGACTCAGGCAAGTAACTTGACTTTGGTCACACGGCCACTCTGAGCCAGAACTGCTGCCAGGCTTCTCTAATACCAAAATCTGTGTTCCTCCTGGATGAGTCTAGAATAACAGAGGGTCTGAAGAAGGGACAGGGATATGAGATGGAGAACAAGGAGAGTGGTGCCCCCCCCCAAGAGAAATTTGACTGGACACAAAGCAAGCAAGGTCCTCATTGAAGAAGAGAGAGATCAGGTGCCAACTTCACTGACAACCAAAGTAATTGGGGAGTTCCTGTGCTGGCATAGCCCCCAAGCCTTCCTCAGATACCAGGAGCTCCTTGCTGGAGCCCTGGAAGCCACTGACAGTTCTAGTCTGTGGCTCTAGTTCACTCTTTCTCAAAGCCTAGATGCCAAGAGTCTGCCAGCCCAGCCACTGGCCTTCTAGGCTTCCCCAGACACTTGTCTTCTCCTCATCACCACCTCAATTACTCCACCCACCCCACAAGAGCTTAGCCACCAGACAACAGCACCCGAGGTTAGCCAGACCTCAGCGTCTGAGATCATTGAGGCTGCCAGACCTTAGGTGGCCACAGTCACTCCTCTTGCCTCCTGAACACACCAGCCCCTGATTTCACTGACAATCTAATCCCTTAAAGGAACAAAGGGACCAGACAGGTGTGGATGCTTCGGTCTGGACTAGCACCCACAAACGGCCACAAATCTCAGCCCCTCCCCCCATCGAACAAAGTTATAAGGTAAGATTCAAGAGGCAGATGTAAGATCTCATACTCAAAAGGGCTCCGTGGTGTGTGGATGAGAATGCCGCCCCCCATAGGCTCACATGTTTGAATGCTTGATCCACAGTTGACAGAAGCATTGTTTGGGTGAGTATAGGAGGTGTGGCCTTGTGAGAGGAAGTTTGTCACGGGCAGTGTTCAAAGCCACTCACCATTGCCAGTTTTCACTCTCTGCCTCCTACTGTGTAGCTCAAGCTATGAGCTCTTTTGGCTTCATTTCCTGCCTGCCATGCCTGTGACCTGCTGTAACCATTGACTTTTAAACCCTCTGGAACTGTAAACCCAAACAAACCCTTCCTTCTATAAGTTGCCTTGATCATGGTGTTTTGTCACAGCAACAGGAAAGTAACTAACAGAGACGTTGGTACAGGGAGTGGGCTATGCTGTGCCAGATCCAACCGTGCTGGGTTTTGGAGAGGTGTGGAGGACTTTGGAACTTTAGACTAGAAAATCCACTGAATGCTGTCAGCAGAGCTTAATAAGCCCTCCTAGAAGGAGCTTGGAAGACAGTGGGACTGAGAGTTTTACAGACTGGAGGCCCAGATCAAGAGGTCCCAGAGGAAAGCAATATAGCAACTGAGCTAGAGACCCTTTTTTGGGTGATATTTTGGCAAAGAATGTGGCTGCTTTCTCTACCTGTCCTAAGAACTTGTCTAGACTAAATTTAAAAGTAACAGGCATCTGGATAGTACTGGCTCACATGTTTTAATCCCAGCAGAGGCAAGAAGAGCTCTGAGTTTGAGGCCTGCCTGGTCTAATGAATGAGTTCCAGGACAGCCAAGGCTACATAGAGAAACCCTTTTCAAAAAAAAAACATTAGATAGATGGATGGATAGATAGATAGATAGATAGATAGATAGATAGATAGATAGATGTAACAGTCAAATCTTTTAGTAGAGAAGATTTCAAAACAGCCTAATATTAACTCTGTCACATGCTTGTTAGTAATCACTCTTGTGCAGGTCTATAATGAAATGGGCAAACAGGGCAGAAAGCAATATAGAAACCACAACTTGAAGAGGAAAAGGACACCAGCAAGCTTGATGTCACAGTCAAGGAATGTACTGCCAGAGAGGCTGTAATTGCGAAGGAGAATGGTGCCATTAGGGAAAGCCCTGATCTGTAGTGGAACAAAGGGAAGAGTGTCCTAGAAGCAAGACTAAACTTCTACCTTGTGAAAAGAAAAGGCTTATAAGGCAACAACAATAGAAGCTGTTGTTAGTGCAGTCCAAGTGGTCCAGGGTCCATCCCAACCTGGCATCTGAACTTAGAAGTGTCAGGGGCAAAGATGTACAAGTAACAAGGTCATGGAATCTTCTGTGCTTTCAGAGAGTTGCAGAGGCCAGATAACAAACATGTCAGAGGAGGCCCTGCCTGGAGGCCTTCAGAGGCCAGTATGTAAAGCTATGGGTGTGAAACCTGGTTTCCTTAGAGCTCCCAAGATGTTGTAGGTGCCAGTTCAGTAAGCTCTCTGCCAAGAAAAGTTGTGCACAGGGAGTGAGGATCAGTCTAAGAGAGATATGGACATTTCAGGCACCAAAGCTGGAAGGGTAGAGCCATCTAAGCCTTTGGACATTGTACATGGAACTGTAAAATCTAGAGTTTGTCCTGCTGGGTTTCAATCTTGCTTTAGTCTAATATTTCCTCACTGTGCCCCATTCCTCCTTTTTCGAATGGTAATGTATATTGTGTGATGAAAGTATGTAATTTGCTTTTGATTTTACATGGGGTTATAATTAAGAGATTGCCTGGAGTCTCAGAAAAGACTTTGGACTTTTAGATAGTTTTGAGGCTATGAAAGACTATAGGGACTTTTGAATTTGGATTAAAATGCATTCTGTATTATAATATGGTCACAGTTCTAAGGGGGCCAGGGAGTGGAATGTGGTAGTTTGAAATAAGAACCCCTCCCCCAAGGCTTCGATTTTTGGATATTTGGTAACCAGTTGGTGGCAATATTTTAGAAGGATAAGAGGGTGTGGCCTCTCTGGAGGAGTTGTATCTCTAAAGGTGGGCTTTAAGGTGTAAAAGCCACATGCCATTCCCAGTTAGTCTTCTCTGGCCCCTGTCTGCAGCCCACGGTGTGAGCTCCCAGCTTATTTCTGCCATTTATTGCCATGAAGAACATTTAAATCCTCTGGAACCATTAGCTCAAATAAACCTTTTCTCCTGTAAGTTGCCTTGGTCATGGTGTCTTTGTCACAGCATTAGAAAAGTAACTAATACAAGCCTACGGTTGGGTAAATGGTCTGTTATCATAACATTAAATCCTTACTTTTGTTTTTACAAGGAGGCTGCAATTTTCTTTTATGCTTAGTCATGAAACCTGCATCCTCAGTCCTGCCCAACAAGATGGCTGCACCTGTGACCTGGAGTTGCTTCTTGGGACCCCAGAAGCAGAGACAGATCTAGGAGAGTTGATGTGAACAGAAGCCCTCACTGCTACCCAGTATTCTCCTGCACGCATACACCAATGCTGAACAAGATGGCCCAAAAGGCAAGTCGTGGCTGGTTCAGGGATGGCTACAGCTACACAGCTGCGTGGGCATCAACATGGGGCAATCTAGGACCAGAGGAAGAAGCATGAGACTGACATTTGGAGATGCATGAGGGAAGGAAGAACTATTGCTTCCCAGGAACTGCAGCCAGGAGAACTTCATAAATCACAACAATGGAACCAGAAAAGACCCACACACACACTCAATCCACCATCTTCCCAAGTCCCAGCATAGCAGCCTCTGTGCCTGAGGCAGTATATCAAAGAGATGGGGCCCTTGGGCTCAGGATCGATGGTTGGAATTCAAGACCTGCCCTGTCACTCAATAGGTGTGTGTGTGTGTGTGTGTGTGTGTGTGTGTGTGTGAGATCTTGCTTTTAAAAAAGTTTGGAGGCTGGAGAGATGGCTCAGCTGGTAAGAGCATTGGCACATGCCACCCGACATGGCAGCTCACACCTGTCTATAACTCCTGTTCTAGGGGCTCCAACAACCTCACGCAGACACACACGCAGGCAAAACACCAATGCGTACAAATATGAATAAATTATTTAAAACTTTGTTTTGGTTTCCTTATTCTCCAAATTAAAATATCACTCACAGTGCAGAACGAGAAATCAAAGATACCATAAGAACAACTCCTTCACGCACATGCAGGCATGGTATCGGATGGAGCTCTCTGGGGAGCATCATTTAAGCCTCAGCTTAGTTCTGTGATGTAGAGACTGAGGTTTCAGGGCAGGAAAGAAGCCAGGCTATGTGATCCAAACCTCTGGGTGCCACTGCCCAGGCCTGGCAGGCAGAGTGGTCGTCGGCTGGTGGAGGGCTATTCATTCTCCCGGAGGAATTTGTCAGTAAATGACATCAAGGAGGTTCTGTCATGGACTATCATTTACAGTCCTTTGGTGGGGGTATTCCATTTTCTAAAAGAGAACGATAATTAGAGACCACCGTGTCTCCCTGGAGCCTGCCCCTTGTTCCCACCATCCACCACCCAGGGTGAGACAGAATAGAGTGGAGGCTGCCATCATGTCTGGAGTGAAGGGTGCTGGGATGCCTGCCAGCAACCTAGTCTCTCCCTCAAACCCTTGCACTTACTTTTTATAATGCTTTTGGCAGTATAATTAACATAATGAAAGTGCCCAATTTGTTGCATATGCCGCTTGATAAATTTTCACAATCGAATGTACTCTGTGGTGTGTTCTGTTCAAAGGAGAGAATGGTCCCAGAATTCCCAGTCGCTCTCTCCTGCT
This sequence comes from Acomys percivali, assembly GCA_907169655.1. Classification (NCBI taxonomy): domain Eukaryota; kingdom Metazoa; phylum Chordata; class Mammalia; order Rodentia; family Muridae; genus Acomys; species Acomys percivali. Next base: position 93,926,276 of record OU015742.1, read on the forward strand.
TCTTTCTACATCCCCACAAAGGACTGGCTTTCAAAACCACTGATCAGTCTTACCTGTTTTAAAGCTGTTTAAAAATAGAATCAGGCTATATGTGCTGGTCTCTAGCTTTTTGTTCGTTTGTTCTTTATTCTCTTACAGGTGTAGAATCACCTAGATTTTCACAAGTAAACAGTGGCCGTTCACCCATATTGCAGAATAGTAGTATTCCTCTGTGTGAACCCAGAATGGGTTGCTAATCTGGGTCTGTACATAGTTTCCAATAACTGCCAGTTTTCAATCCTTTGTGATTTTGAATAACTAAGGAACGAGATCTCCAAAGGTCTCTGTGAACTTCAGCTTGTGAGTCATTGTAAACAGACATTTTAAGCAAAGGCAAAGATTTGCTTTTTCTTAAGTTGAAGGACTACACTCAATTGAGGTGCTATTTTTTTGCCTCAAGTGGATGTCCTGGAGAGATAGAAACTTTAAAAGTCACTTTGTGCGGGCTGACAAGATGGCTCAGAGCACTAGGCAGTGGTGGCACACACCTTTAATTCCAGCACGTGGGAGGCAGAGACAGGCAGATCTCTGAGTTCAAGGCCAGTCTGGTCTACAAATCTAGTAGTTGGAGGACAGCCAAGACTACACAGAGAAGCCCTGTCTCAAAAAAACAAAAACAAAAACAAGCAAGATGGCTCAACAGTTAAGAGTACCGGCTGCTTTTGCAGAGAACCAAGGTTTGACTTTGAACCCCAGAACCTACATGGAGGCTCACACTATCTGTTAAATTCAGTTCCGGGACATCTGGTACTCTCTTCTAACCTCTGCAGACACCAGGCACGCGTGTGGTACACATGCACATACTTAGGCACACACACACACACATGTACATAAAATAAAGTACATTTTTAAGTCACTTTAGAGGTCGGAATACAGGTCAGTGGAAAGAATGCTTGTCTGGCATGCATGAAGCCTTGTATCCAATCGCTAGTGCTACATAAAAACTGGGTATGGTGGTGCATAACTAGACTTCCAAAACAGGAGAGGTTGAGGCAGGGAAATCAGAAGTTAAATTTCATCCTCAGTTAAAAGGCCAGCCTAAGCCAGAAAAGAGAAAAAAAACAAGAAAGAAAGAAAAAGCAAAGCAGTATCTATAAATATTATATATTTATATATTACATATATAAATATTAATAATGTGTGTGTCTGTGTGTGTGCTTACAAAAGAGTAAGTAGAGAATGTGAGACTTGTGCCTGTTGGAGGAAGAAAAGAAATCACATTGAACAAATCCATCCACGGGGAAACTACATCTCCCTTATTCTATTTGAGCTGCTGCAACAAAGCACCACCAACTTGGTGATTTGTAAACAGAAATGTAAGTTTCACAGTTCTGGAGGCTAGGAAGCTATGTCACACAACTTTAATCTCAGCACTCAGGAAGGCAGAGGCAGGTAGAACTCTGATTTGGGGACCCCCTGGTCTACTTAGCGAGTTTCAGGTCAGCCAGAGTTATGTAGTGAGACCTTATCAATAATAATAATAATAATAATAATAATAATAATAATAATAATAACAACAACAACAACAATAGTAATAATAGTAATAATAATAAGTAATTGGTGTGCGATACGAGCTCTCGCTCTGGCTCATAGAAAATGCCTGCTCCTCCATCCTTCCATAATATAGGGGCATGACTACTCACTAGAGTCTTTTTCATTAGGGCACTTCCCACCTTTTCACACCATCACTTCAGAGTTATTTCAATGTTTGGGTGGACAGTGAGGAGACAGAGATTCAGATCCAACAGTCCCCACCAAGTCTTCCCTTAGGACCAGTCAGTTTCAAGCAAAGGCCCTGCCTGTCCTGTTAGCAAAGCACTGTGAGCCGGGACACAAGTGCACAGCATAGGAGAGGAAAGGCTACATAAAGCAATCCTCCTGAAGAGGCAGGAAAGCCGGTCCTTTTAACAAATGCTTGTCTTTTCCTTTCTTTCCTCCCCCAAATTTGGAGACAACGAATGTAAGTGACTTAACTGGCTGAAAACACTTTCCTCTCCTATTTCGCAGTCACAAGAGGAGGAGGAGAGCGTGAGTGACATGCATAACCATGGTAAATTAGTAATTTCCCTTACCCTGAATTTCTCAGTTACCATAATGAAAGCACTTATGTTACAGAAAATGCCTGAGGACTCATTTGACCCCAAAGCATCAGGAGCGCTGTAATAGTTGCCCCATTCTTCTTTTTCCTTCTCCTCTTTTCCTAAGCTAACCCTTCTCTGCTGGGGCCAACACCTTTTAATTGCATTAAAGACTCATTGAGAGCACTAAAGACAATGATCACACATTTCACTGGGACCATGTGTGGGAAAAGTTGTCCTTGTGGGGTTCCTGCACAGAGGAAGAAGATGGTGGGTATCCCCACCAGCCCTCTTCACTTCTCGGAGTTGTGTCCTCATTACAAAACTGAGGACAATAATGACCATTCTTCTGGCATTGTATATTAATTAAATGAGTTAATATATGTGAAAAGCTCTTTAGCCAGTCTGTAGTGGCCACTAACTCAATAGCAGGTGTGGACAAAAGTAGCAAAGGGACGGGGGAGATTCTATTTATATTCAGAACGTGAGCTAAGCCAATCAAATATCACCTTGTATCATTGTACCCTATCATCTACTGTGTTCCTGAGGGCTTAGTCTCAGAAAGTTCTAGAAACCCTTCTGGGGGTGGATAGAGGAGCTGGGGGGATGACTCAGTGGTTAAGAGCACTTGCTGTTCTTGCAGATGACCCAGGTTTGGTTCCCAGCACCCACATGGCATCTCACAACCATCCATAATCCCAGTTCCAGAGAATCCAATGTCTCTTCTGATTTTAATAGGCACCAGGCATCCAAGTGGTACACAGACATACATACAGGCAAAATGCTCATATACATATAATAAATCTAAATTTTACATATAATTGGATGGGTGTGAAAATGACTGTACCAATGAGTTTGTTACTCAACTTTCTGAACATCTAAATGTCACTCAACAATCATTTATGAATCATCCCAAATGGCTCTTTTCCTGAGTCTAGTTGTGTTGAAAGCCAGTAAACAAGAAAATAAGCAATAAAGATGATCACAGTATGACAAGTTACAATACGCTCCATGAAGAAAGTAATCAGGGTGCACAAGAGACCATAATAGACAGAATTTCTAGATCAAATTGCTGGCCGAGGCTCTGGAGAGATGGCTCAGCAGTTAAGAACACTGGTTGCTCTTCCAAAGGACCAGAGTTCAAATCCCAGCACCCACAAAGCAGTTCACAAATGTCTATAATTCCAATTCCAAGGGCTTTAACACCCTCACACAGACAGACGAGAAGGCAGAACACCAACGTAAATAAAATCATTGCTGGCAGAACCTCAGCAGATGACATTTAAGATAAAACAAAATTCTGCCAGGTAAGAATGAAGGGACAGGGTACCCAAAGAGATATCCTAGGAGTTGAAAGGAACTAAGAAATAAAGGCGGCTCACTTGGTGGCTGGAACATGAAGATACAGGAGAGTAGATAGAGAAGGGGGAGGGGAAGGGAGAAAGGAAGAAGAAGAGGGGGGAAGGACAAAGAGCAGGGGAAGGAAGTGAGAGCAGGTGCGTGGCCATGACTTGGGTTTTGCAAACTTTGTAAGTCATGTAAGGAGCTTAGATAGTCTTTCTACTGTGACTCCACATAGATTTCTGCATTTTCAAATGATCTCACACGTAAAATTCCCAGATGCATTATAAAAGTCTTCAAATTGGGTTATCAAACAAAATTTCATCAGCCAATTGTTATTCTAACATGAATTTTCAGCATAAATTTAAAACTCTCTTCTTGCAAGCTTGCCACAGAAGGGCCTGGGCTAGTATTGAATTTTCTCTAATCACTCATTACAACATCCAAGTTGATGCCACTGGGGACTGCCAAGTAAGGAGCACATGAGCCCTTGAATGTTTTTCCAGGACATCCGCTGACTCAGTACCTAGTTCCGATTTTAAACATCTAGAACTAATAGCGTGAAGACAGTAGACAACCTTGTTAAGGAGGAGTGTGATCTGCTGAGACATTCACTTCAATGCCATCTAGGCAATCCAACAGCACATTGAAAACGGGGAGACTCAGTGGCTAAGAGCAAGTGCTGCTCTTCCAGAGGACCTGAGTTCCATTTCCAACATCCATGTGCGGCGGCTCATAACTGCCTGTAGCTCCAACTCCTCCATGCAAATAGACACACCTACACATCATTTAAATGATGGAAATAAATAAATAAAACCTAGGAAACTGGAAAACCCATCTTTGCCACATGTTTTTTTTATCGCACAGGGCAATATAGAAATATAGGTTCCACAACAGCTTCAAAATTACAGACATTTGCAAGCAGTCAAGACATAGAATTTGCAAAGCATGTACTTTTCTCCCATGTGAAACCTTTCTTGAGGGAGGTGGGGCAGGAGGCTTCTGGAAATTTTTCTCTACAAAAGGGATACATTGAAGGAGCGAACCTTGCCCTATACTTTTTGCAGGTTTTAGGTTCTACTTGTATCTGGGAGTAGACATTTTTTTTTTCCACAAGAATATTTAAAACACAAGTATGGAGTTGTGGTCACAGGCATATATTAAAGCAGACTGAGCTTGCAGTCAACAGAAGGGAGCGACAACTAGATAGAGGCTAATCCAGCGGTTCTCAGCCTTCCTAACTCTGCGACCCTTTAATAAAGTTCCTCACATTGTGGTGACCCCCTAACCATAAAATTATTTTCATTGCCACTTCCTAACTGCAATTTTGCTAATGTTATGAATTATAATGTAAATATATGTGTTTTCCAATGGTCTAGGTAACCCTGTGAAGAAGTGATTGACGCCACCCCCAAAAGGTTTCTACCCACCGGCTGAGAACCGCTGGTATATTCCTTTCATAGCAGATTGGATATTCTTTGTTTGTTTGTTTGAGGCCCTAAATATAACTTAACTGAAGATGACCTTGAACTTCTGAGCCTTCAGCCTTTCTATCCTGAGAGTTGTAATTATAGGCCCGAGGCACCACACAGTTTATCTGAGGATCAAACCCAGGCTCCGCGTGTGCTAGTCACAAGCACTATCAATTGGACTACATCCCAAGCTCTTGGATATTCTTTTAAGGCTCTTGGCAAGAGGCTTGGGCTGCAAAAAATTCACAGAAGCAGCTATGGAAGCAGGAGTTCCGACAAGTTAAAGTAACATGGGATTGACCCCTCTCTGTCTTACTTAAGTCCCCAAAGAAAACAACCAACTAGTATATGAATACAGGACATACGAGAGCCGGAAAGCCAGTCAGTCTCTGAAACAACCTTCTCAACTATTAATGTGACCTTAGGCAAGCTAACTAACCACCTTAAGACTCAACTCATTGTCTGTGCAATCTGAGCTGTAATAGCAATCTGTGCCATTGGCTATTGTGCTGATCAAATGAGATAACGCATGTAAAGGACTTAGCAGACCACCCTCCGTTACTGCTAAAGTGCTTAAAATGAGTTCTCTATTGTCGAATTCTACTTGGTAAGCAAAATCTAAACAAATGGCCCTTGAGAAGACAGCCCCCTCACACCAGAGCGATGAGCCTCCCTGGCCATCAGGCCATCTCTGCATTTCGCAACTACCTTCTCCCTTGCCCGGCCAGGCTGGAGAAGCTAGCCCTTGCCATCTTGCTGCCCTGGACCACTTTCCCCATGCGAATCACCTCTTCTCAGCCCATTTTTCTCTTTCTGTTTAAAGTACAGCATCTTCCCACAGCGCTTATAAGACAGCATCCTATCTCCCCTGCAGCCCCACCCAGTTTGGTGCTGATTCAATTAGAACTACACTCCAAGCTCGGCTAAGGCACCCAAGGTCAGAGGCAAGTGCACAAATCGAATTACCTTCGCTGTGAGTCACGGTCTATCATTTCATGTTTGTGTCAGCAAGCCCTTTCAGTGAGAGCGACACACGCAATCTAGCCACAAAGATCTCGTCGTTTTGTTTTGTGTTCCTTCAGAGCACATGTGATTTTACTGTAGCCTCTATGACTTTGTTTCTCACAATGGGAACTATATGGCTACATCCTTCCCACGCACACACACACACAAGAGGTAGTCTCTGTTGCCTCTGTTGATCTCCGTCTCCTTGCTTAGCTGAAACCCAACCATTTCTACTCTGACCATGATCGTTTAGAGGACTAGCTTTGGAAATCTCCTGGCCTGGGCATATGACTCATAGCTTCACATTCTCCCTTTCAGTTCCTGTGTTCAATATGTCCAAGACTAAAGTCATAGTCTTTTCCCCCAGACTAAGTCTTCCTCCATGGCAGCCTTCTCTGAGTGATGGTACCTCCGCGACCTGTGCGCCTCAACAAGCCTGGAGCCTAGGGATTACTCTCAAAACCTTCTCTCCTTGCCTGCTACATGCATTGCATCTCTAACATCCAAGCTCCCGAGCATCCCCTGAATCCATCACTTCTTTCCATCTTTGATGTCTTAATATTAATCCAAGCCACCTTGGCTTCTGAGCAAGACCAGGACGCCAACCTCAAGGGTGGGTCTCCCCGCCACCACCACCACCTTCCTAGAATTCCCCAACCTCTTACTGACCACTATCCAGGAAAGACACATGTTCTGTTTTCCAAATTTCCTAATTATGGCTTCTAACCCTGTTGTGCACTGGATCCGCAGGTCTCTCTGTTGAATTCAGAATCCATTTGTAGACGTTTTAATTCACTGGGTTTAAGAGGAATTCCAGAGACTGCTTATTGAGTATCTCAAAATGACCCTGGAGCAGCTGGTCCTCAAATTAGCGCCTGAAAGCCATTGGTTGTCCACCATTTTTGGCCCATTTTATAGATCCACAGGCCACTGAACCTCCCCTATGCGCCAGGCCATTCGGGCAGAAGGGAGACAGTGATACATAAAGCCACAAGAGTCCTAGTCTTCAGGGAGCTACTGACAGTCTCACAGTCAGAAAGACAAAGGAAACGAAAGCTAGAAGGAAATGCTGATGGAGAAAAGCAAGTTGAAAACTGGAAGATGGAGCTATGGAAGGAGAGATGGCTTGTAAGGGCGAGGTCCAGGAAGACCTCCCTGGAGAGCTAGAAATTAACTCAAAAGTAGGGAGGAGAGTGAGCCTGGGGGTGACTCAGAGGACTTCCCATGGTGAATTCTAGCAGAGGCAAACAAGCTGTTCTTCTGGAATTTTCTTAAAGAAAAATAGTCTACAAATCCCATGGTCACACTCCTAGTCCTCAGACCTAGAGACAATCTTCCCAATAGAATGTGGCATTCCCCCATGTTGTCACTGTTCAAAGTCATCCTTCTGCCTGGGATCCTGCCCTGGCCCTCCGCCTGAGAGCCTCACTGCTTGTCCCTCTTATAAGCGCCATGTCTGCAGGAGCTTCTACCCTAGGCATGTGAGGTAGGCACTGAGCTTCCTGGTTGATACGTTTGCCCCCATGCCCAAGACCAGGTCCAAACTGTCAGCATTGTTCTTATCCATTTTCATATCCCCAGTGCACAGCAAAGTGTTGGGCCAGAATAGATCGGTTTTTTATTGTTGTTGTTGTTTGTTTTGTTTCTTGAGACAGGGCTTCTCTGGGTAGCCTTGGCTGTCCTGGACTCATTTTGTAGACCAGGCTGGCCTTGAACTCAAAGCAATCCGCCTGCCTCTGCCTCTCAAGTGCTGGGATTCGAGTAGATTCTCACCAAGTGTAAATCTGAAAACCCAGAGCTCTTGCTGGCCAGTCCTATGGGCTATGAGGCCCTCATCCCACCATCCTTCAGGAGCACCTGCGAGATGCTCGGCAGGCTCAGGTAGGTGGTCATAAGCTACAGTAGTAAGAATAATCAACTATCAGCAGGTTTCTCCTCTGGCTCCTCTGGACTCTTCTTCCTCTTCCTCCTTTCTATTTTTTTTTTAACTTGTATTTTACATCGGGGGTATGGAGATGTCCAGACTTTTAGAGACGTTGCATCTCCTCAGAAATCCAGAAGCTCTTCCACACCAGGTCTCCCCAAAGCAAAGGAAAACACTTTAGAATTGTCTGAGGTAATCTGGAGGAGGGAGGCAGCTAGACTTGGAACTGGATTGAACAGGAATGAAAAAACAAAAAGGTTTCTAAGAGAGATGTGTCTGCTAGGTTAGCCCCAAATTGCCTTGGGGCCATTAGTTCCTCTAGTCTCACTGTTGCATCATTGTTCAAGTCTGCCCTTGGCCAGCCCAGTGTCAATTGGCTCCAGGCACACTCCTGTGCTACAAGCAGGAACTTCCCGGCACTGGGTCACAAGGACCGAAGGAACAGTATTTGGTCCCTGTGTGCATAGAATTCCTTCTCGTTTATTGTGCAAAGCCCTTCCTTATGGCAGCCATCAGGTCTCTTCAGTTCACCTTCTTCCCATCTGTCCTTCACCAAGAGAACAAATATTCCTTCCAGAGAATTTTCTACCATCCGAAGATCAAAATTTTAACACAGGGAAGGGCAACTGGGCTATAGAGCTCTGTGTAGAGAGGGTGGGGAAGACATGAAAAGGGTGAAATGGAGAGAAATAAAGGGCCCATCCAGTTAGAGCCCAATCTGGGAGCTCTACAGAAACCGGACACCAAGGCCAGGTTCTGCCAGGGTGGGGGAGGAGGGGGAGCAAACCATCTTCCCGGAGCAGGAAGTGAGGGAGAGCTGCAGAGAGAGCTGGAGAAGCCTCTGTTTTCTTTGGCCTCCTTCAGCCCTGGAGGGAACTGGGAGAGAGGGGAAAGAGGCTGCAGAGAGGAGAGATCCGGCTTTTGTGTCCTCCCCTCCCCCAGGAGACAAGATTGGGAGAAAATTTTGGGGGGGCTGGGGGCAGGGAGATGAGAGGGCCACCCAGGCCAGGCCGAGATTTCCTCCCTGCTGCTCCCTGTGACATGAAGGGAGCTGGGAACACAAAGTCCTAGAATTAAAGGCCAGACAAGAGAGAGCACAGCTGCATGCAGCGGAGATTGGATGGGCTGGAAGTGGGAGGCAAGGCAGGCTAAGTGTGGGAGGGCTGGAATTACCCTAAAATTCAAGCACTCTGGGTAGTGAGTGCCCGATAATCCCTCACATTGCCCTCCCAGGCCTGCTCTGCTCAAGGGAGGCCTTAAGCCTGTGCAATGTTCTTGTCACCAGAAAAACACCAAATAGGTGGGAGGGTCATCCTGGGAAGCCTGCCAGCCTTGGGCAGACAAGGAAGGGCACCCCCTCAGGAAGCTGTGCTTCAGCCTGCCAGTGTCTCCTGAGTCTATGCTAAGACATAGCCGGATGTGGTTTCTCATCCTCAAAACCAACTCTTCCATTGACCTCTACCCAAAATGTCACCCCAGCCTCAGACCCAATCCTAATCTCCACCTCTTACGGTCTGGAAAAAAAAACCCAAAATGGTCTCAACCCAGACCCAGGTGAAGAGAGCTCACAGAAGGTCTGCCTCCCCATCCCACAAGGCCTCAATTGGAAGGACACTGGCTTGCAAAGTTCCACAGAGATCACAGGCCTGGGACAGACTGGAAGAAAGCCACTCCCTTTCCAGAGCTCTGTCTCTCCTGGGTCAGGCTCTGGGTCAGGAACTTTATATTTTTTCCCCCAGCGTGTCTGTTCAACCATGAAAGACCACGTCAAGAAGTGCTCAGCATACCCCACACTTAGCCATCTAACCCTTGCTCCTTGTGTGACTTGTCGACATCACCCATAGCCTTTCTTTCTCTCTTAGGCAGTCCTAGGAACTCACTCCTAAGAGAACCCGGAGAGACCAGCCTCAGCCGCCAGGGACCAGGTCCATCTTGTTCCTCCTCCCACCTCCAGTATCCAACCTGAGTGTTCTTCCACAACTATGTGCACTTGTCTTATGTACACGCCATGTCGGTGGCCACTAACAGGGTAGCCAGCTCCTAGAACAGAAAGGCTGATGTGGTAGGCACAGTGGCACCGGGGAGGTGTGAGACCTCTGGCACAATCTGTCCCTAGCTGTCTCTGACATGAAACTTTAGAGCCAAGAACCCACGAGAGAAGAGATGAGAGCTCTTGCCCCCCACCCGCGTGCCGCTCCAGCAAGCACCTCCCTAGAAACTGGGGACCCACCATCTACAGATCCCCCTAGGTTCCGCAGATGAAGTTAAAAGTCAAAATAGAATGAAGCGGCATTGAGAGATGTGGCCATCAGAGCCCCAGATGTGGCTCAGCCATGGCTGCTGGCTGCTAGGGCTGCTGTGCCTCTGGACAGGAATGTAGACCCAGACGTGGACCGGGATGGAGATGGGGGCTGGAAAAGGGAACAGAACTGCTTCTGGGCTCCAGGAGGGGCACAGCTCTGAGGAAGAAAGAGCTTTAGTGTTTGGCTTCTCAAAAAAAAAAAAAAAAAAAAAAAAGTTCAGCCTGTTCCTTGGGGGAAAAGGTTTGTGCAAATAAACATCCCGCCCTCCCCTGCATCCCAAGCCTCATCACTCCATCCTAACACTTCTGCAAGTCCCAATTCTCAGTTTGACCTCTGCTGCATTGGTACTCTTGCTGTTGGGTACCTCCTGCCACACAGGGGAGGGCAGTGGCCGCTGCCTCTGTCTCTGAAACAGGGAGAAAAAAAAATCAATTTTAGCCAAGCAGGTCAACATCTTTCTTGAGCTTCACAAATACCCAGCCTTCCAGGCACCACAGAGATGAGGAAGGGGCCCACGGCCCTGCTCAGTTCCTCTGGCTACCCTCCCCACCCCTCTACCCCCCCACCCCCGCACATAAACACTGCAGTGATAAAGCTTCCTGTCCTATTGCTCACAAGGCCCATTTACTTCCCACTTTGTGTTGAATTTTCATCTTGGGAGAAATTTGCAGATCACTAACAGCAGGACCTTTCCAGAAGCGGCCAGAATGTACTCAGTGTGTTCTCAGCCTTGCAACTTGCAGACATACCTTCTCAGAGAGTGTCATCTGAGGAAGCAGAGGAAACCCGAGTCTCAAGGTGGCTGGCTGCCCACCGTGGAAGAAGCCACGCAGGGCTGTCTGCCCAGCCTCCACTGCTCTTAACCTGTCCCCATCCTGTGTGTAAAAATACAGACAGCAGCCCACACCCGACTGTTCCAGGAGAACTGGCTACCTCTCAGAATGTCTCTCCTGGGCACAGAGTTCTTTAAATAGACCCTGAGCCCCTCCCATCACCGAAGCAGCCACTTCCTTTGGTCGGTCAGGTCTTAGGAGAGGGGATATGGAGAGAGACAGCTGTCGTTTCTTTTACTGAGAGCCAGAGACACAGTTCTGGAGCTATCAAGCCCCAGCCTGTACTGCTCTCTTACCTGCCACACAGACCTGCTCTGGCATCTACTCAGCTCTGAGTGTGCCTTCAGTGTCAGTCACCCTAAGGACCTCGAAGGACACTTACCGAGTTGAGTCTCTCCCTCCAGTCTCCTACAAAGAGCCATCCAAACATTCAATAGAGCATGCTGCGTATGCCACATGCTTTAGCAAATCTAATTCCATGGCTGGCACCTACAGGAATGCCACCAGCGTATTCAAGGAGCGGAGCAAAAACCACAGCTCAAATGGCATGGTTAATGCTGACTGTGTCAGGATTGAGCAGAAGCCTACTTCCTCTACTTATGTTTTCTTCTCAAGTAGCACTGAGAAGACAGCTCAGTTTGACAGTCACTGGGTGGCAGAGGAGCACATCCAGCACCCGCTGGTCCCCTCTGAGGTGACTTTCCTGGTTGACACAGGCACTGGGGTGGAACCTGCCCTCACACCTTCGCACAACCCAGTCCCAGGGGTTGCAGTAGCCAAGCGCATTCTTCTCCACCAGAGGAGGATGGATTTCTTTTAGAGTCCCATCTGGATTTACAGATTTATAGGGATTATTCATATCAGATGAGCTTAAATCAAATAAAAAAGAAGCAAACACACAAACAAAAACAAGCAGGGTGGTGGTGGTACACACTTTTAATCCCAGCATTTGGGATGCAGAGGCAGGCAGATCTCTGTGAGTTTGAGGATCCTCTGGTCTACAGAGCTAGTAGTTGCAAGACAGCCAAGACTTCACAAAGAAACCCTGTCTAAAAAAAAAAATGAAATAGAAAACAAAAACCACAGATGGGCTTAAATCAAGAAAGACACCCAGGAAGAGCATCTGTCATGGCCAGTTTGATATAAATGTGGAACTCCGACAACAGGAGAAAAGATCAGAGAAGGTAGAGACCAAGGCTTGGAGCAGTGGGCTCACTGCCATGTTATGCAAACGAGATGGGGAACCCAGGATGGACACACAGTACACGGGGGCCCGGCTGGCTATCTGCAACTCTCCCATCTCAGAGTCCAGAATCTGGGTCCCCCAGGGGCCTGCACAGCCCTCTTCCTGCGGTCTGCTCCGCATTCCTCACATTCTTTACACTCAATTAAGGAGAAATAATCAGGGGAGCAGGCAAGGCCACAGCAGCACAGCCATGCCCCCACACTGCCAGCAGCATATGTGTAGAAAAAGCTCCCTCCATAGAGCCAGGCAAGAGGGAAGAAGACCATACATCCAAGAGGGAAGAAGAAAGGAAGCATCATGGGCCCGGTGTCCCTCTGCTCACCACAAGACAGAAGGTGGTAAAGAAAAGGAGGGTGAGGGATCAAGAGAAGAAGGGAGCAGAAGAGACAAGTTCAGAACGAGGGGAAGGCGGAAGGCCCCAGCTGTATTCTTCTAACCAGGCTGTTGCTTCACTAAGGTCACCGCCCACCAGCACATGGCCCCCGAGCCCTTCTCACATGCTTACAGTGTTACTCACCTTCACCAAGGACTGTGGGGATGATGTCTGTGGTCCTCAGATCACACTGCAAAAGGATGCTGTCATTTGTGGCTTCGGTGGAGCATGCCTGTTATTTCTTCTCCTCTGGCCTGGTCAGCCAAAGCAAATCCCTCTCAAGTCCTAGACTGCCCCCCTCCTCCCTTTCCAGAAGTGCTCCCCAACAGCCTACAGGTCCAGGGTCTCTTTCTCTGATGTCCTTCATCTGCCACATAAAACTAGTACAGCTCTTAACCTGTGATTTCATTGTCTTAGGGGTGTATTTCTGCATCTCCTCCAGAATGAATGGGAATTAGGTGAAAAGAAGGCTCTTGTTCTCCTGGACTCTTATGTATTCCAGGCACCTTGCTAGCCCCTACAATGATGACTTCACTTAATCCTTTTAACGTCCAGAAACCACTAGAATTCTTATGCCCAGTTTACCCATAAACAAGACAAGGCTCAGAAAGATTATTTGACTGGGTCCAACATGGCCCTGCCAGTAAATCAAGGAAGTGGGGTCTTAACACAAGATGCTCAAATATCGAAGTTCTTGCTGTTAACCTGGCACTAAGATGTTTAAGGACCAAGTCTGCCTATATATCCCCAATGCAAGACAAAAAATAAAGGTGTTCAGCGTAAGGTGGACAGATGGAAGGACAGAATAGACAGACAGATGAACAAGCAAATAGAAGGTTGATATGGGTTTCACAGGTTCAGTCATAGAATTGAGAAAACAAAAACCTGCTTCCCCAGCTTCATCATAACCAATGGGTTAAACCATGGCCCCATTCGTTGCTTTTGTTGGCTCTCAGACCGTGACTGCACCTGAGATAATATGTGGCCACTTGGAGATTCAGGCTGTGATCATACAAGGGCTTCAGTTTGATGCACTATCAAGATCTGGATATGAAATGGCCCCCCAACACACACACACACACACACACACACACACACACACACACACACAAACACACACACACAAAGGTCCCTGTGTTAAGGGCTGGTTGCCAGGGACTAGGCCTTAGGAGGTTGGATCATGAGGGCTCTAATCACATCAGTGGATTAAGCTGCTGATGGAGTCACAATTTGATGGCAAATTTTGGGAAGTAGAGCTAATTTAGAGAGAGTAGGTTACTGGAGTATGCCCTACAAGTCTGTCTATCTGTCTGTCTATCTGTCTGTCTCTCTCTCTCTCTCTCTCTCTCTCTCTCTCTCTCTCTCTCTCTCT
>OU015742.1:93940271-93974120 GCA_907169655.1 Acomys percivali
TCTCTCTCTCTCTCTCTCTCTCTCTCTCTCTCTCTCTCTCTCTCTCTTCCTCCTCCTCCTTTCCTGTCTCTTCCTCTCTTCTCTCTGTTCCTAGCCACTCTAAGGCGAGACGCCTCCCCTACTGCACATCACGTTGCCATGGTATCCCTTTTGCCTTGCCTCAGGCCCAAAGCAATGGAGCCAACTCACCACAGCCTGACACCACTAAGACTATGAGCCAAAATAAGTTGATGTGCTCAGGTATTTTTGCCACACACAATAACAGAAAGTGAATAGCATGGCCACTTGAGGGATTGCTGCTTGTACCTAGAATCATGAACCAGTTTATTATCAGTGTGGGTTTGTGTTGATGATCAGCCTCCAACCAGTAGAAGCTGCAGGAAGAGGATGTTCCTCCCAAACTGACTTTCAGATGAACAGAAAATGGACCAACTTTCAACTCCAGTCCTTCAGTCCTAGGCATTGAAGGGTGAGAGCAGACGGAAGAGTTTGGGCTGGGGTGCCTGAGGATGGGGACAAGGCTTGGAACTCACTAAGTATGTGTCACGTGTGCTTTGCAAATCCCACATACACGAGAGAGCAGGATACGGCACATGTGTGTGCTATGTGTATTGGGGCAACAGGGGCAGGGTGTGGGAGAGACAAGCACACACCTGTAATAACATTGGCTTCAGACGCTAAGAGAGAGAGAAAAGAAAAAAATCCCCCAACTGTTTTATCAGAGCCCAAGTTACCAAATTACGTTGTTGTTTTAAATTTGAGCTCCTCTGCCTGCAAATGGGGGGATCTCAGGTTCACGAGTTTAATGCTTGGCTGGGCCTGGGGCTCTGCTTCCCAACACAACGCGCCTCCCAGACTCCCGGCCTGAGGAACAAAAGTCTTCTTTCTCAGGGCTTTGAAGTGGAAACACTAACTGTTCCCTTTAATTAGAAAGAAACCCCCCATTGTTCCTACGTTATTACTGATGGATGAAGACATAGCAGGGGGAGATTCTGAAGAGCACAGTTGGGGAGGGGGAGGGTAAAGAGGGACCAAGAAACCTTGAATACAGAATCCCCCGGGCCTGTTCCGTGCTCCAAGCCAGAACTCTCTGCCACCTTCTCAACGAAGCTTCTCGGGTTTTGACTAGATGTGACAGTGAAGGGAGACGTGAGAGTTGACACTAAATCAATCCTGTTGATAAAAAGAAATATGAATATGGAGAGATCACCCCGTCAGACAACCTCCTAAGCAGGTCTAGGGGCGGGAACTGTGGACAAGCTGGGACCAACAAGTCTGGAGAGTTGGCGAACAGACTAGAAGAAGGTGTCCTCAGGCCCTGTGGTGGCCCATGCAAGGACACAGAGGTCAGAATGGGCTGAGGATGATTAGGAATTAAGTCTGGCTGGTGAGGGAAATACAGGTAAGGGACCTGGAGGACAGAGCAGAGGACAGGGGTTCGGGACATGTCAAGCATGCACAGAGGATGTGGCCTTGATTAGACTGCAGTGATTTAATAAGATGCTGTCCCCCAGGGAGCTGGCAGCCCTGTGAGGAAAGCATAGAGGGAAGGAAGCGTGAAACCAGAGAGAAACATCGGGGTCCTCACACAGAAGCCAGGATAATGACGGTTTAGATGGAGGTGGTGGTGGTAAGACCAGGAAGAGAAGGGGAGTCTGGGATAGACTTCAAAGGAGGAAACAAGCCATGTTGACAGCACAGATATGAGGGGATAAAGGAATGACAAGAGTCAGACACCTCCAAGTTCTGCAGCCGGGGAAACCAGAGGACAGATGAGGGAGAAAGTATGCTGATGCTGCCTTTTTTTGGGGGGAGGGTGGGGATGTGGGGAAAAGAAAGTATACAAAACCCTCCCAAATCCTCATTCTGTTCCCAGTGCCAAAAGATGGTCTGCACCAAGTCCTGCAGGGAGGGGAGGTTTGGTCCTGACATCTGTACCAGCAAAGCAAGCGACCTTTGCACACTTTCATGCACTTCAAAGTGACTCACACCTGTGCATCATTTGACCCTCAAAAGAGCTGCAGCAAGTGTCAGTATCCCCATTTTGTAGATGGAGAAACTGAGACCCAGAAAGACCTGGTCATTTGCCCCAAGTCACAGGAACACTTTAGGGCACAGCTGGGAGCAGAAACCTTCAGACTTCCAGCTCAGAAGCCGTCCCCCTGACTGTTACCAGCTGGAGGGGTGGGCAGAAGGAGAGGGGCCACACATGCCCAAGTCACTACAGGGCAAGAAGTCTAGGTAGGGCTCAGTATGAAGATCCACTAGGATTTGAACCATACACTCGGCCTCCTGCTCACATTCACATAGGGCGTAAGCCAGGAGCTCAGGGTTGGAAATGCCAAGTTCAATCAGACTTCACACACCACAGATGGTTTGAATCAGCATGCTACCTTGATAGGAATAATGGGGAATCCCGAAGACAGTCTCACGCCAGCTCCATCCATCTGGGCAGAGAGCTACATCTTCCAGGAGAATTTCCCTATCCAGGGTCTCACCGCCACCCCCACCTCCACCCCCACCCCTCCAAACCCAGCAGCAGATCCTTCACAAGGAAATCCCAGGAAGCACCTGTTCCTTTCCCCAACCAGAAGAACCACACACAGGTTGCCAGAAACCTCTGGCCTCGGGTTCTGGTTCGACAAAATCTGGCCATGACGTCTATTGAGGCCAAACAGAGATCCTAGGGAAATGGAATAACCATGGGTGATGGGCCAGGGAGAGACCTGTGGGGCAGTCAAGAAGGGCAGATGGACCTGGATACAAACAAATGAAGGCCAGGCAGATGTTCTACCTACTTCCTGCCATAATGGGTGCCTTGTGGGGTTTCGTTATTACTGTTGTTGGGTTTGTGTTTTGTTTTGTTTTGTTTTGTTTTGTTTGACAGAGTCTCCTACCACTAAGAGAACAGCCACAGAGTCAGAGTCTCACACAGTAGACCAGGCTGGCCCAGAACTCACTACATATCCCAGGCTAGCCTCAAATTCACCAAAACCCTCCCTCTTCAGCCTCTAGGATGCTGGGACTGCAGACACCATAAGCCACCACACCCAGATTACCCCAATGTTCATTAGTTCACTCGTTCAAAGTGACAAGTGTCATTGTGATATTTCTTTTCATGAGACACTTAAACCTAGGCTGCCAACACCCAAAGAAGGCAGAAATTAATCGATGTGTAAGGTGGCATCGTCCCAAGGACAAAACCAGATTTGTTGCTCAAAGATCCGATCAGAGGGAACAAAGCACCCTCTTCCACAGGGAAAGTGAACAACAGTGTCTTCAATCTTCCAAGCAGTCAACGTTTGGTCAGGGATCTATTTAATGAAAATTTGCCCCTTAACCCACCCTTACTCCCCCCACACACACCCACAAAGCTTGTTTTAGAGCTTAAAATACAATGAAGTTAATTTTTAAAAACCTTTCATTGAGTTCCATGAGGCCCCTATTAATTTTATTGTTTCAATAAAGCATTTATTTAATTGTCTCCAGAAGGGCCCTGTTAAATGCACAGATGTTACCTGAGTCAGGAAGGAGGGAGCTAGGAGCCTTTTCCCCTCACCCTTTCCCATTAGCACATTAGCAGGATTCAGTTATTGGATTAACTGATTGTCACCTTAAAGTCACAGAGCAGAGCCCCCCACCCCCACCCCGAGAAAAAGGGATATCACTTCGTTGAAGTCAGAACAACCACAAGTCACAATTGCAGAGATTCAGGCTCAGTCAATAAGGAGGCTGGTTTGGGCTAAGACAAAAAAGAGCTTTCTGTGGTTGTTCTCTTAGTAGCAGGAGACACTTGTTATTTAACCAACAATGTAAGACTGATGTCGCTCATCAAAGATGAGACGTTATTAGATATATGGCATCCAGGCTATAGAGGGAGATGCTAGCAAAAGACATGACCGTTGCCCAGAGCTTGAAACACTCAGTAGAGAACAAGATAGAAACTCATTCACCTCCAGCGTGCTTGCATTCCTATGAAGGGAGGCCGAAGGCAGAAAAGTAAAACTGTGGCAGATGTAGCAAGATCATTTCAGCAAGCGCTGTCTTGAGAACATGAAGAAGAGCAACATGATAGGCAGTGGCCAGAGGAGGCCTGTCTATGAGATGACACTGGCAGCCGGAGACAGAGAAGGAGCCCACCCTGTCCTGGGAAGGCCTGGGGCCTCAGCAGAGCTCTTCCCACAGAGGACATGAGAGTGCAAGGACCCCAAGGCCCTGTTTTGAGAGGACTCTTGCCAAACTACTAAGTAACCAGAAGGCAACACATGGGGAGGCCCCAGGGTCCTCTTTTCATCAAGAATATTTGGCACTAGAGAGATGACTCTGTGAGGAAAGCTCTTGTAGTGCAAGTACAAGAAGCCAAGTTTGAATAGAGTCTGACCAAGAAGCATACCAGGAGATGAGCAGCCGGGCCAAGAGAATACCAGGGAGCTTGCTGGCCGGCTAGCCTGAGGACACACAGACCCTTGTCTCAAACAAGATGGCCAGAGACCGACACCCAGTGATGTCCTCTGACGTGTATACATGCACCGTGGCACATGCACCCCTCACAGTCACATATACAAACACACACACACAGACACCACTACCACCACCACCACCACCACCATCCCACACATGAAAGAAAATTTTTTAAAAAGCATATGTCAAGACTGGCTGAGTATGGTGGCACACTCCTGTAATGCCATCACTCGGGAGGCAGAGGCAAGGGGATGGTAAACTCAAGGCCAATCTCGGCTATACAGCAAGCTCTAAGCACATCTAGGCTACCAGGCAAGATCCATCTCAAGAAAAAAGAAAACAGAACAAAAAGAGGATTACGTCAAGAAATGCCACTGGACAGGGACTCCATCATTCTCAAGATTCTCAAGATGCAGGGCTGAGGGATGCAGGTGAACAGAGCAAGGAATGTTAAGTCCCATCGCTCTTTAATTCTACAAGGAGTTAAAGCAGAAAGAGAAAGCAAAGTTCAGGTCCAGCCCTGGGTCATTGGTAGCAGAATATGGGGACTGATAAGCTATAAGAGAGACAGGAGAACTCCAAAGATTGGTGAAGCCACCAGCTGGGCTGCCACTCGGAGTCAGGAAATACTTGTACATACAAGAATCCAAGAGGTAGGTCGTGCCTGGCTGTAAGTGCCAGCTGACTAAATTACTCTGCAAATGATGGGGAATCATCAAAGATTTTCCAGCAGGAAAATGATGTGTTAGAAGCAGTGTTCTTGGCAGAGAAGGACCCAGACTCGAGAGAAAGGGAGTAAAGACAAAAAGGAACAAATCCAACCAACAGAGTCTGGTTGTTGTTGGTTTTCTTTGGTTTTTGTTTTCTTTGTTGTTTGTTTGGATTTGTTTTTGTTTTTGTTTGTTGTTGGTTGGTTTTTTGGGTTTGTTTGTTTGTTTGGTTGGTTGGTTGGTTGGTTGGTTTGTTTGTTTACAGCTCAGGACTGGGATTTGAGCTTAAAAACATCAAGAGTCCTGAGGTCTAACCCTGGAGCCTGGCCACAAAGCGCAGGGGCCACTGGCAGGGGAGGGGCTGGTGGGTACGCAGGGCATCCAAGGGAGCCTTTACCTCCTCATGGGTCATGGAGGGTCACCTCTGCAAACGGGGCTGGAAGAGTAGGCCAGAGGTCTCTCGCATCTTACTATAGATAATCTCCTTTAATGGAGGGATTTTGTGCAATTTTTCTTCCTTTCTTTTTTTTTTTTTTTTTTTTTTTTTTGTGCTTTTCTGAATTTTTCAAATAATTATTTTAATTCCACACAGTCTCCTTAGATTCAAGTTAAGCCTTTGTAAACTATCATTTCTGACTAGTTTCCTTGGAAAAGGGGGAGGGAGGGAGGAGGGACTTCAGAGCTCGCAGAGGTTTCTGAAGTACTGAACATAGAAGTTGACTGAGTTTGGTTTCTACTTCTTCAATGTGTCTCTGTCCCCTTTATTTTGTCCCCATAGCTCCTCACTCCAGAAGGATTCAGCTCACTTCCTTCCATTGACGGTCTTAACAGCACCGCGCACACTTATCTTTTAACCAATATGGCAGCACTGGGCTTGGAAAGACAATCCCGAGGATATTTGCTGCAGAAATCAGCCGGTTTTGGTGGTGCATGCTGGTAGGATTTGCTGAAGGAGGTAGAGGCAGGAGGATCACGAGTTCGAGGCCAGCCTGGGCTACACATTTTAAAATGTGGGGGATGGAGAGATGGCTCAGAGGGTAAGAGCACTGTCTGTTCTTCCAAAAGGTCCTGAGTTCAATTCCCATATCCATCTATAATGATATCTGGTGCTCTCTTCTGACAGAACATTTTATACATAATAAATAAATAAATAAATCTTTAAAAAAGAAGGCCTTAACAGCACCACACACTTATCTTTTAACCAATATGGCAGCACTGGGCTTGGAAAGACAATCCCGAGGATATTTGCTGCAGAAGTCAACTCCGCCCAGACAGATAGTGAGCCAACAGAGGGAATTCCCAGCAGATCCTCTGCAGGGAGAGGTCTGGGCGCCAAGGATTCAGGTCCTCCTCCTATGGCAGCGAATCTACAGGCACCTTACCTCAGCTTTCCTATGTCAATTTTCTCATCATGAAAATTGGGCATAATGATAGCATTTATCTCCTAGGTTGTTAAGTAGATTATATGATAATGGAAAGCATTTAATAAGTGTGCTCTATCATTAGTATTAACAAGAACAATAAAATAATAAATCTTTATAACCAAACCTTGTTACCCGGAGGCAAAAGTGACTTTAATGAACTTCTGTCTTGGCTTCCATTGGTGTCTTCCTCCCTGCCAGTCCCTTTAGCTGGATTCCCTGCCCCCCAAATCCCCCCTACCAAAACAAAAAACAAAAAAACTAATGAAAAGCTGAAGTAAGACCCAGAATCTGGGCTACTACAGTCACATATCATGGCTGCTTCAAAGGCTAGCCATTCAACAGATCCTTCAAACCCTCAAGCCTTACTCTGTTCTTTTGTCCACAAAATAGACAGTCATTCTAACCTTGTAGTATATGTCAGGGGTACAGGCCTTCCCTGGTTCAGAGCATGCCCTCCTAACATGCTGACTCTCTATCAGGGTCAGGCAGCATAGCTCTTGCCCACCTTCCTTTCCTTTGCCCTTGACTTCCCATTCTGTCCTTTACTTAGGCCCTAAGTGTTTAGGGTGAATCTTCCCAATTACACCGTTTAAACTCCTCAGTGGAGCCGGAGAGCCAAGACTCGAGGCAGTGCCTTGTGTGTCCCCAGGATACAGAAGATAGCAGGTGAGAGATAACTGCCCACCTTCTATGAGTTTAGAGCCAGGTGGTCCACTGAGTGGCCCCGTCTTGATCCCCCACTACACTTCCCAAGCAGCAGCAAAGAGAATGGATGCATCCCGCCGGGCAGTGGTGGCGCACACCTTTAAACCCAGCACTCTGGAGACAGAGGCAGGTAGATCTCGAGTTGGAGGCCACCCTGGTCCACAGAGCTAGTTCTAGAACAGCCAAAGCTACACAGAGAAGCCCTGTTGAAAGGAAGAAAGAAAGAAAAAAAGAAAGAACGAGAAAGGAGGGAGGGAGGAGGGAGGGAGGAGGAGAAGGAGGGAGGGGGGAAGGGAGGGAGGGAGGGAAGTGAGGGAAGGAGGGAAGGATGGATGGATGGAGGGAGGGAGGGAGGGAGGGAGGGGGGAATGGATTCTTTCTCCTTGATCATGGACAAGGAAAAACATTCCTCCAACTACTCAGGGAGCCTTAATCTGAGAAGCTGTGACCTATTGTGACCTACTGTCTCCTGGTCACTACCTGCACACATGGCAAGTGGAAGACTGTTTCACCAGTCCCTGCCAGGCTCTGCCCATCACTACTTATGGATGGCCATCTCTCTGGCTCTCTCCTTGCCACTCCATCCACCCAGGATAGGGAGGAGCCCTGGGGCTTGGCCCTTGCTGTTTTTCCTTCCCACCTCCCCGCTTCTCCGTTCAGTTCAGGGTCCCAGACCCAAAGTAAAACCCTCACACCTTCTCTCAGGTGGCAGATGGAGTCCAGTCACATCAGGCACAAGCCAGAAAATGGAGAGAAGGAGACATCACTGTGACCAGGCATCCTGAGCAGTGGGCACAGCTGAGCAGAGAGGAGGCGGCTGGCAAGAACAGGCCTAGTCAAGAGCTTGAGTGGGAAGGCCCTGCAGTAAGACCCTGGTGCTGCAGAGGCGGTGTGAGCAGGCCAAGCCGTGGGAGCACCAGGAGGCCTCAGAACATTTTGGTTCCTTGGTTAAGAGTGGGCCATGCCCACTGACATAGTAATGGAGCTGAAGAGGCACAAGATTCCAGGCAGAGCCACACCCAAGGGTACTAAGCTCTCTTGGTCTCTCTTGAGCAGAGCTTTCCCATCTTTCTCTGACTACCTCCCTTGAGAGTCCAGGCTTTCATCTGCCCACATTTCCGCATCTTAGTCTATCTCTGTTCAGTCTAATTTCTCAACCCCCATTGCCCATAATTTGGGGGGGGGGACTCTGACTTGGGGCTCCTGTACATCCTGTATGTAAGAAACCTAGCCTTCATTGTCTGAATATATATATGAAAATCTTGCAGAAGCAGCTGAGGAAAAGGAAGGGAAGGCCTGGGAGAAGGCATGGGGGATGGCCAGGAGGCAACAGGCTGGGAATGTGGCTTTCTTCTGAGTGATGGAAAGTTGGGGTGCCAGGCTGCATGGAGGGCTAGTGCAAGGTCATGAAAGCTTGAATTCCCAGTTCAACTTATCCTCCAGTTGTTTCGAGAAGAAAGCAACCCTCCAAGAGAGGTGTTAGGACCTTGGGCTGGAAGGAAAGGCCTACTACCATACAAGCAACCCAAGAGGATCTGATGTCATGAAGGGGAAAAAAAAGTATCTAGGAAACACTGCCTGGAAAAGTTAGCCTTTTAGAGTCTAGGCCAGCTGCCTCCTTTCCAAGCACTGGTATCCTGGCTAGTATGTTGAATTGGAGTGGGAAGAAGTGGAAAGAAAAAACCAAAAACAAAAAAACGTAGTGAATCTAAAGCATGGAGCCTTGTTGAGGTAATGCTGGGCTGAAGGCTCCTGTGTGTCGTGGAGAGATGGGGAAAACTTGGGAACAAGAAGATGCTGTGGTCTGAAACTGTTGAGAAAACAGCTCCAGCCCTTAGCTGGACCCTGGCCTGTGAGGCCCAGGCTGTGGGGCTGGCCCTCTCTGGCCTTTCTTTGGGTGACTGGGCAAACACAGATGAGGGAAACAGTAGCATTGCACAGTGTTCCTGTTTTCCAGTTCTTTGAAATAACTCCTGTCCCTGAGTGGCACACACACACACACACACACACACACACACACACAGAGGCAAATGATCAAAAATTGGTCGAAGACTGTCAATTCAGAAACTCTAATCGGTTCAAAGGCTCCATTGCTTTCTCTTAGGACCCAAAATGCTCGTGTATGTGTCTCAGACAGGGCAACAGAGTAAAGTGAGGCAGCAGGTGTGAGGGTCCTACTTTCGGGGTTTCTGGGTGTATACCACATACACATTTGTACATGCACATTTGTGCCTATTTCTCTGGCTCTTACTGTGCACTGAACTTTCAAACCATAACAGAGACACCAAAGCTTGGCAGAGATATCATAGGAATAATTATCTAATTTCAGAACGTGTTATTATAATACCTACATGATGTGTAATGAAGTTAACAGTGCTTGAGTTATATTCACCAACTCTGAGCTGTACACCACAATGCCAAATCCTCCCCATGAAGGTTTCCTCACACGTGAGCACGCAGAGAAACCAAAGAAAGCTTTTCAAGGAATATGCCCCCCACGATGATGTCTGGTTGTGGAGCCAGCTAAGGTGAAATTGCCAGAAGGCAGACAGACCTGTCCTGGGCATGGTAGCTGGTCTTCACTTTCCTTGAGTAGACACTGTGGAACGGGGAAGGAAATGGGCGTCATGTTGGGGTCACCCAGGCAGACAGTCTTTCTTTGATTCATCGGTGGGCCAGGGGATTTCTGATCCACCCAGCTCCCCCTCTTTCCTGGGGAGCTGGGTCTCCAGGAGGCTTAGTGTAAGGGAACTGTTTGCTGCTGCTCCCTGTTGACTTTAGCCAGTAGCTATGTTTACAAACCCAGGTTGGTTTTCCCAGCACAGTTAATTAGACCAAAGACATCTGGTGTGAGGGCTGGGGAGGGCATCTGCTCAGAGCCTCCCCACTCCACACACACTCCAGGCAGCTATGGGCCAGAGCTGGGCGGAGCAGCTTAAACAGGAACAGACCGATAGACCGGACTCCGTCAAATCCACCCAAATCTCTCAGGGAGAATCATGGCTTCCTTCAACCTGCCTTTCCCATGACTAATAAGTCAACATACTCCCCACTTACTGAGTCTTAGGGGACCAAGAACTCAAAGCCAGAAGGCCTACCTCAGTGCGATCACAGGCTGAGCCTAACAAATTTGGCCCCCTCCTCTTCCAATGTTTAGAAGAACCACTCAGACCTTTCTATTCCCTTTCTAATCGCAGAGACCCTCCCTGCAGTTCGATAGGAACGTGAGACTTCTTAAGGGAAAACCTCTCCTCCGTAGAAAGCCCCTCAGAAAAGTGGTTCCGGGTTTCTCCTCCATCCCCTAAGCTTTACCCTCACCCAGTCTCCCCCACCTATCCAGCGCACTGCCGGAAGAGTGGTTTTCCGGTTAGGAGGGAGCCCAAGTAGGTGAGATGACCTAGGTGGACACTTTCAGAGTCCTAGGGAAGCAGAGAGCCACGAGGGGGAGGGGTAGCGGCTTATCTCGCAGGAGGGGGGAGCTCACTCCAAACAGCTAATGCACTGGCGTGTGAAAGCCCCTCAATTAGCACTAATGATGCAATCAGGGAGGGAGGAAGAGGGACCAGAAGTTCTGATGGAGTCAGCACCAAGCACCAGCACACACTCCCTGCCTGGGACACAGTAGCCCCTTCGAGACACGCGGATGCACACACTCCACAGGCAGACGTGCATGGACACCAATGCACTCGATGTATAAGGTTCCAAATCCCCTACTGGCGAGTCAAAGACCGGGGATATCTCGGCGATGGAGGCAGAGCTCTGTCTAGAAGTGGGGGATTTCCGGACAAGGAAAATCACAAAGTCCTGGTAGAAGGCAACTGAACAGACCAACTCCAAAACCTACTGACTAAATCTGAGAATCACAGTCTCCACCCGCAGCGTTCTCGCAGGTGCCCGGCCGCCTGCCCACACCGCCGTCCTTCACCACACCCAGAACCCAGGCTGTCCCAGAGCAGCCTCACCCGCGGGAGGCGGAACCTCAGCGCCCTTCCCCGCGCCCCGCCCCGCAGCCCCGAGCCCCCCCCCCCAAGTCGGCAGTTTTGCACCCCTGCGATCCCCGCACCCGGGCCTTGGCGGCTAGTCCCTCGGAGCCCGTTACCCGCCGGCCTCGCCCCTCCAACTCCCCGCACCCTCCGGGCCAGCTCCGCTTTCGGCCTCCGGGTCCCGTTATCCAGCCTCGCCACGGGCTGGGAACCCCTGCCCATCGCACGCCGCCGCCCCCCCCCCCTCCCCCGCTCCCCGGCCTGAGCTCGGGGGCCGCGCGCTGGGCAGGGCCGGAGCCGCCTCCGCGCCGCTTCCCAGGCCCGGCTGGCCGCGGGAGGAGGTCCCGCTGTCAGTCAGCGGGGAAGGCCGGCCCGGGCGGCCAGAGGGGGCGGCGCCGAGAACGGGCTCGGCCGGGCGCGGGGAGGCGCTGGCGGAGGGGCGGGCGCGGGGGTGGCTCCGGGCCTTATAAGCGGCGGGGGCTGGGCGGGAGGGAGGCAAGTGTCAGGCCGATGTGCCGCCCGCCGGGGGCCGGGGTCGGGGCTGCCCGGGCCATGCGCGCGGGCTGGGCAGGGGGCCGGCGCGGCGCGAAGCGGAGTCGCCTCGGAGCCTGAGCCGCCCGGGGCCGGGGCCGGGGAGCCGCGCGTGGCCGGCCGGGGGGGAGGGGAGCGATGCGGCGCCGGCGGGCGGCCGTGGCCGCGGGTTTCTGCGCCTCCTTCCTGCTGGGCTCCGTTCTCAACGTGCTCTTCGCACCGGGCTCGGAGCCTCCGCGGCCAGGCCAGTCCCCGGGGCCCTCGGCAGCCCCCGGCCCGGGCCGTCGCGGGGGCCGTGGGGAGCTGGCCCGGCAGATCCGGGCGCGCTACGAGGAGGTGCAGCGCTACTCCCGCGGGGGACCGGGACCGGGAGCCGGCCGGCCGGAGCGGCGGCGCCTGATGGACCTGGCTCCGGGCGGGCCGGGCCTGCAGCGTCCCCGGCCCCCGCGGGTCCGACCCCCACCCGACGGCGCTGCGGGCTGGCCCCCTGCTCCTGGCCCGGGTTCCCCCGGCCCGGGCCCGCGCCTGGGCTGCGCCGCGCTCCGCAACGTGTCTGGCGCGCAGTACGTGGGCTCAGGCTACACTAAAGCTGTGTACCGGGTCCGCCTGCCCGGCGGCGCCGCGGTGGCGCTTAAAGCAGTGGACTTCAGCGGCCACGATCTGGGCAGCTGCGTTCGCGAGTTCGGGGCGCGAAGGGGCTGCTATCGCCTGGCGGCCCACAAGCTGCTCAAGGAGATGGTGCTGCTGGAGCGACTGCGGCACCCCAACGTGCTGCAGGTATGAGAGTGGGGTTCCGGGATGAGGGGGCTGGCTGGTCATTCTGGAAGACTCCTTGGTTTTACAGAGTAAGTCGCAAGGCGTCAAAGACTGTGCCCCGTTGCATCTAGGTGCAGAACGCAGATTAGGGAACCACTCAACACCACCCTGCCTGCCTCTCACCCTTTGGGTATAACATTCTACCCAGCTTACACACGTCCATTAAATACAGAGAGAAGGGCCCCAAACTAGTGATAAGGCGGAGATTAGGAGTTGTGGCCACAGAAGACCCAGCTGTTGGCTAAAGCTGATTGTTGAACACCAGAATAATTATCTCCAGCCTTAGTGACCCATCTCCAACATCCAGCTTCAGTCAAGCTCCCAGCCGCAGTAATAGGTCACCCCCTCCCCCATATTGCTAGAACCTGAACTCAGCTACTTTCAAAGTCCAGTGACATGTCTGGTTTTGGAGATGGTGGTGAACCTCAGTGGGGGATGGGAAGGACTGAAAAGAGACTGTATCTGACTTGATGCTCAGGGAGTCTCTCACTTATCACTCTGCTCACAGGTCATTGGAAGAGATAAAGGAGGCCTTTCCGAGCAGTGGCCAAGGGCTTCCTTGGGACTTCAAGTGGGTCCACCTGAGCCACAAGGGGAAGCCTCGGGGCCTTAGGCCAGGAGACTCAAGGTCTGCCAGTCTGAATACCACACTCTTCAGAGTGTGCTTAGCCAAGAGACTAGGTGGTTCAAAAAGCCAGATGCATCCCCTTCTCCTAGTAAAAGACTCTGTGTTTCTGTTCTTTGGGGACACAGGCAAGAAGGATGACACCCACCACCACCTGTCCATCCAAGGCTGGACTTACAGCAGGCCTGCACAACGCCAACACCGTGCAAACACAGCCCAATTCCCCTCCCTGGGGTCTCTGCCTTGGATAAGACAGACTACTCCCTTTGCAGACTGAAAGGGGACCCCTGACTGCTCTTGGCCAGGTGACATAAGTATGTGCAGACCCTCCCGGCTGACCATATCCCCCACCTCACAGCCTTTCGGGGTCACCTTTCTATACCCAAAGAACTGACCAGAAACCCAGAAGTCCATCCCTTCTTTCCTTAGTAGTGAGAAGGGGGCCCCAGGCTTGGAGGGATCAATGGGCCACATACAGTAGAAGAGGCCGGAACCCTGCCTGTACTCTAGGTGGCTCCAAGTCTCTCTAGAACATGTCCCCCCAGTCCTAGCCAGATACTTGTGATGAGCTCTGCCAGCGTCCCAGGCAGCTACCCGTCATGTGTGTTTATGTCCGGTTTCATGGCTAACACTGACTGGAGCTTAAGGGAGCGAGTGGCTGGTTACGTGGCCATTCTAACTGGAAGGACCTTGTTTTCTTTTCCTCTTCTGGGTTCTTGGGAACTTTCTGGAAACTTAAAGCACCAGCCAGATTCTGAGGAGCGGAGAGGCCTTGAGTGACTTAACAGGACATTCAGTGTCTGTTAATTGTTCAAGGCTCTTTCTTGGGACAGGTTTGACATTCAGTGGGCCTTTCTATGCCTTAGGGAATCCTACCTCTCTGGTCTCACCAAGCATTTCAGCAAGTATCCAGCTAGACCCCCACCCAGACCCACAGACAGGTCCTTCTCTGCAATGCTGTGCTCTCCCCCCCACCCCACCCCCATAATGAGGGCACCAGAGAAAGACAAGACATTGCAACAGTGCACATTTCACCCGTGCCCTCACCAGCATGGCATCTCTTGGAACTGGCTGTGACTCTTCCAGTCCGAGCTTAGAGCTAGCAGCATCCCCTAGCATAGAAGTAGAAAGGGCCCTAGGGAAAAGTAGAAGTCCCTTAGGAACTGTTTTGAGGGTGAGATCCCCTATTTATTCTCTCACTACCAGGCTACATTGTTCCCCTGGCTTCTTCAGGTATGCTGCCTCTGTGGCCAACACGGCGTGCACTGTGTCTTCCTGCCCATGAGGCCTCAGAGCTCTGAGCCAGAAGCTAGAAAATCACATTGTTCTAATACTGCCTAATCATTTAACATTTCAAAACCGTTTTGACTGTTTGAAGAACTAGGGAGAAGCCAGTGGACTTTCTAAAGTACCCCGAGACCCCTTCCCGCCCCTGTCTCGGGACAGCCCTGGAGTTAAGCTGTGGGCTCTGCTTGTGAACGCAAGACTGCTGTGGAGGCCCGCTGTGTTTTTCCCAATGCAGGCTCTGGTCACCAGGGGACTGCCTGGGGTCCTTCTGTCTTGGACCCTCTTTACCCTCCATATGTACCCTCCTCCCAGGATAGATGCCTCTGTAGCCCAGGGTCAAAGGGCACGAGAGTCTTTCCTCTCCCCACCGCATCATGCTAGGACCTCAGGCCTCAGATGGCCCCAGGCCCACCTGGGCTGCAGATTCTGACCATGCTGGAATGGATTTCTCTCCCGAAGAGAAGAAAGGGTACAACTGCAGCGCTCAGCCTCATGCTTCCTGGTGGGGGGGTTAATGGCGTCTTTTTATTTTTTTTTCCTGAGGGGTGTTGATTAATACCTCGTTAACAGTGCATTTAACGACCTCCGGGTGTTTAATAACCTTCAGAAGTTTCCCACAAAGGCTCACACTGGAGCAAGAAAATGAAAACCAGGCCCCAGGGCTGCTCTCTTCTTCAGCTTCCCCAAAGCCCATCCCAAATCTGGGGCTTCCCTGAGCTGACTGGGGATGTGGAGGGTAACCTGGACAGCCCCTCATCCCTCACATCACAGCCCAGGTAGTCTGGTAGATTACCACTGAGTCTAGCTCCTCTGGTGGTGTAGGATTTGGGGGTCCTGGGATGAGAGTGGGAGCTTGAGGCAAGCAGGGCAGCTGGGGGAGGGTAAGGGTGCCCGAATGAGGAGCTGCTGGATACAGGCGCATTGAGGCCATGAGCGGCTCCCTGTCCTCCATCTCAACCCTCCACCACAGAGATCCTCACGTTCCCCTGTATGGCTCGGACAACTCGGCCTTTGTGCTCATGCTCCATAGGGTGCTGCCTCTTTGGAGCCCATTGTAAGCCAGAGCTATGCAGTGTGTCGGGAGAAACACTGAGAAGCAGGCCACCCTATGAGAATACCGCTGTCGGGGTGTTAATGGCAAAGGTTTCCTCTGGCCAGCTGGGTGGTAGCAGGAGCCCCACCCACCCACCCAGGGTGAGGGGAAGAGTGCATAGCACCTCATTATCATACTCTCCTGAATAGACCGTCCCTGAGAGTCACCCTTCACTGTATCTCCCATTTATGTCACCTAGGCACACACGCAAAGAACACCAGATGTGCCTCTTTGCTTCGGGAAGTTGAGATGGTAGAGACGCGACACGAAGTGGAGTAGGGGAAGAAATTGGATAGTCATTTGCTGACCTGTGTCTTAGCAGAGGGGCCAGATCGTGAAATCCTAGTGGTGTTCATTTGAATCCTAGCTCCTGTGTTTATTAACTGTATGACCTATTTAAGCCACACAACCTCACTTGAGTCAATTTCCACACCCCAAGGTGGGCATAATGGCCATAGCCATGCCACTAGGGTGATTACAAGAACTGAAAGATGAGCAAGATAACCCAGAAGGTAAAAGTGTGTGCCACCAAGCTTGATGACCCGAGTTCACTCCCTAGAACCCACAACGAGAGGCAAGAACTGATTCCTGAAAGTTTCCCTCTGACCTCAGCACACATACACTCACGCATGCCATACACACCACAATAATGATACACTGCAATGAAATTTAAAATGAAGAACCAGAATATGCACATAGTACACGTAGCACAGTGCCTGTTACATGGTGGCTAAGCCTGCCCATCTCCCTGAGTAACAAAAGACAAAGATCTGATGTCACCAGGCCAGTAGATGCTAAGGCTTTAGGAACTGAGGCCAACCTTCCTAGGCAACACTGTTCTCCACTGGCTTGAGCTAAAGCAAAGGCAGAGAGATGTGTCCTCAAGGGCAAAGGGGCAGAGCGCATAATAGTCCAATCTTTCTCTGTTCCAAACTCTTCCCGGGGACCTCAGTGACCTGCCTTGGCTTTCCCACAGCTCTATGGCTATTGCTATCAAGACAGTGAGGATATCCCAGACACGCTGACCACCATCACAGAGCTGGGCTCCCCTGTGGAAATGATCCAGCTGTTGCAGACTTCTTGGGAGGATCGCTTCCGGGTAAGCATGGAGGAGGGCTCAGGCCTGGGCTTTTTCTTGGCTGGTTCTCCCTTAGAAGGCAGCCTCCCAGAGCAGCCTAGACTCCTCAGGCAAGGAGGGAGGGAGAGGGAGGAGCATTCCCTGGCTAGGCCACGGGCCAAAGGGTTCTCCCTTCTCCCCACAGCATGTGCACACACATATGTGTTCATGAGGGCAAGTGTGTGCACATGCACAGATGTGTAGACGCACGTACAGAAGTGCATGCATGCACACACACATGCATGTGCATGGACGCACCTTTTTACACTGTA
Source organism: Acomys percivali (assembly GCA_907169655.1). Classification (NCBI taxonomy): domain Eukaryota; kingdom Metazoa; phylum Chordata; class Mammalia; order Rodentia; family Muridae; genus Acomys; species Acomys percivali. The sequence continues at coordinate 93,957,296 of OU015742.1, forward strand.
TAGGAAAACCAGTTTCCCGGGACCACAAATAACCTTAGGGACATCTGGTAGAGCGGTTCTCAACCTGTGGGTCACAACCCCTTTGAGGATCAAAAGACTTTTTCCCAGGGGGGTGCATATCAGATATCCTGCGTATCAGAAGTACATTATAATTCATAGCAGTAGCAAAATTATAGTTGTGAAGTAGCAGCGAAAATGATTTTATGGTTGGAGGGGGGGGGGTCACCGCGACGTAAGGAACTGTATTAAAGGGTCACAGCATTAGGAAGGTTGAGAACCATGGCTCTAGTCCCATACGCTGCTGAGCTGAAGCCACATTCAAGGTGTGGTTTAAGGAACGTGTTTCACTATGCCCACACTCCTGCTGCTGTCTCACCCCTAGTGGTTAGTCCAGCCAAGGGTCAGTTGAAGAGCAATGACCTTTCCCAATGCTCTGGCTTCAGCATTGGGACCTGAAAAAGAGAAAGGCCAACCTCCAAGCTAAAGTCTAGCAGGCCTGAGGCAACCTATGTGTCTATCCTCAGATCTGCCTGAGCCTTGGCCGCCTCCTCCACCACCTAGCCCACTCCCCGCTGGGCTCGGTCACTCTGCTTGACTTCCGCCCCCGGCAGTTTGTACTAGTGGATGGGGAGTTGAAGGTGACGGACCTGGATGACGCCCGTGTGGAGGAGACCCCGTGCGCTAGCGGTGCCGACTGCTTACTCGAGTTTCCAGCCAGGAACTTCACCCTACCCTGCTCGGCCCAGGGCTGGTGTGAGGGCATGAATGAGAAACGGAACCTCTACAATGCCTACAGGTAACGGCCTGTACGTTTTGGGGCTCCAGCCAAGGAGGGGCTGGCAGAGTAAGAGCCCCATGGCAGGCAGAAGGTCAACCCGAGAGAGTAACCTTGACCAGAAGAGCCACAGGGGCCCAGTCAAGAGAGACTGCAGCTGAGAGACTAAAAATAGTGAGCTCTAAGGAGAGCTAGGTTAGAGGGGCAGCTGGAGGCTTCTTAAAATAGTGTCTTATGCAGGGCCTCGGGCTGCCAGGACTGGCATGTCCCTTCTCTGCCCTAGCTCTTGACCTTTACAAGGTTCCTTCTGGCTGAGAAACCCCAACTATGAGGTTCAACTGCCGGGGTCAGACAGAGGACAGTGTGGGCTGGCACATGAGGAAGGGTGGGGAAAGGGACCTCTGGTGTCCCAGTGTGGTCTGAAGTTAGCTGTAGTCACAACTGTGCCCAAATGCCATGCCTTAAGGCTAAGCAGAGTCCCCAGGAGAATGTGAGCATGCCTGGGCCCTGTGTGAGGATTCAGGCTCCCGGGTCACATTGAAGTCTGTATCTAGTGAAATATGAAAGGGAAGGAGCCAGTTCCAAAGCCTGGGCCCCTGAGCCCCTGGCTCCTGTCTGTCATAGGTTCTTCTTCACGTACCTCCTGCCCCATAGTGCCCCGCCTTCCCTCCGGCCTCTGCTGGATACCATCGTCAATGCCACAGGTAAGCCTCAGGACCTACCTGCTTCCTGTCACCTGCCCTGCCCTTGCCCTGTCAGAAGTGGGGACAAGAATGACTCTGGGCCGGGTAAGGTCTAGGACCCCTCCTATTCTAAGGCAGCCTTCTGTGCAAAGGGCCTTCCCTAGCCACCAAGCTTTGGGCACAAGCCCCTGGCTTCAGGGAGGGAAGTAGCTGGCTTCCGTGGAGAGGACCAGGCGCCGCCAGGGTGTGCTGTGATAACTGTACTGCACTTTGCAGGAGAGCTCACCTGGGGGGCAGATGAGACCCTGGCCCAGCTGGAGACAGTGCTGCACCTGTACCGGAGTGGGCAGTACCTGCAGAACTCTACAGGCAGCAATGCTGGTGAGTGACCAAGGCGGGAACCAGGGGGGTTGGGCAGGTGAGAGCAGGTTTAAGAGTGAGTGACCTCCAGCCACTAGGCTGCTGGCTTACCCTTCTTAGGGACACTCTCCTCTCCAAAGGCCACTCTCTGGGTTTACTTGGAGTCGTCACACAGACCATCGAGTTTTCACCTTGAAGTCCCATCTCTGACTGACCTAGAACAGCTAACATTCTGCCCTGAGCACTGGGCTAAGCACTAACACTCTCTCTATGAATGGTTTCCAACCCCTCCGGGAGCTGGCTGTATGACTTACCTCTCCCTACCCTCCACCCCGCCCCCGGGCCTCATTTTCCTCATCTGTGAATTGGGTTCAAAATAATTCACCTAGCAAATTTCTTATGGGGATTAAATAGCCTGCAAGGTGTGTAAAAGCAATTAGCACACTTCCGGTTCCACAGCTGGAAGGCAATGCACAGTTTCCTTCTCTTTCCTTCCTCTGCACTCCTGGGGCACGGAGGGCAGCTGCAGGAGGGGGCAGCCCACTCTGAAGCCAGCCAAGAAGCCACTTCTCTCCGGGATGGGGAGAATTACAGCTACTGTTCCAGGCAGTGGTCCCTCTACAGAAGCCTTAGGGTTTAGCTATGGCTGGCAGTGGGGAAAGGGGTGGGCAGCCTCTGTTTTCAAGGAGGCCTGCTGGCTAGCCTTAGGGGTGGGGGAGCCCTCGTTAGCCCTGTAAATAAAGTTTAACGAGGTGAACAATGGCTGGCTCTGTCCCCGAGGACTCCGTTTATGGGGCCATAAATCACAGGCAACCCTGCCTGGACTTTGGTCTAGTCCCTGGCAGGAGAAGGAGGCAGGAGGGTGGGGTGGCCAGAGGCCCACGGCTTCTGCATGATCAGTCAGCGACTTGGGGCTCCCGGGGCAGTTGGGAAAGTCCAGAGAGCCAGAGGCCTACCTCTCAGCCTCTTGTGGAGTCATCTCTGGTGCTCTGGACCACAGGGAAGCCTCAACCCTTCTCAAACACTTGAACCCTGAAATGTTGTGTTCTGGGTTAATCTACGTGGCTCTAAACCTCAAAATTCCTTGACTGAGGTCCCAGGCCTATCTTAGAAGCTTAGTTGGCCTCTTCCCAGAGTCAGGACAAGTATATCTGAGGGGCTCTGAAATCACGCCACGTGGCAGATCCACGTGAAGGTTTTATTAGAAGAGACATACAAAGACAGTCTATGGGGACACACGGGGAACAGGAGGAATTCCCTTTATAAATTTATCTAGCGCAGAAGCACGTGGGGGGGGATGGGAGGGATTTCCTTTATAAGTCGACCTAGCTAATGCACAGAAAGTACACACACATGCGCAGAGTGTGCACACTTGGCTCAAGGGACCTGAATCCTGCCAGCTGGCGATGACGTGTTTCTGATGGCATGCTTAAGGGTGGCTTTGGTGTTGCCTGTTTTCCCACGGTCATCAGGGTCTTTTTTTGGGATGGCTGTATCACTGCCTGTTCACTAACACTTGCAACACATGGGCAGGACTGGAATCTAAACAGAAATCCCCAGGCTCTACCCCACGCCTTCCCATCTGTATCTTAATAATACTTCATGGAAATACATATGTACCAGGTTATCTGAGAAGCCCTGTTCTAAATGTCTAAACTGCCCTGACCTCATTACCCAACACAGACAGCTGGTATCTCTGAGTGTGTACCTGGCCCACACATGCCTCCATTTCCCCTGTGCTGTTTAAACTAGCTACGTGGCCTTAAATCTAAGAGATGTGCATGGACTCAAATCCATGTCTGTGCCTGGCTGTCAAGCTGGCTGCCTTCATTTCCACACTGGTGGTGTTGGCCAGGACATCAGCATCCTATCCACAGAGTGGTCCTCGGCTCTCCCTCACACAAGCACACAGTTCTCACTTTCTGCTCTTCATCCCTCAGAGTACCAACGCATTCCAGATTGTACCATCCCCCAGGAGGACTATCGCTGCTGGCCATCCTACCACCACGGTGGCTGCCTTCTGTCTGTGTTCAACCTGGCCGAGGCTGTAGATGTCTGTGAGAGCCATGCCCAGTGCCATGCCTTTGTGGTCACCAACCAGACCACCTGGACAGGTGAGCCAGAGGGAGGGGGTATCTCAAAGGAGTGGCTAGACTTCTCCAAAAGGATGTGAAAGGTAGAGGCCCCCCTGCCTCAGAAAAGCCAGAGGGAAGGCAGAGATGCTAAAAGAGATATGTACATGTGTCCTTCAAGGCAGTCACTTTATAGAGCGTGGCCTTGCCTCCAAGGAGAATTTACCTAGACCTCTGTTCATCTCTGCCCCTAGGTCGGAAGCTGGTCTTCTTTAAGACTGGATGGAGCCAAGTAGTCCACGATGCCAGCAAGACCATTTATGTGAAGGCCCCTGGGTGACTGGTTGTGGGCTCAGCTGACCAGCTGGCATCTTCGCCAGTTGTGCTTGCCTGCTGCAGGAGTGACCACACACTCGAGACATTTGCATATCACCTGGGAACCCCTGCAGACAAGGCTGTCATCCCAGAGCCACTGACATGACCAGGACAAACGTGCAATATGCAAAATGTTAAAATGTGAGTTTGCCAGCTGAGGTCTTGAGACTGTTGCTCCCAGCCTGGGAATCCCTGGCTGGGATCTGACTGCCTCTCCTGAGCTCTGGGCTTTGAAAGCAGGGCCTCAGGCTGGTCTTAACTGGGACAGTTCCACGGGCAGCCTCGTCACCGCATTCATGGTTTGAGAATGTAGCCAGAACACTGCTGCGTCTGTAACCCACAGTGGGCAGAAGCTGCATTATGACAGTCATAGAGTGTTCTCTGAGCTCAGCTCCAAACGGAGAGAGAGCTCAGGGATGCTCCAAGATGTGAGAAAAACAGTACTTGGGAAGGCTGTCTCTGGCCTCTCCCTAAAGGTTGCTCCTAGACCAGCCCAGGGGTCATGGGCAGCAGTGCACACATCCATATGAGCCAAGACTGGAGTGGAGGAGCAGATTGCGTTTGAGCCAGGACCTGGGGCGGGGTAGGGTCGGGGCCTTTCTGCCTCATTTGCTTTCAGTGAAAGCCACCTAGCAGCCAGAACCAGGCTTTTCCCCCTCCTGGAGTTTGCATATCCAGAAGCTTTTTTACTTCTTGTTCATTAAATTGTTTATTTTTGTAAAAAAAAAATTAATCAATTAATAAAATGACGTTTCATGACAAATACTCCTTTCTGTCATGAGTTCTTGAGAAACTTTTTACTCGACCTCGATTATGTCTCTAGTGCATTTGGATGGTGGTGTCTGCCTAATGGAGCATGGAAACCTGTGAGGAGCAGAATCTCGGTGGCAAACCCTGAAGATGAAATGCTGTGTTTTCAGCCTCTTCTCCCATGATGCCTATTTCCCACCTGACCCTCCAAGCCACATCCTGAGCATGTGTGAGGGTGGATCCCTTTCTCTCGAGGAGGCTCTCATTTTGACACGTTTTTACTTTCTGTGCACGAAGCCTTAACCCAAGAGTGTCAGCCTTGTAGTAATATGCCAGCAGTCTCGATTAACTGATGGAGAAATAAAGTAGATTTCCAAGTAACCTATAGGCAGATTGGCCGTGCCTGGTGCACCCTCTGCGTTTGTCATCGCCACTGCCCACCACACATTCACAGGCACTTTTCTTTTTCTTTCTTGGGGTTTGGCTTTTCAAGACAGGGTTTCTCTGTGTAACAGCCCTGGCTGTCCTAGGCTCACTGTGTAGCCCAGGCTGGCCTTGGAACTCACAGAGATCCGCCTGCCTCTTCCTCCCGAGTGCTGGGATTAAAGGCGTGCGCCACCACCACCCAGCTTGGCACTTTTCTTTCTTTGACCCTTTCTCTAAGCAAGAACTATGTGGAGAGTGACAAGAAAAAAGGATCCATAGAAGAAGCAGCTTTGATTTTCTGGATTTAGCGAGAACAATCTTGCAGGGGTGTACGATACCCGAAGCAAAAGTGATAAAGTGGGTCTGGGAGGGGAGAAAAAGGGAAGAGGAATCTGGATTAGAGTCTGAGAGTGCAAGGAGCTAAGGCATACAGTATTTTCAGAAAGATTCACACAGAGGTAACTGAAGGCACAGTAGGCAGTTTCTCCCTCCAACTAGTGAGCCTTGCCTCAGAACCCAGTTCTGGGGACAGAAATGGCCACACTTAGGCCTGTAAATTTCAAGGGGAAAAAATTTGCAATCTTGAGTGGAAAGGCAACCACCCAGAAAGGGATATTGCGATTACAAAGCAACGTCTTTCCTCCCTCCAGATGGTCACCCACACATAGCCACCTATCTCTCAGTTCCTGCATGCATTGTTGTCGCCTCCTGGAGAACGTCAGCGCCAGATCCCAACACCTGCTCTGTCCCGCCACACTGTAGTAACCTTGCTTTCCGGGAACAGTAAGCAGGAAGTAATACTTTCATCTGCTGAAGCCTCAGTGACATCAGAAAAGGGAAGCCTGCTGGGTTGCGGCACATGGGTCTATTCCAAAGTTGGGGACAACAGAAACAACAGGGCAACAGGGGCAATGTGGCTTGGTGGTTCTCTGTGAGGCTCCAGAACCAGGCCTAGACGGCCAGCGGCCCTAAGAAATGCTGCCTTTGTTCACTGTGTTATCTGGCTAAAATAACTTCCCTGAGTTTATTTGTCTGCAGATTTTAGGGTGATGCTATCTGAAGAATTGGAAATGAATGAAATTCTGTCCGTAGCCGGTGTCAGCCGACTGACACTGTTAAGTGCTCTGGTCACACTGTCAAACACTGCCACTGTGTCATCAGTTTGCTGAGCACTCGGTGCTTGCCTGTGTGTTACTAGTCAACTCATTACTTGTTGTTCGCCTGTGATCTGTTCACAAAGAACACTCCGGGCTGCTACAGGGAGCAAGGCCTAGCGGACTGTCAGAGCACCCCTGCCTAGATGCCCCCCACCCCCCAAGCAAGCACTGCCTTTGACTAGGAGGGGTGAGGCCCAGCTCCCCAGACAGTGCCCTGGGAGTTGAGTATGCTGCGGTGGACAGAAAAGCTAGGAAGAGGATTAACGTGAAAGCAGAAAATGGGATTAGGAGACTTCGAGGATAATGTACCCACCCACCTCCTGTCCATGACAAGGGCTTATGGCATTTTTATCCTGTGGCTGAACATGTAAAACATGGTTGCCCCCTGCTCCCGGATCAAGAGGCAAAGAGAGTTGCTGGGCTCTGACTAGCATTGTTCTGAGACCATCTGTTCTTCTATCCTCTTCCCATTTAATTCTCATGGCAACCGTGAGATGGGTGTGTGTCCTGACGGCTGAAGAGCCAGGATCTAGACTGAGTATTCAGAAGCCTGGCATCCCCTTCTCTCTGCATAGCAATATCTGAAGGCTGGCGTCACCCACAGGACTGGTGATCCACTCCCACATGCCGCTGGGAAGGAACCCCAGGCTACACCACAGCTTTGATGGGCTGGTCCATAGATGGAGAACCAGGACTGGCATCATCACACACACTGACATCATCTTACACAACGAGGATGTCCCCCAAGGGTCTGTCCCTGAAGGACCTTTTTGAGGTCTGCCTCACAGGAAGCCCACTTCTATTCACCTCTCTAGCTAATGTCCCTCTCACATGGAAAAGCTGCCAGTCTAACTATATGGAGAAAACAGACCAAAAGCCTTCCTAAAATTCCCTCTCATGCATCCTGCATCCACCTGCCCTCTTTCCTCCAGCCTTTTTCCACTCCCATTATATCTTTCTCAACGTGTGGTGGCAAGACACCCCCACTCCAGCATCCAGGGGCCGAACAGGAAACAAACACCACAGTGAATGTAAGATACAGTGACAAGGGTATGGCATAGGGGAACCCCAAGAATAGTGCTGCAACCTGGGACTGTAAGAGCTAAACTTTTGACATCTCTAACCGTGAGAAGGGAATGGGAGCTGTTACCAGAGCCTGGAAAACTCCCAAAGGAGTCCTATGGAAAGGGACCACGAATAAAAGGGAAGTGACCAGAGCAAACAGTTGTGCAAGGTGACTTCACACAGAGGCTCACTCTTGTCACATCTCCTTCCTCCCTCTCATCTCCTGTCTAGAAGACAAACCTAAGTTACAGCCGGAGGGCTAAGAAGGTTGGTGTGAATGCATGGTTGCCAGCCCTCCCAGATGGGCAGTGGTGGGGTCTATGCAGACCAGGAGCCCACCACCCCTCACACTGAAGGTCTAGCTTGCCTTGAAGGGGCCTAAGAGATGTCTAACTGCAGTTTTATTTTATATATTCAACTACTTACTATGCTGTTTTGGTGAAATGAAAGTTTGAGCCCAAACTTTCAGGAGAGTCCTCTACAGCACACTTCCTCGTTAAGGTCCCTCTACCTGAAAGAGCTCTTAGTCTCTGATGAAACTTGGCCCTCAGAAAAAAAACCTTAGATAGTACAATGGTCTGTGGCCCTCCACATACGCAGCCATGTCTATGGGACACGTCTAGGGTGGTGGCTCAGTAGGTAAGCGCTATGCTGCACATGCATGAGGACCCAAGCTTGGATGTTCAGGACCACATAAAAGCCAGGTGTAGTGACAGGTGTCTAAAACCCCAACATCACGTGGGCAAAAACAAGCAGATGTCCAGAGTGTACTGGCCAACTAGTCTAGAAGAATCAGTAGGTTCAAAGTTCAGCAAAGAGAGAGACCCGTGTGCATGTACACGAGCACACACGCACATGCCACGTGAGCACACCCAACTATTCCATTATGGGAAAAGTGTCTTAAAAAGCAGTAGTGACTATAATAATGAAGAAAGGTGAAAAGCTGTGAGCTGTAATAACCCCTTATGGCTTCTTGAACTGTCACTAAGGGTTTTGAACTTGTCACTTTGGGCCTGTGTGATGGCTCAGCAGGTAAAAGCACCTGTTGTTCAGTCCTTGAGACACACATGGAAAAGGAGAGAGCCAAATCCCCTCAGATCTCCAAACACGTGCCATGGCATCTGCCATGGTGTGCAGCCCCCACACCCTAAATTATAAATAGATAAATAAGATGTGATTTTTTAAAAATTCAAATAGAAATCTATATGTTTTAAAATGAATAATCTTGCTATTATTATCCAAAGTGGCATTTTAACAAAAGCAGAGTACAGCCTTTGAAATACTTACCTGCCTTTTCCCCTCTTGAGCATCTCCGGCCCCCTCAGGAGCCCCCTACATCTGCATCTTACAGCCCTTCATTAAGATTCTCCTACTTGGAAGATCTCTTAGTCTTTAGCACATGCTAACAATAGCAGTTGCCCTGTTGGATACACACGCCCCTCTTTCCTGAGCTTGCTGGAAACTCCACCAAAACAGACATGTCCAACAAAGCCACTCAGAAGACATGGCTGTGCAGCAAGCAGTTAGTCAAACAAAGGCATCCGATGGTCCTGTCTCTAGCCACTGAGGACCTGTTCACCTGGACCACCAAGAACATCAGTTCCCTGGCAACCAGCTGACTGTTTAATGCTTTCCACGCCCAAAGAAACACTTGCTTATCCCTGCTCTCCAGTTCTTATCTCAGAGCCGGGTCCCTGTTTGTCACCAGACATTCTCCCCATCCCCATGGCAACAAGCTCTGTGGACAGGCTTCTGGTGTGGAGCTTTCTGAGGATTCTGGAAAGTGTAAATAGATTCTGTCTACCACTTCCCCCTTATCCACACTCTCATTTGACCCTTCAAAGAGCTCTGGTAGATTAGGAGGGCTTGGTTTCTCCTTAGCACACACAGGCTGCCTGGCCACCGGAGGAGGAGCTGGCTCAAGTGCTCTCTAATCCTGCCCTAGAGAGCCCACTGACTTGCCTGGCTTTCCAGCTGGTGGGTGGTTTCCTAGACGCCTCTGGTGTCTCTGGTTCTTCACAAGGGAGTTAACCTCAGGAAAAAGATCTCCCTTTGTCCTGCCTCAACATGAGATGAGATCGGTCTTCTTGTTTATTGGCTACGGGGAGTTGGTGGGTACAAGAAAGACAAAAATAAAGTCCACCGCTCCGTTTGCTTTCCGTGGCCTAGAGATTTAAGTTGCACAGGAGGCAGTGCAAGGTGATCTGTATCCCATTTTATTTTATGACACACCGCTTTGTTTACCTGGGTTGTTTACCTGTTGTTCCCTGGGTTGTATATAGGATATAAATTGACCTCAAATGATCTGATCTTGTCTAGTCATGTTTTGGTTTCTTGGGGTTTTTGGGTGGTTTTTTTTTTTTTTCCTGTCATCAATAAAAAATTTAAAGGCAGTTATTTCTCTATGAAATGGGTTTAGAAATGTTGTAATTGAAAAGAGAAGTTTCACTGGGCACGGTGGGGCACGCCTTTAATCCTAGGAGGCGTGAGGCAGGCGGATCACTGTGAGTTCGAGGCCAGCCTGGTCTTCAAAGTGAGTTCAGGACAGCCAGGGCTACACAGAGAAACCCTGTCTGGAAACAAAACAAAAAAAGAAAGAAAGAAAGAAAGAAAGAAAGAAAGAAAGAAAGAAAGAAAGAAAGAAAGAAAGAAAGAAAATGACAGTTTGCCTTGTATCTCAGCCTCCTGAATCTTCGGGTACCAACCTTTGATGCTACGAGTTGTCTTCTGATTCCACCATTGAACTGTGCAGCATCGTGCAGCTATTAAGAGCAAATGAGCTTCTTCTTTGCATGTATACATCGCCGGAGCACACTATAACTGCTTGACTCAGGTGTTGGGATACTGCTGTTCCCAAAAGGGACTTCCCATGCTGAAATTAGAAAATATTACCCACAATCCTATCACTTATGCTGAAATGACCTTTTCCCCAATAGCCTCTCCCACAATTTGCTGAGATGAAGAGATTTCCACAGGGCACATTTAGGTTAGAAGCTTCCAGGATAACTTTTTGAAGCTAGAGTCTTTAGAAAACCCATTTGTGCTACTTATGAAAATACAGGCTGAGCCAGGTGATGGTGGTGTATGCCTTTAATCCCAGCACTTGGGAGGCAGAAACAGGTGGATCTCTGTGAGTTCGAGGCCAGCCTGATATACAGACCGAGTACCAGGACAGCCAGGGCTACATTTGAGTAGCCCTGTCTCAAAAACAAAAAAACAAAAAAAGAAAAAAAGGAGGGAGGGAGGGAGAGAAAGGGAGAGAGAGAGAGAGAGGGAGGGAGGGAGGGAGGGAGAGAGAGAGACAGAGAGAGAGAGAGAGAGAGAGAGAGAGAGAGAGAGAGAAGAATGTAAACTTTAAGAAAAGCCAAGTGTTGGGCTAGGACTATGGCCATTCTGTAGTGCTTGCACAGCCTGTGGGACTGAACTCAGTGCCCCAGCACAGCACACCCGCAACCCCAGCCCTTAGTGGGTGGAGGCAGGAAGGCTAGGGGTTGACAATCATCTTGGAACTATGGTTTGAGACCATTCTGGGCTATGTGAGACCCTGACTCATAAAAGCAAACACACAAAAAGATTCAAATGCACATAAATGTTCCTGGAAATAGTATTTAGAATCACAGAATGAAGATTATACAGCAATACAAGAAAATACATAAATTATAGTGATAATTGAAAGAAGTAGGAGGCAAACCTAGGCTTGTCCAGTGATGGAAAAATGAAAGCACAAAAGAATGAAAGGAAATATGCAGGACCAGTGCTGCTTATTTGAGGGGGTCCAAGACAGCATTTCTCTGTGTAGCCTTGAACTCAGTGATCTGCCTGCCTCTGCCTCCCAAGTGCTAGGATTAAAGATGTGTGCCAACATTTACGTATGCTATATTTTTACTTTTTATTATTTGTTAACATACAATAACTTTCCTTTTTTAGATTTATTTATTTATTATTTATACAGAGTTCTGCCTGCATGTGTACCTGCAGGCCAGAAGAAGGCAACAGATCTCATTATAAATGGTTATGAGTCACCATGTGGTTGTTGGGAATTGAACTCAGGACCTTCAGAAGAACTGCCAGTGTTTTTAACCTCTGAGCCATCTCTCCAGCCCCATATAGTGAGTTTTACTGTGGCATTTCATACTTACATATAACCATCTTTGCAACGTGGTTTGATAAATGAAAATACCTTTTTAAAAAGTATATACCGGGTATTGAATACAGGGCTTCATGTCTGCTGATCATATACTCCACGACTGAGCTGTTTGCCAAGCCAACAAACAAGCAAACAAAACAAAGAAAAACAAAACAAAAAGGTTTTGTTTAGATAATAGTTTCACTATATTGAAGGAAAAGTTTGATTTTGTATCAAAAGTAGAACCAAAACCTCTCCTTCTATTATATGACCTTTCTAAGAATTATTTCTTTAGTATGAGTGCCCTGTCTGCATGTACACCTGCAGGCCAGAAGAGGGCATCAGATCCCATTATAGATGGATGTGAGCCACCATGTAGTTGCTGAGAATTGAACTCAGGACCTCTGCAAGAGCAACCAGGGCTCTTAACCGCTGAGCCATCTCTCTAGCCCCTTATATGACCTTTCTTTACTGAAATTCTAGAAAGCCAGCTGTGCTGATTACTTAGTACGTAAGAAATCATCTAATGGCTTCGTAGAGGGATTAAAATACACATAACTACAGGAGCCAACAGGCACTGAAGCATTGGTCAGGGCCACCTGAGCAGGGCAGAGCTGAGGTCCAAAGGCTTGTTAAAGGAATCAGTGTGTGTGTGTGTGTGTGTGTGTGTGTGTGTGTGTGTGTGTGTGAATTGTGTTGCTGTGTATATGTGAGTGTGTATATGTATTATATGTGTGTTGTGTGTGTATGTGTGTGTGAACTGTATGTGTTGTGTGTGTGTGAGTGTTTGTGTTGTGTGTATGTTGTTTGTGTATGTGAGTGTATGAGTATATTGTGTGTGAGTGTGTATGTGTTTGTGTTGTTTATGTATGTGTGTGTTGTGTATGTGTGTTCATTCTCTTTTTTTTAAATTATGTGTATGTGAGTCATGAGGTATGTGCACAGAAGTACAAGTGATTGAGGAGGCCAGAGATGTCAGATCCCCCTAGACCTGTACTTACAATCAGAGCCTTTCAATCTGTGTGCTTTGAGCCACTAATTGAAATTTAAAATTAAAATAAGATAAAGACATTTGTGGATCAAACAAGGCATGTCTACAAGTTGTATGCAGCCAGCTGACAGCCAGTTTGTGAACTCCAGCATTAAAAAAAAAAAAAAAAAAAAAAAAACTCAGACATTCCAGCCAGCTGCCTTCTTTCCAGGTACCCAGGCAAGCAACTTCCTCCCCCACGATCCGTGTTTCTTGGCTCCCCCTTCTGCAGCTCACCCTGTGATGCTGCCACCTGCTTGATGAGGGTGATGAAGCATGGTAGTCCTCAGACTCAAAAAGGGCTTGCGAATCTGCCCCGACTGGAAGCATTTCTCTTGCCAGAATGTGAAAGCTGGCGACGTTTTTGGTATTAATTTGTTTCTCCGTCTGTCGCTTGCATGAAGTGTGGCTGTGAGGGATGGATTTGATGCTGTTCAAATATGCCCAATTGCATCTGTAAGCCCCTTCACAGCTGTCAGATGGTGCCAGCCAGTCCAGGGCCCTGTTTCCAGCTTGTCAATCAGACTCCAGCAGCCAATGTATTTATTACTGTTTACTCCTGCAACCACTGCCCTGCCTGGCACCAATAACCGGCTTCACAGGACCAGTGTCAAAACGCAGCTCTCTTGAGTAGGAGTGTAGCTCAGTGGCAGAGTGCTTGCTTGCCTAGCATTCCTGGGGGCCTGGGATCAGGACTACTGAGTCTGTGTCTGCCTTTGGTCTCCGATCTAGGCAAGCTCTCCATCTCGGGAAAGTGGCTTCCTACAATGACCCAAGTGACTTTGCCACACAAAATTCCTCACTGTTCTTAGATCCTTGGGTATTTGACCCTAGACCTGCACTACAGTTGACACCCCAAAGCTGACCATCATTCTTGGACCCCGATCCACTATGTGGCCCCGATAGGTCAGTACTGTCTCTGCTTGTTCTGAACCATGGTAAATTACGTCAGCAGGCTATTTTAGGATCTTGGACATTTTATCAATTAGCTAATCGCCAATCGATAAACAAACAAGTTGAGACTCCTTCGGTAGCCACTTTGGCTTCAACATAGTGAGCCACCTCTTCCTGCTCCAACCAGGACCCACTGTGGTCACAAATGCCTCCTATTAGTTCTTCGTTTATTTTGGGCACTGCAGATGCTGCCAGATGTTTACTCTTAACGTGAGGAGAATTACACTACTCTTGTGGTTGGGGAAGAGAAGGGGGAGAGAAAGGCTATGGGGCTGAAAAGCCCCTGCATAGCTCAGCCCCTGGGGCTCCTACCCCCCTCCCCTGCAGATGTGGCCCAGCCCCCACCCATATCACCAAGTCAGCAGTTCCACGCTCTTCCAAGCATGGAAGGGTCTCACAGCCTCGGGAGCTCAGCCGCAGCACACATGGCTCACCATGTGGGGCACACGTGTGTAACTGAGGTCACGCCTGGGCTCTGCCAGCCCACACAGCACTGGGATGGAGGCTCACTGCACAACCCCTTTCTCGCCTTCCTCATTGACAAGATGAAAAGGGGGGATCCTTTGAATAATCTGGATTATCTGTGAGAGACATTTCTCACACTTAGGACTACAGAAGATCTCAAGACTGACCTCAGAACCTGACTGAGCCTTGCTCGCTCACAGCCACGCCCTTGTCTCCTGATCCTGTCACACTTTCAGGACTTTCTGCCAAGGGGAAACTAAGGCTAATGGCAGAGGCCAGTGTAAACACAGATCTTACATCTGGGTTCAAAGCCTTCCAAAGTATAGCAAGCAACTACCTACAATCTAAACCTTCAGGAGGAAATGCCCACATCCTACATCACCTTGGACCACCCTGTCTCTGCTGCTCAGCAGCAGGAGGCACTGCTCATCAGTCTGTTTTGGCCCATCCTCCTCACAGTCAATGACCTATTGACCCCAGACTCTAATAACCCAGAACATCTTTTCCCTTTCTTCCTTCTTGGTGCCAGGAGGCAGGACCTAAAAAGGAAAGGTCCTAAGCAGAACATGACCCTGATTACCTGTGGCACAAGAGGAAGAGCAAGATACTCCCCAGCAGCACAGCACAGCCAGGGACCCAGGGACAGGGCCATGAGTGCTGACAGAGGACAAGCAAGTGTTACTGCCTTGGCTTCAGGCCACATGCTGGATCCCTCTAGAAATACCTAGGAAATATATATATCCCAATCCCCACATGTAAACCATTCAGCGTGAGTTCAGCAGCGATAAAGAACTGGTAGGAGAGAGGAAAACGCCCTCAATATCTTTCTCACGCACTTGCTTCCCCCAAAATTAAATAGAGTACAGAAATCACTGTGTCCGGATCCAATATGAAAATGGTGAGCCCACGCCAGGTGGTGGTGGCGTACGCCTTTAATCCCAGCACTTAGGAGGCGAGTTTGAAGCCAGCCTGGTCTACAGAGTGAGTCCAGGACAGCCAAGGCTAACACAGAGAAACCCTGTCGCAAAAACAAACAAAACAAAACAAAAAAAAAGTGAGCCTCCTGCATCTGCCATCTGTGTAGTCTCCCTCTGCCCACCATGCCACAGTACAGAACCATTCACCTGGAAACAGAACCCAGCACACTGTTCATTCTTCCTCTTTCTCTCTCCTCGTCTCCTCCGAGAGCGCCGCCAAGGTGGTGTGGATCAACAGCTCCCACCCTCTCCTCCAGGACTTATGTCACTCCCCCCCTCCCCTTTCCCTTCAAAACGTCTCTAATCATTTAACTATACGTACACACAGGTCCTATTCTCCCACGTCAATGCTGTTGCCGCCAAGCGACTGCTCCTGAGAAACCTCCTCAGACCTGAGAGGAAACAGAGTTCAGAAGAGGCAGGTGCACACCAAAAGACGTGTCCTTTCAGTCTCCTTCCTAAAGATGACTGCGGGTAACTTATCTCTGCCTTTGTCTCTAAAGCAAGCTGGAAGGCTCCAAAGCCTTAGCCATGGCCTTCCCCTACGATCGGTTAATCTGAGACCAGGAATAAGTCATTGAAAACATTGCTGCCATATCTGGTCTAGCGGTCAAGAGCTGGGAATCAAGCTCCCAGGGCCTGAATCCCACCTCCGTAACTTGAGCTTCTGGAGACCTTACATAGATTCATTTAGATGAGTTACGTTCAGTTGCTGCATCTGTGGCAAGGAAGTGTCACAGTATATGCCCTGTGGTGAAGGCAGGGGTCGTAAAGTACAGAGCAAGCTTACAAATCACTGTGCCTGCCATACTGGAAGTCCTTTGTAAACACTGTCATTACCAGTCTCGATTCCCAGACCTGGTCCTACCCTGATGGTCCTAAGGGGTGAATCCAAGCTGTCCCAGCTCTGTATTTAGCCAGATGTGGCCCAGCAATTACAGCAGATGAGGCAGCCTGGGAGGGCTGGGAACCCGACAAGACCACCCATCAGGCTGGGGAAGGTGCTGGCAGGACGGCCTCAGCTGCAGCTGCTGGGCAGCCGTCCAGGGTGACAGGCACTAGGCAGTGTACACGGGTGTAGAAACAGACAACAGGTGGCAGCTCAGCAACAGCGCGAGGCTGAGGAGGGGGTGTGGCAGAGCATCTAGCGTCTGGTAGCAGGGTGTGCCTGGCAGCAGGTGGATCACAGCAATGGGCAAATCCAGAGGACTCTTCTGACATCTAGGCAGCCAGGCAACAGCAGGAACATCTGTCTTCAGATCACAGAGTGCAACGAATGAAAGGCTAGACAGTGCGGGTGGGGGGAGAGCCTAGCGTGCAGGAGCTTGAGCCTAGAAAGGCTGAACAATATCGGGACACAGATATGGGGTACATGGTAACAGGGACATCGTCAGAACATGCACATCCATCCAGAAGGAGGGGAGCAGGGTGCCATTGGCTGGGAGCACTGCAATAAGGTGCCTAGACCTACCCAAGTCACCAAGGCAAGTCTGACACTGAACTGTCCATGATGAGGGTGCAGTAGAAGTGAGCTGGGGCCTAAACATCTCTCTCTCTCTCTCTCTCTCTCTCTCTCTCTCTCTCTCTCTCTCTCTCTCTCTCTCTCTCTC
>OU015742.1:93974130-93997848 GCA_907169655.1 Acomys percivali
CTCTCTCTCTCTCTCTCTCTCTCTCTCTCTCTCTCTCTCTCTCTCTCACACACACACACACACACACACACACACACACACACCCTGTTTTCCCGTTTCTTGCCCCTTTGCACACTTTCTTGCCCCTTTGTCTATACTGATAAAGAACCAAAATAAGTTATGTCAACTTTTCAAAAACTGAGAAGTACGTCCGCCATGCCCTAAGCAGCTCTTCAGATAGTGACCTAATGAGTGTCATGGGACATGAGCTCCAGGGGAGGCAGTGCTCTGCTGCTGTGAACACTGCTGGAGGGAAGGAGAGTGAGGCCTCCCCACAGCCCCCGATGTGGGTTCATTTCCCCCATGGCCTACTCTTAGAGTCAACTCATAAGCACTCCACATGCAGCACTCTGCTGCGGGAGGCTGTCTTAAGGACAAATGCTTATGGGAATCAGCCTTAAGGTGACCCAAGGTAGACCTACATTCTCAGACTGGAAATTAATTCACATTTGTCTAGATAGGTAGATTAACCCCACATTTTTATATTGCTATTAGCCTCTAACACACACACATACACACACACACACACACACACACACACACACACACACACACACACACACATTTATATTGGCTCCCAAATCATGCACTTTC
Organism: Acomys percivali; assembly: GCA_907169655.1. NCBI lineage: Eukaryota > Metazoa > Chordata > Mammalia > Rodentia > Muridae > Acomys > Acomys percivali. The sequence continues at coordinate 93,974,764 of OU015742.1, forward strand.
TTTTAAGCACTGGCCTTGGCAGTGAGCATGGGCAATACACAAGGTGACAGAAAACAGTCACTAATCCACATTCACCCCGGCCTCTACACACACCTGCCACACTGTGCCTACCCCCTCAGGTCCACATGGACCCCCAGTTTCCCCCCAGCAAGATAGTCTGGCTAGCTAGTGACTTCAGTGGCAGCAGCCAGGATGCCTCCTCGGCTTGCTTTCTGGGTTACAACAGCCAGTCTTAAACCTTGTCCAGGCTGGAAAGACGGCTCTGTGGGCAGGAATCCACACTGCCTTTGTAGTTCCTGGCACCTACGTCAGGCAGCCTGTAATGCCAGCTCTAGGGATCCAGCATCGCGTCCTAACCTTCATGGACACTTGCATACCCTCATGAGTTACATACACACTACGCATAACTAAAAGTAACAAACTAAGCCAGGTGTGGTGGTGCACGCCTTTAATCTCTGCACTCGGGAAGCAGAGGCAAGAAGATCTCTATGAGTTCTAGGCCAGCCTGGTCTACATATATATAGTAAGTCCTAGGACAGCCAGGGATACATAGTGAGACTCTGTCTCAAAACAAACAAATAAGTAAATAATAAAATAAATCTTTTTAAAGTTTTTTTCCCCTCTCACAGCCTTTTTTCACTTTAGAACCCTTTACTCTGGGGACTGAAGAGAAGGCTCAGCAGTTAGGAGCGCACACTGCTCTAGCAGAGGACCTGTGTTCACCTCTTAGTACCAATATCAGACAACTCACAGCTAGCTGCCTGTAGCTCCAGCTCCTGGAGATCCAACTCTGGCCTCCACAGGCACCTGCACCCATGTGTACATACAACACACACACTCACACATACACACATTCACACACACATACATATATACATACACATACCACATACACACATACTACACACACACACTCACATATACACACATACCATACACACATTCACACACACATATACACACATACTATGCACACACTCACACACATACCACATTCACACACACATATACATACACACACATACCACATACACAGACACTCACACACACATACACATAATTTAGAAAATCATTTCTAAAAAAAAAAAAGCAAAACTTTTACTCTGAGTTTGTATAACCAGAGTATAAAATAAGTATACAGATCACACATTAACTAAATTCACTGATGAAAAAAAATCATTTTTAAAAACAATTTGTTTTAAATCAATTCTTTGGTATAGCCATACTTTTACCATTTATAAAAGATAAAAGAAAATTTGTATACTAATGAACTGGATATATTTGTTTATTTTTACATAAAGAATTAAATCTTAGCTGATAGTTGATCCTACAGGACACAGAGCATATTCAACATTTTCAGAGTTGATTGATTTTTGATTTTGTGCTCATCAATGCTGAGAATGGCACTTTCCAAGCGTATATAGAGCACAAAGCAGCAGAAATGTGTTTAGAGCCATTTCAGAAGTTGTTGGAAATTCTGTCTAACCCCAAGCCAAAGCTCAATGAATAATTACTATGAAACTTGACTTAGCAACTCAAATAGCAGTTTTTGTAAATCAAAAATTCTGAAACAATACAATCCAAAGATATAATCATTTGGCCCTTACCCTCTGAGGAATGGTAGTAGGGTAAAGGGGGAAAAAAACCTTTGTTTTCCTTAATTAAATCATTGTGTTTCTATAAGAACAGGAAACTGTGTGTACAGTAAAAACACTGTAGTCTTGAATCTGAGCCAGCAGTTTCAGACATTGCTCGCTGGTTTTGTGTGGAGTGCTGGCGTGCACAGAGCAATGGGCACATGGCATGTCTCCAGAAATAAAGCTATAGTGGCGTTGTGTGACGCAGCACAGGCCAGCCCTGCCAGGAACACCTGGGAATCATCATACATGTGACTTTGAAATATTTGTTTACATTAAAATATTTTATTACATCTATGCGCTAGTTTATTTGTGTGTGCATCATGTATGTGGAGGTAAGAAGACAACTCAGTTTTCTCCTTTCACTCAAGTGGGTTCCAGGAATTGAACTTGGGTCATCAGACTTAGCCGCAAGCACCTTTACTCACTGAGTCATCTTTCTGGCACCTTATTGTTATTGTTATCATTATTATTATCATCATCATCGTCATCATCATCACATTTTAATCAATTTTTGTTGTGTTGTGTTCCCAAATATTTTACTGTTTTCCAGTTTGTGTTGGGGGGGGGCTTCATATCCAATCACATGATCCCATATGGGTCAGTTTAAGAAGCTGTGTGCTAGAGTATGCTTGCTGATATGGAGAAGATGGAACCGCTAGACATGATGGTGCATGACTTTAATCCCAGGTAGATCTCTGAGTTCAAAGCCAGCCTTGTCTACACAGCAAGTGACAGGCCAGCCAGGACTCTATAGAGAGACCCTGTGTCAAAAAAGAACGTAAATAAATAAATTAAGAAGGGGCCTCCTCCCAGAGCTGAGCCTGTGGTGTCTCTGCAGCATTAGGACTGTGGCTCTGTGATGGAGAAACCTTGGCTTACAGCCCTCCTGGGTACATAAAAGACAGGAAGAAGAAACCCATAGGGAGTTGCCCAGCCTTTCCCTTCTCTATCTTCTTTGAATCTTTTCCTAGGGCCCCATTGGTTAACGGTCCCAATCGCACTTGTAAGAACAAGGCTTGGAGGCTGGAAGATGAAGTCCTTGTAGATAAAGTCTGCAGTAGCTCAAATGAGATGTCCAATAGTCTCAGGCATTTAAATACTCGATCCCCAGTTGGTAGCTGTTTGGGGATGATTTGGAGGCTTGGTCTTGTTCAAGCAACTATGTCACTGGGGGCAAGCCTTAATGTTTCAAGTTGGCTCTCTCTGCCTCCTGCTTGCGGTTGGAGACGTGAGGTCTCAGCTGCGGCTGCCATGGTGCGTCTGCCCGTCATCACGGATTCTAACCCTAGAGCCATAAGCCCAATTAAAGGGTTTCTTTCATAAGTTGCTTTGGTCATGGTGTTTTAGCGCAACAATAGAAAAGTATTTAATAAAAAAAAAAAATCCCTGAAGAGTAGCCCAAGAAGTTCAAAGAATCAAACAAGCAACTGACAAGCACTAGTGAAGACTGACAGCCCAGTGTCTCTTTTCTATATTAATCTAGGACTAGTTTCCCATGGGAAGCATCTTCCTTAGTCTTCTTAGAGGACTCACCCAGGTGGGCACAGGCCAGCCGCCTCTGAACTGAAAAGGGGTCTTGCGTGTGGACAGCCAGATGCAACTCTACGGGCGCATCATTGATCTGGCTAGCTTTATGCCAGCTTGACACAAGCTATAGTCATTTGGGAAGAGGGACTCTGAGCTGAGCAAATGTCTCCATAAAATTGCCTTTAATCCCAGCACTCCGGGAGGTTCTGTGAGTTCACGGCTACTGTGGTCTACAAAGTGAGTTCAGGACAGCCAAGGCTACACAGACGAACCCTGTCTCAAAAAAAAAAAAAAAAAGAAGGAAGGAAGACTGGAGAGATGGCTCAGAGGTTAAGAACACTGTTCTTCCAAAGGTCCTGACCTGAGTTCAATTCCCAGCAACCATACAGTGGCTCATAGCCATCTATAATGAGATCTGGTGCCCTCTTCTGGTCTGCTGGCTCACATGCAGTCAGAATACTGTATTAATAGTACAGGATTAGCTTATAGGCAAGTCTGTTGAGCATTTTCTTGACTGATGGTTGATGTGGGGTGGTTCTGCCCACAGCTGGTGGTGCCAACCCTGAGCAAGTGGTCCTGTGCTGTATAAGAAAGCAGACTGAGCAAGTCCTGGGGAACAAGCCAGTAAGCAATGTTCTGCCATGGCTTCTCTTTCAGTTCCTGCCTCCAGGCTCCTGCTTGAGTCCCTGCCCTGGCATCCCTCAGTGATAGATGGTGACTTGAGAGTTGTAGGCTGAAATAAATCTTTTCTTCCACAAGTTGATTTTTGGTCACAGTGTTTATCACAGCAACAGAAAAACAACTAAGACGGTCACACCAGATGCTACCACCTCAAGAAAACTCAGCATCACCTGCAAACAGGAGGTGTACTTTCCGGAAGCCATTGTCTCTATTAGAGACGGGACTGGGTCTGCTCTAGGGGGCTCGTGGAGCTATTTCCTACTTGATAGAAGACATTCTCTGTGCCTTGGGGAATTACTAGGAGTATGGCTATAGACTAGGAGGGAGGTATGGTTAGCCAGGGCACCAAAACTCTCAGTATATTCCTTTAGAAAACCAGAGAGCCTCTGGGCATGCTGGCACATGCCTTTAATCCCAGCACTCGGGAGGCAGAGGCAGGTGGATCTCTGTGAGTTCGAGGCCAGCCTGGTCTACAAAGGGAGTCCAGGACAACCAGGGCTACACAGAGAAACCCTGTCTTGAAAAACCAAAGAAGAAGGAGGAGGAGGAGAAGAAAAGAAGAAGAAGAAGAAGAAGAAGAAGAAGAAGAAGAAGAAGAAGAAGAAGAAGAAGAAGAAGAAGAAGAAGAGAAAGAAAACAGAAAAGCAGAGAGCTGCTTCCTCCTCTCCTTCTTCCTCCTTCTCCTAGTTCTTTACGTTCTCCACAGACTAGGGTCCATTTGACCCAACTTCCCCAGGCTTTTTCAAGTGCCTCCCCGCCAGGAACTTGACCTTGAGCGTTCCAAAGCTCCTCATTCCTTCCAGACCTCGCGAGCCCGTGAGTCAGCCCTGATACAGGAAGCCACGCCCTTCGAGGTCCTCAACATAGGGTCCTGAGAATGAAAATGAGGGAGAAGGAGAGGGAAGGAGATCTCTAAGACTTGTAGACCTTTTTTTTTTTAAGCCTTTCCCAGCATGTAATGAGAGCTGGGATATGAGCCTGAAGGAGCATGCAAAATATGAATATTCTCTGTAACCTACACAGAGTAACCTTCAGCAATCACAGCCTAACTGCTCAAAGGCTGCCATTTACAGGCTTCTGCGTGCCGTGTAAGTCCCCACGAGCAGGAGTCAGATCTGCGGAGCGCGGAGTTCAGTGCGTGCCCCTCCTCACCACATCACACAAACTCAGGAAGGACCTCCAGGATGAATCCCAGCCCGGCTGTTCCAACGCAGTACAAGATTTGACTGCCGTTTCAATATGAATGTTGACACTGTTGAAAAAGGCTAGCCTGTAGCTCCAAAGGATGCCGTAAAGTCTTGGTGCCTGCAGTTTCATCCCCAATACTACAGAAGGAGAGACGAAAGAAGGAGAAGGAAGAAGAAAGGAAGGGAAGGAGGAAGCTGATCCTCAAACTTGCTATGTAACCAAGGAGATGACCTTTCACCTTTGGTCCTCCTGCCTCTTTCTTTGTGCTCTAACTAAAGGCCTATGGCACTATGGGGTTTTTGCAGTGGTGAGGCTCGAACCCAGGCCTTCATGCTTGCTAGGCAAGCACTCTACCAACTAAGCTACATTCCCCCACCTCAGAAATGTGTTAACAATTTAAAGTTAGCAGCAATAGAGGGTTAAGCTAAGATTAAGACGAACAAGGCCTTCTCAAGTGTGGAACCCCACCTAACTACACAGACCACCTACCCATGGAATCTGCCATGGGCCCAGGTAATGAATATGCTAATTTGCCTCAAAAATGCCACCATTAATTCCTTGCCTCCTTGGGCCCACATGACATTCCCACATTAAAAGGCAAAACTTCTTTCCCTTCCCTTCAGGCACTGGAAATGATGTCCCTGTACCTCCAAGGGTAGACCACAGGAAGCCTTACACATTCTGCCTGCACCTATTGGAATGGCTGCTCTTAGGACAATTCTTCCAAGAGCCCAGCCAGCACACCGTGGAAAACCTTGGATAGGTGGACAGCCCTAGAGGAGTCCCCAGTGTACAGCCAGCATTAACTTCCAGTCTTTGGAGTGAGCCACAGTGACTGGCTAACCCCTTGGAGCCCTCGTATTCCCTGCAGCCCATCTGACAAGAGACTGCAACCAGATAAAGGACACAAGTAGAAAACCTCCTGACTGAGACAGTCAGCCCACAGAAGCATAAAGAAAAACAAGTTTGTCTTGAGCCTCAGACTTCTGTGAGAGCTTCTTGTGCAACGATAGCTAGCTGGGACAGCCTCCAAGAAGTGACATTCACTCGGCACGCAACCTGAATGCCCTGGGATGCGTGCTATGAGAGTGCTGGCTGAGCATACAGTAGGAGCTCTGAGAGTGCTGGCTGAGCACACAGTAGGAGCTCAGGGAGGCTGATGGCTGGGCTCCCTGACCCCAGGCCCTGCCCTCTCTCCCTCGCTCTCTGACAGATGCTCTTTGTGATTAAATATTTGCCATCTGGTTTCAACCTGAGGTCTCCTGAGCTAATGAGGATGCGGATACTCCTGTCTCCAGAGATTCACGACCACTTCCTCCCACTGAGTTCCTACCCTTCCTATTTCAGGAAATGAAAAGCAATTTCCCTCCAGGGCCTGTTTACCCACAGTAACATAGCAGGGTTCCAAACCCAGTCCTACAGCCAGTTCCAATGTCTGTCTTCACTGCAGTAATAAGACAGATATTGCACCTGCCCGCAGAGCCTGCCCTCTGTGCTTGTGCTGTCCGTGTGTTTCTGCAGGGCCTTTAAACATCTGATTAAATTTCATGCTTCAGATGAGAAGTTCTGAAGATGAAAGATGATCAGACTTTCATCTGCCCTCCTCTCTGTTTGGGAGCTATTTGCATCCCCTGGGTCTTTTCTCACCCCTACCTCCCCTGAAAAAAGTCCTTGTACCTCCTATGAATTCCTTTCCCAGTTGCTGGCCACACTCACCTCTCCTGTCTACAGCCCACTCCTGGCATGCTTGCTATGGGCAGCTCCGAGAAGAAGAACCCATGTGGGTATGCAGCAGGAGGCCGGCAAAAGCTGAGAGCATATGGGACTCCAGAGATGCTTCAATGAACAAAATGGGCCTGAGGGCTTGGGATGTAGCTCCATTGATAAAATACTTGCCTAGCATGCATGAAGCTCTGGGTTCAATTCCAGACACCAAATAAAAAACCAGGCATGATAGCACAAACCTATAGTCCAAGCTTGGGATGTAGGGAGTAGAAGTAGGAAAATGAGAAAGTTCAAGGTCATCTCCGTTACAAAGGAAGGTCAAGGCCAGCCTGGCCTGTTTGAGATCTCATTACAAAGAAGAGGAAGGGAAGAGGAAGGAGAAGAAGAAGGAAGGAAGGAAGGAAGGGAGGGAGGGAGGGAGGGAGGAAGGAAGGAAGGAAGGAAGGAAGGAAGGAAGGAAGGAAGGAAGGAAGGAAAGAAGGAAGGAAGGAGTGTGAGCTAGAGAAATAGCTCAATGGTTAAGAGTACTTTTTGTTTTGGTTTGGTTCTGGTTTTTCGAGACAGGGTTTCTCTGTGTAAGCTTGGCTGTCCTAGACTCACTTTGTAGACCAGGCTGGCCTCGGACTCAAAGAGATCCACCTGCTTCTGCTTCGCAGAGTGCTGGGATTACAGGCCAGCTGAGAGTACTTTCTGAACAATCATGAGGACTAGAATTTGGATCCGAGCACCCATACAACAAGCTAGACATCCCTCACATACCTATAATTCCAGTTCCAAGAAAGGTGGAGGCAGAAGGATCTCTGGGGCGTGTTGGTTTCCAGCTTAGATGAGAAACCATGAGCCTTGGGTCTTGGGAGAGACCATGCCTCAAAGGAATAGGCAGAGAATGACAGAAGATACCCTACAGCCTCTGTGAGCATGCTCGGGCACATGTGCATTCGAATACACAGCACATATGTACGCTAAATAATAAATAGATAAATGTAAGAGGCTGAGACCCCAGACTAACATTCCTTCCCAAGATGCTACTGTCTTGGCCCCGCCCAGAAAATGGACCCGTCCCCCAAATTCACCTCTCCTGAAGTGGTGGTCAGTGACCAGAGAGACAGTTTACGAGGCAGTTCCCTGTATGCCCCATCAGTTGTGCCCTACGTTCCTTGAGAAAATAACGGGATCCGGAAGGACCTGTGCCATGACTAGTCTGCCCAGGTTGCCTCTTATTTCCATCTCTTGGATACACATATCACTTTAAAGATCCTGGTTGTTACAAAGAACCCCCGAGCCATTCTCACTTAGCACATCACTTGCAAGTCGTACACGCGCAGCCACCAGCGGACAGTGCTCTCACGCCCAACAACTACAAGGCAACAGGAAGTGTTTTCTGAAACCATGGCTGAGTTTTGCTTCCCTGGGCTTCCATCTGTCTTCCCAATCCCCACCCCTCACCCACCTCCTTTTCAGGCAGCCAGGCTCTTGGAAGCTCTCTCCCTCAAGGGAGAGCTGTGATAAGGAAAAGAGAGAAGACAAGCCTTGGATGTCTGGACAAGGTTAAAGTATTTAGGAGAAGCGTTTTGAGGAGGAGTGGGGCTTCTCTCTATACCCCTAAAAATAAACAAGGATGACGCCTCCAGAAGGTCAGGGAAGAAAAAGAAAGGGAAATGGGAACAGAGAGGCTGGTGGGTCCAGGCACAGTCCTGGATGTGAGGGGCTCCCACAGAGGGCGATGGAGAGCATGCTGACTATGAGCCTCTAGGAAGGTCATACCTGACACCCAGAACCCTGGCCTCCGTTTGTCAGCAGCAGTGCCCCGCCCTCCCCCACAGCAGTGCCCCACCACACACACACACACACACACACACACACACACAGCAGTGCCCCGCGCCCCCACAGCAGTGCCCCGCGCCCCCACAGCAGTGCTCCGCCCCCCACAGCAGTGCCCCGCCCCCACAGCTGTCTTTCCTGGTGGGTTCATCAGCATCTTCTTTATTCCCAACAGCCTCCTGAGCCAAAATGTCCTCTCCTCATGCCGAGTTAACCCTACCCCACCCCCATAATGTCTCAAGACACATAAATCCTTATGAAAAGGAAGGTACACCCTCAACCCCACAGCGCCACCGCCATCTCCTTGAAAAGAGGCTCCAGGCCCACAGCGACCACCATCGAGCGAGGAGTAGTTGTCTCGGTTCCAACACAGACCTAGCTTTAGCTGGAAGGCAGGCGTCTACTCATCCTTACAATCCAGCCTTGGACTTGGCCTCTTCGCCAAGCCTCTCCTTGCATAGAATGGCAGCTAGGTCCTCTGTCCTTGGCGTCACCTCTGTACGTAGCCCTTTGTTCTATTGCTCCACACGTTGCAGTGCATCGCAGTGAGGGCTGGTGGGTTTGCGTCTGGGACTGGAGTGGAGGACCCTGAGACACGGTCATGTCATTTTCACACGCCTCATAACAAACACAGCCGAAATTGGACTGTGCGTCCCATTCGCTTTCTCAATTAAAAATAGAATTCCTCACTTGAAACTGTTGCGGAGAAGGGGCACCTGAGAAGGCCATTCCGGCAAATGGCCATCAGTTCCCACCTACTCCTGGCCTTGCCTTGAGCTGTGACTCTGAACCTGCTACCTCTGTCATATCCCAACTCTGCTTGAGTTCCCATCCCTCCTCCACCCACCCGCAGCCCCCTCGACCCACAGCCCTCCCTCCTCTTTGTTGTTCAAAGAAGACTTAAGATGGGCTGGAGAGGTGGCTCAGAGGTTAAGAGCACCATCTGCTCTTCCAAAGGTCCTGAGTTCAATTCCCAGCAACCACATGGTGGCTCACAACCCCCTATAATGAGATCTGGTGTGCAGGTGTACATGCAGGAAGAACATTGTATAAATAATAAATAAATAAATCTCATCCAAACACTCCCTCACATTCTCATTGTTCTGCCTTAAAATCTTTCTGAAGTGACTGGGCTAAGGTGGGGGTGGGGGACAGGGAACTACCCACACTCCATCAAACCAATAAAATCTTAATAGCCATGCCAGAGATGGCACAGCAGTTAAAAAGCACTTTCCCCCAAGCCTGGTGACCCGAGTTCAATTCATGGAGCTCACATGGTAGAAGGAGAGGGCTGACTCCTACAAGTTGTCCCCTGACCTCCGTCCACATGTGCACTGTGACAGGCACACACACACACACACACACACACACACACAAACTGTAAAAAATAAAATCTTAGTAGAGTACAATCTGGCGATGGCAGCAAATTTTTACATATGTCTAACTTCTGACATAGTTACTCCACCTCTAAAGATCCATTCTAAGGACAGAGGTAAGCGCACCAAGAAATCCTCAGAGACGTTCTTTGTAGCACTGTTCATAAACTACATCCTTCCGGCCCTGACTCTGGGCATCAATCATCTTTCAGTTTCTCTTTTTTCTTATTTATTTATTTTTTGTTGTTGTTGTTGTTGTTTTGTTTTGTTTCGAAACAGGGTTTCTTCATGTAGCCTGGCTGTCCGGGACTCGCTTTGTAGACCAGGCTGGCTTCAAACTCACAGCGATCCTCCTGCCTCTGCCTCCCAAGTGCTGGGATTAAAGGCATGTGCCACCACCACCACCCAGCCTCTTTTTTCTTTTTAATATTCTGAAAGTCCCCAAATCCCCATCCTAAAGACCCCTCCCCAGGGTCTCACATCCTTCTCGTTTTTCCACCTCATTTAGGTCTTCCGTGAGTCACCTACAGCATCTCAAGAGACTCTAGCAGGGAGGATGCACTTTGAGGAGGAGCACAGGAAGCAGGGCTTAAGGAGGACCACTGTGGGGAGACACAGCAGCACATTTCTGATGCCTTCCCCAGCTCAGCCACACTGTTGCACCTCGGCGTGGGCACGACCCTCACCAAAATAGGTTGAAATTTTTCCAAAAAAGCAGTAGGTTGCCCTCCCCACCCCCGTGTGTGTGTGTGTGTGTGTGTGTGTGTGTGTGTGTGTGTGTGTGTTAAGGCCAAGAGAAATAATATTTTTTAAAATAAAAAACAGGACTAGGGAGATGATAAAATGCTTGCTGAACCAGAGTTTTGATCCCCCAAACCCATGTAAACACTGGGAGGGCGTGGTGGTCCACCTGTGGTCCTAGCACTCAGAAAGCAGAGAAAAAAGCTTCTCTGGATAAGCTGGCTAACAGATTTGTCCTTGTCAGTGAGCTCTGACTCACCTAACAGACTGTGCCATGGCGAATATGGTGGGAAGCAACTGGGGAAGCCTCTCAGTGTTAACCTTGGGCCTCCATATGTACATGCACACACATGACCTGCACATACATATGCCCTACAGGCATATACACATCACACAGGAAAGAAAGGTAATCAATTGAGGAAGACATTTAATATCAAACTCTAGATTCCATGCACATATACACATATGGGATATGAAATATTAACTATACCACACACGCATGCAGGTACGCATGTACACACACACATGCTTATAAAGTAAAAATCAGTTTAAAATGTTAAAGTAGAAATAAATGAGGTTGTGTGTTTCTAGCTGAAAATAATAACCACATGGTAAGATACCCCATCCCTTATAACACACACAGAACCCCCAGGCTTTGGTTTCCCACCCTATGTGTGGATTATAGATTGTGTTCCAGCATATAGAAATGTATATGTGTGGATCAGATATTGCCTGCATGCCAGCATATAGAAATGTATATGTGTGGATCAGATACTGCCTGCATGCCAGCATATAGGAATGTATATGCATGGATTATAGACTCTCTGTATGCCAGCATATAGGAATGCATATGTGTGGATCATACTCTGCCGGCCCACCACAGTGTCTGAGAGAGATTATCCCATAACACTCGTGGACCAGCTTGATGATCCACGGTCCATACACAAGCCCCTGTTGGTGGGCACTCGGCTAGTTTCTAGACACTTGCTATCACAAACATTCTATAGTAAATAAATGTCCACGTTCCCATTACCTGAATGTAGGAATGTAGAAAAATGCTCAAAGCCAACATGTGTGTAAAATGTTGGTAGATACTGCCAGATTGTTGTCCAAAATAGTACAGTTAACACTTCTACCTGTAATATATGCACTGGTTTCACCTGAGTAAAGCCATCATCCACCAAGTGTTTTGGTATTTTCTGATATGATTTACAAAGTATGATGTTTTGTTATAATTTTACTTTGGATTTCTTTGGAGGGGAGCACTTTTCAAGACAGGGTTCCTCTGTGTAGCCTTGGCTGTCCTGGACTCACTTTGTAGACCAGGCTGGCCTTGAACTCACAGCGATCTGCCTGTCTCTGCCTCCCGAGTGCTGGTATTAAAGGTGTGCGCCACCATGCCCAGTTTGAATTTCTTTTAGAATATCTGAAATTGAGCAAGATGTGCTTGAAAGGACAAATTGGTGCCTGGATGCCTGACCCCAAATTTTAGCCCAGCCGCTTATAATTTATGTTAGGTAGCTTCACATCAACTGGTCAGAGCCAGAGTCATGTGGGAAGAAGAAACCTCAATTAAGAAAACGGCTCCATCCAATTTGCCTGAAGTGCTCACTCTTTCTTTCTTTCTGTCTCTTTCTTGTGTGTGTGTGTGTGTGTGTGTGTGTGTGTGTGTGTTTTGCTTGGTTGGTTTTTTTGGTTGGTTGGTTGGTTGGTTTTTTGAGACAGGGTCTCTCTGTGTAGCTTGGCTGACCTGGCCTCACTTTGTAGGCCAAGCTGGCATCACATTCTCAGAGATCCACCCGCCTCTGCCTCCCAAATCCTGGGATTAAAGGCATGTGCCATCACAACCAGCAAGATGCACTTTCTTAGTTGATAATTGGTGTGGGAGGTTCTTGATCTCAGTAGACAGTGCCACCTGATGGTCCTGCGTTATGTAAGAGCAAGCCACAGGAGAAATCAGCACACAGTGCTCCTCTGTGCCCTCTGTTTCCATTCCTGCCTCCAGGGTCCTGCCCTGACTTCTCTCAGTGATGGACCGTGATGGAATTGTAAACCGAAATAAACCCTTAACCCTGTCCCCACCCTGCCTCAAGTTGCTTTGGATCACGTTGCTTTATCACAGCAATAAAAAGCTAATTAAGACATTAGTTGATAGCCGGGTGGTGGTGGCACATGCCTTTAATCCCAGCACTGGGGAGGCAGAGGCAGGCGGATCACTGTGAGTTCTAGGCTAGCCTGGTCTACAAAGCGAGTCCAGGACAGTCAAGACTACACAGAGAAACTCTATCTCGAAAAACCAAAAAAAGAAGACATTTGTTGACAGCAGGTGTGGTGGTGCATGCCTTTGATTTGAGCACTAAGGAGGCAGAGGCCTCTCAGTTCTCTAAGTTCAGGGCCAGCCTGGTCTACAGAGCAAATTCCAAGACAGCCAGGGCTACACAGAGAAACTCTGTGTCGAAAAAGAAAAAGAAAGACAGAAAAGCTAGAAAATAAGAGACAGGTGAGTGGCTGTAGGCAATTTCCTTAATGTGTCAAGGTCTTTGGTTTCACGTCAGTAAGTGAGGCCCAATGATGACAGCCGTCCTCACACAGTTACTGCGAGAAGCAAGTGTGTGAACAAAGGCTGAAACATGGAACTGTTCATTCTCCTTCCTGTCCTTTGGCTATTTAATGACTGCTGTATTTTCTTTCTGTAAAACTATCCTTTTCTTGCTGTGGCTATATTTCCTTTAATGTTTGCCTATGTGCCATGTTCCTGTGTGTGTGCCACAGCAACTTGCTGGAGTCAGGTCTCACATTCCACCAAGTGGCTCCCAGAGATCAAAGTCAGGTCATCAGGGTTGGTGGTGAGGTTTTTACCCACTGAACTCTCACACTGGGCCTTCTGTGAACTTTCTAATCGTGCCTTTGCGTTGTTTGTATGTATGTATACATACAGACATATATGTGGTTATGTAAGACCAACACACACACACACACACACACACACACACACACATATATATGCACATATATTTATACACACATACGCATTGATCTTCTTGCAAGATAAGCTCCATATATTTAGGAAATCAACCCTGTGGCCTTGGTGTAAGAAGTGCTTTTTCAGCATGCCCTTGTGTTTTGACTTTGTTTAGAAAGCTTGGGGCATGTAGAGCTTTTGAATTTGTATTTAGTTGAACACATCCACTTTCCCTTCCATGGCTCTTAGACTTGAGTTCTGCACCAGAAGCTCATATGCCCAGAGGCAAATGACTAGAGCTGCTTCCTGTCCTGTGGAGAAATCAAATCAAGCCCATTCTTACACTACCGCAGTGTTCTGGGTTTTTGTCTTGGTCTTTCATAGTCTCCCCTCCTCCCCCTCCCCCTGCCTCCCCCCCCCCCCCACTATCTGCGTCCATGTGAAGCCCCTCAAGAACAATTCCTATAAGGATGCTTCCCTGGTAAACAGGGCTCAACAACTTCCCACTGCCTGTGAGCAAGCTTCACAACACAGGCATCTGACTACGACACCAAATACGCTTGTCGGCTGCTCCACCCCACGCGTCCTCTAACCTCTAGTCCAGCTCCACCCTCAACATTTCCTGACGAGCCCCCCAACTATCCCCACTTCATCCGCTGCCCAAACCTGCCCATCTCTGCTTACCAGAGATGGTCCTCTGTAGCAGGGCGCAGTGGCGCACGCCTGTAATCCCAGCACCCGGGAGGCAGAGGCAAACAGATTGCTGTGAGTTCGAGGCCAGCCTGGTCTACAAAGTGAGTCTGGGACAGACAGGGTGATAAAGAGAAACCCTGTCTTGGGTGGAGGGCGTGGCAGGGGGAGGAGTCCTCACCCCTTCCTGTGATGTCTCCATCAAGTCACGGAACTCTGCAGAGCATTTTGTTTTTCTTCTCTTGGTACATGCATCTGAATTTCCTTTCAGAATTCTTGGTGGTATGTTTCCCTCAACAACTCCAAGGACTCTGTGGGGAAGGGGGACTGAGAGCTGTGTGTCTCTCTCTCGCTCTACATCTGCCTCTGCTCCACACCCTCCGCTGAGGTGAGCCATATACACAGTCAGGCTGGGGAAGCCAGTGCTCCAACATCAGTAAATCAAGCAAGCCAGGCACGGGACTGGAACTCATAATAGTAAATATGGGTTCCCCTTTGTGCTGCTGGTCAAAGCCTACCTCACTCAAAAGAGGACTCGGGTGGATGCTCTCCACCCTAAGTCTCTGAGCCATTGTCATACCTTAACGTCTCCGCAGATATTATGTGGCAGCAACAGCTCAGCGGCCAATAAGACTCCCGCATCATCCCATTTCAAGTCCAAGAGGGGGGAAAAAATGCATGCCTCACTCCCAGCAGCCCCAGCGGCCCTTTTCTGTTCCTCATAGGATGAGATGCCCCTCTATCCCCTTAGATAACAGCCACGGCCACAGAATGTGTTACTCTGATTGGCCAGGCGTGAGCTCAGCAGCCAAAGCTGAAGATTACGCAAAAAACCCAAGGACACAGTGCACAACCAGGCATGAGTCCACAGAAGGAAAACAAGGTGCCACTGCCAATATAGGCAAGACCAGAGGCTTAGGCTCCGCAAGATGGTTCTGTGGGAAAGGCACTTGCATCCAAGCCTAATGTCCTGAGTTTGATTCCCCAGGACCCAGATGGTGGAAGCCGAGAACTGACTGCCACAAATTGTCCTCTTCTGACTTCCATGCCTACACTTACAAAATAAATAAATAATACAAGAATAATAATAACAGAAGCTGTTGTACTGAAATAACAAATATCTGCTAGCAGAACGCAGAACATTACTGTCCTACCGGAAGAGACGGGTGGGCCGGAAGCTCCCACCCCCCGAGCTATTTCTCTCCTTTCGGTCCCTCTTGCCCTAGAGGTAGTTCCAGCTTCCAAGCACAACATGGTCCCCCAAGGTTTGTGGCTCAGCCGCAGGACCAGTGTGAACAGATCTTAACCAAACCCCAGACCAGGCGATGGCTGGCGTGGTCCAGTCAGCTCCAAGTTATTAGAACCAGGAGTCCCAGTCCCAAGAGTTGCAGGCTTGTTTATCTTTGTTGGGGAAAAACTGTAGCCAGAGCCATAAATCATTGCCCAGCTGGATGGCTTCATTGAAATGTTTGTTTAAACAATGAAATCTCCTGACAGACTGAAAATATAGAATGGATCTCCCTGTCCCTCTTAGGCCCAGTCTCACAGGCTAGAGCTAAGTAAGGGCTTCGAAGAGGGGACTCCAGATCGGTTCCCCGCCCCCAATATCAGCCCCCAAAGAATGAAGCCACAGCATAGCTAATCCGAAACAGCAGATAATGCAAAAGCCATGTCTATCAGTCTTTGAAATACAATCTCTGGAGTGGTTCGCATTGGACGTGCCTCCTGAATGCAAGTAGCATTTCTCCACTGATGTGAACATGGAGGCACAGGAGGGGCAGCCGCTGGAGGGATGGATACTTCATGAGGCACGTCAGGAATGCTGGCTCTACCCTGACCAGCTGTAGAGTGTGGGCAGATAGTTTCCAACCTCTGGGCCTCAGTTTCCTCGCTCGTGTGTGAGGGGGTTAGACAGGGTCTTGTGTTTCCTTTCAGCTCTTGCATGCTGGGAAAGCTTGCTGTGGATTTTACAGTCACGAAAGAAAACCTAGATAAACAGGAGGGGGTCAGGAAGAGAGGGACGGAGGGAATCATGGGATGTTGAACTAGAAGACTCCTTCTGGTCTGTTTCTTCCAGCCTCTGATGTTCTCTTCCAAGGCCTTTGCCCCTTCAAGGTGTAGAAAGCGGCTGGCTAAGTGATCAGCTGACAGAACCGTAACACGGACATGCGCATTCTGAGGAGGAGGCAGCGCATGCGCACTGATCCCAGAATGGACATGGGCTGAATCAGACCTCAGACCCAGAGCCTGTGTTCAAGTGCTTTATGGGAGCGCTTAGGACTGATAAGGCTGGATGTGGGCCAGAAAGCACCCAAGAGGCAAACCACTGCCACCATCTCCTCCTCCCCCTCCTCCTCCTCTTCCTCCTCCTCCTCCTCGTCCTCTCCTTTGCCTCTGCCCTCTCCTTCCTCCTCCTGCTGCTTGCTCCTCCTCCTGTTTCTGCTGCTCCACTTCATCTCCTTCCTAAAGCAAAGAAGACAACAGAGGTCTGTGCCTTTCTAGATGAGCACCGTGACCTTGGCCCTGTGATAGCAACCATGACATACCTGAGATAGGAAGTGTGATGTAGGTCGTTGGGGTTCCCAAGTGTTTTTGCAAATATAGCCACCTATAAGATGCATCATGGTGACATCGGGAATACAGCTGAGAGCTCCTGGTGGGATGAGATTTTCTAATAGATGTGTCAGTTGATTCGCCGGATTGTGAAGGGCATGGGGAAAGGAGGAAAGGTCTCCCAAAATATTTGCTAGTGATTATAGGCAGAAGGACTGAGTAGTGGAATACCATCTGCAGGTAAGGTCTAAGGGGTGTCTAGGGTGAGATTTTATGTGGGGGGTCTAATGGAATGTTGGGGAGCTCATTGGGTGTAAAGTGGGATCATAATCAGACATGTCTCAGTAGGTATAATGGGGTGAGGTAAGCAAAGAAGTTGTCGGGGTATGTGTGATTTACTGACACAGCAGTCTTTCCTGAAAGCTCAGACAAGCTACGTTCTTCCAGTTAATGTGGTCGCATAGTGCCCTATAGCAGTCGTCTGTAACCCCTCACTTGAGGGGTTGTTTTGTGGCCATTTGCATTGTGTCTAGCCCCCTTTCTAGGCTTCAGGAGCCGTGGGGATGCTGGATGCTTTCCGGCCATTGCTCCTGCATCCTATTCAGCCCCTTTTCCCAGCACAGCCCGGGACTGGCTGTTGATTGGATTCATGGGTGAAAATAGGATCTATAGCCCAGTGGTGGTGGTGCATGCCTTTAATGCTAGCACTTGGGAGGCAGAAGCAGGTGGTTCTTGTGAGTGCAAGGCCAGCCTAGTCTGCAGAACAAATTCCAAGACAGCCAGGGCTACACAGAGAAAACCCCTACGCCACCCCCCTCACCCCCCCTCCCGCCAAAAAAGAGAGAGAAAATAGAATCTATAATCAGTTTAGCTCCATGGTAATCAAGCTGTCCAGTCTAGCAAAGCAGAAAAGTGTCCTGATCCAAATCCCCAAATGAGGACCCAGAAACTGCAGGGACATCTCTGTGACCTTCAGGTTATGTTTTGTTAGCCTGGCTGGCAGTCTTAATAGTCTAAAGGGAGGTGTTGCCATCTAGTGGCTAAAATGGAGAAGTCACTGCTCCATTGTTCACCTCAACTGCCTAAAGGGCAGTTCCTTCCTTCAGCCTTCTGATGGACCTCAGTTTTCCCCACTACCTCTGGAATGGAGCAAATAGGGACTGGAAGGTGGAGATGGCAAAGCCATGTGCTGGACGTCCCCGCCCCTTCAAGGGCCTCTTCATCCAATCCTTGGGTTCCTGGAAATCATAGCCACACTCCCTGCCAGCCTTGACCAGGGCTCAACTCTTTACTTTACAGCAGACCATGAAGTGGACTCTTCCTTCTTCCTCCATCCCTGAGCCCCAGGAGGGACCGAAGGAGGGGGAGGAGGTGGCAGGACTAGGTTGGGGAATGATGCTCATTCTGAGAGCAATGAGAAGCCCCAGAGGGGCTTCGGGGATCTGATCTGCATCCATATATACCAGTGCCTGGTGTTTGGAGGATACACTGGACCAAGCATAAGAGCGGGAGCAGAGGCAGAGATGGTAAATGAAGTGTAGAAAGTCAAGTCAGTTAAATGATATTTAGGAGAGTGATGTTGAGGAGTGCCTGGTGGTGGATGGAGGGGAGAATGGGGCTGAGGAGGCAACAGCATGGCTTGACCTGTGTAACTAGAGAGATGGAGAGCACCTTCTCCCGTGTGTGCAGCCCTGCCTTTGACCCAAGTTGAAGGAAGCCATTTTGGGTTCACTGTAGGCTATGCTGAGCTGAGAAGCCAAGAGGGACTCAGGGAGAGGTGTCAGGGGCCTTGGAGCCAGAGCTGCAGTCATAGTAGAACGTGGGCTTACGGCATACCTTCAGGAGTCCTGAATGTGCTCATCATCCAGGATGATAACATATGGGCATGAGCAGTCGCCGAGGAAGTGTGAAATGGTGGGAAAGGGACCTGGGGTAAAACCCTGAGAAACTGCAACCTCCAGGCACCCCTGGGAAGGAACTAGCAGGCCACAGGCACAGAACTATTTACTGGGACATGGCCTGGCAATAGTGAAGACACAACACGAACCTCATCTGGATCCCTCCATCTTTGCTGCGAAGGATGACGTCCGTCAATCGTCTACAATCATATGCATCCCACCCGTGGGGGTGGAGCCAGGAGGATACAGGATGCTAGAAGACACAAGCACAGAGATGGAGATTTGCAGAAGTTACATTGTGGGTCATACCTGAAGGATGAAAATGAAGGAGAGAGGTACCCAGAGGAAGGGTATGACACATGCAAAAGTTCCCACCACTATGGCTGGGTAAGAAGTGGGTATATAAATAATAAGTAAATAAACGCTAGACAAATTTCATCTGAGACAACCTGGGTTTCGTTTATGAGGAAGTCTTAAATTCTAAGTACAGTTTCTCTTTTCTTGGCATATATTCATTACACTCAGTAATGGGTCTTATAAAAACATTTTCAGAAGGTGTGGCTAGGTGATAAGGAACCTGTGCAGGGTGTTCAAGGTACTGGGTTTAATCTCCTGTGCTAAAAACAAAAAACAAAACAAAACAAGAAGACATTTTCTTACAAAGCGACCATTGACCATTATTATCCCAATATCCTCCTTTTCCTCTCTAACCCCTCTCATTACTCCCTTCTTCCCGCAGACATTTTTCCTTCTATTTTTATTGTATATGAATTACTTTTATATATTTGTATAAAATCTAGGATCTACAAATGAAAAACAATATTTGTCTTTGTGAGCTTTACTTATTTCACTTAACACAGAGATCTCCAAATACATCCATTTTCCTGCAAATGACAGTGTTTCACTCTTGTTTGTGGCAATGGAACTGTCTTGTGAAAAATTAAAAACTCCTCTGTGTGTACATTCCACACTTCCTTTATCCATTCATCTGTTGGCAGGAGCCTCTGCTGATTCTACACTTGGCTGTAACAGACGGTGGTACCGGTATCTTCATGTGGTGGTTGCGTGAAAACAGCCCCCTCCTCAGGTGAGTCCTCAGTTAATGAACTGTTTGAGAAGGATTAGAAGGTTCAGGAGGTGTGAACTTGTTAGAGGAAGTGTGTAACTGTGGGTGTGCTTTGAGTTTCAAAAGCCCATGACAGCCATCCCACCCCACCCCCAAACCCCGCCCACACCCCTGTGGATCAGGTTGTAAACTCTCACGCCCATGCCTGCCCCCCACCACGATGACAATGAACTAATTCTCTGAAACTGTAAGCCAGCCCCAGTTAAATGTTCTCTTTTATAAGAGTTGCCATGGTCATGGTGTCTCTTCACAGCAACAGAAGAGTAACTAAGACACTCTGTGATACATCAATTAGAGTCCTTTGGGTGGGTGTTTAAGAGTGGTAAAGCTGAGTTATATGACAAATTTACCTCTAGTGCTTTGAGAGACCTTCAAAGATGGTTTCCATAGGGACTGGACCACACCAGTGCTGCATCCTCCCCGGCATTTGTTGTTGTTAGTTCTCTGATGGTAGCCATCTGGAGTAAGACAGATCTTCAACATAATTTTAATTTGCTTTTCCAGATGGCTCATGATGTTAAACCTTTTTTTTTCATATATCTGTTAGCTGGTTGTGCCTCAACTTTGAGTCCATTTTACTAGCCCAGTCATTGTTTGGGTTGTCTGTGGGATTCTGGTTTGTCTTTTGGTTTCGGTTTCTTTGTTTTGTTTTGTTTGTTTTGTTTTTTAATTCTGTTGTTGTTTTTTTGTTGTTCTGTCTTGTTTTGGAGACAGGGATTCCCTGCATAGCCTTGGCTGTCCTGGAACTCACTTTGTAGAGCAGGCTGGCCTCGAACTCACAGCGATCCACTTGTCTCTGCCTCCCGAGTGCTGGGATTAAAGGTGTGTGGCACCACTGCCTGGCGAGTTCTTTATATATTCTAGATGTTCTGTCAGGTATTTATCTAGCAAAGATTCTCTCCCATTCTGTGGACTAGCTCTTGACTCTTACTGTATCCTGTGCTGTACAGAAGCCTTTTAGCTTCGTGCAGTTCAATTTGTTTGCTTGGGTGGGTTTTATTTCCTGGGCCACTGAAATCTTTTCAGGAAGTCATTGCCTGTGTCTGTTTTCCTCTACCGTCTAGAGTTTCAGGTCTAAGGTGAAGTAGCCTCTGATCCATTTGTAGTTGGGTTGCATGCAGAATGAGAGATGGAGACTGAATTTCCTTCCCTATATGAATGGCCAGGCTGTCATTGTGCTGGTGGATGTTTTGGAATCTTTGTCAAAAGTCAGAGCAGAAAGATAAATCTGATTATCAAACTCTTTATGAAACCAACAAAAAGAAAAGGGAGAAGACTCAGGTTAATAAAATTACAGGTATGGCTGGAGAGATGGCTCAGTGGTTAAGAGCACTTGTTCTTTCAGAAGACCTGGGTTCAATTCCTAGCACCCACATGGTGGCTCACGCCAACTTCAGGGATATGATGCCTGACCCCTTGGGCACCAGGTATGAGATCCTGTCTCAAAAATAACAATAATAAATAATAAATAATAATAACAATAGAAATGGATGACTTTCTAGACAAATGTGATCAACTGCCAAATTAAGCCCCAAGCATATAAGCAAGCTGAGGGGACTTGACTGTGTGGGTTCACTTCTGGGTCATCTCTTCTGTTCCACTAGGCTACACTCTGTTTTCACGACTGTACTGTTTTGTTACTGTGGCTCTGAAGGAAACCTTGAAATCAGGTACGGTGCTACCTCCAACAGTGCTCTTTCTGCTAAGGATTGCTTTGACTGTACTGAATCTGTTATTCTAATGGGTTTGCTTCATTTTGGGGTGTGTGTGTGTGTGTGTGTGTGTGGGTGGGTGTCTGTCTATCTGTCTGTCTGTCGGCTTGCTTGTCTGTCTGGTGTTCTGTGCTTGGATTCAGCATTTGTAATTAGGATATTGGTCAGATTATTTTAATCACTCATATTCTTTCAGTTGAAACGTTTGCAATGTTCAAGCAGGACTATGTTGCAGTACTGTTGATGTTGTTCCTTTCTACTAGACTGGAAGTATAGCTTAGTAGCTAAACTCAAAACTCACAAGCTCAGGGCAGCAGACAGAAAGATCACTCGAGCCCACCACAAGTTCAAGATCAGCCTGGGCGACACAGTGAATTCCTGCATCAAGAAGAGCAATTCTTGGATTGCTCAGTGAGCAAAGGAACTTGCCATCTAGTCAGGCAGCCTGAGTTCAGTCCTGGGGATCTACATGGTGAAAGGAGAGATCCGACTCTAGCAAGCTGTCATCTGACACACACCACACACACACACACCCCACACCAGACACACCACATACCACATACCCACACACAGACAGACAGACACATACACACACCACATATCATACACACCGCACACACTACACACACCACGCACACACACCACACACACTGCATACCACACACATCACGCGCACACACATGCACACACACATCACACACCACACACACACCACATACACACACACACCACACACACACATACCACATACACCACACACAAATAAATAAATAAGCAGACCTTTCAACCTTTAGTGTCTTTTATGCATACTTGTTTATGTTTTGTTTAATAACTGTAAAAATAATGCATAATAAATACAATACAATCTAGAAACAGAAACCAACTTCTAGGAAGCATAGCATAGTCACACTCTACTATGCCTGACCCCGCCTCTTCCCTCATTGTACATAACGTGGGAGGAGCTGTTGCAGCCCTGTCTGGTTCCAACACATCTTCCTCTCCTTACTGGAGGATCATTTTCCCCAGGCCCACAAGCACATATAGCTTTTATATTTTCCATCCACAAACTTAATCTCTCTCACAGTCCAAGCTCCCACAGGGATGAGATGAAATGGAAAGTCTGTGACTCTCTGGTCAGTTACCTCTTATCTTGTCTTTGATGTCTGGACATCTGGACCTACAAGCACATGTACCTTATCAAAACATTTCTCCATTTTGTTTTGCTTAAGTCGGTTTCTATAGGCCTAGATAAAAAAAAAAAAAAAGCCTGCTCTCTCCTCCTGTGACATCAAAATGAGTTGCCTCTGAAAACTATAGTGAAAGCATGCACACTGGGCTCAGTGCTCGGCTAGCATGTGTGGAGCCCTGGGCTCACCCCCGGCCCTGTGAGGATGGGGTGCCTCTCATGCTGGTCTTTGTTTGCTTTGGGGAGTTTGTGGGCTTTG
>OU015742.1:93997858-94013311 GCA_907169655.1 Acomys percivali
ACAAGGCTCCAAGTAGCCCAGGCTGGCCTAGCATACACTATCTGTAGCCCAGGATGTACTTGAGTTCCAGGATGTGCTTAAGTTCCTTTTTTCCATTTCCTAAGTGCTGGGATTGCAGGCATTCACCAGCATCTTCCACTCTTACTTTCTACTTGGCCCTGATAGAGGCATTTGTATGTGTGCGTGTGCATGTGCACTCACCTGTATGTGGGGAGCCTGACTCTTGCATCTGCCTTAGTGTGTGAGTACCTCACTCGGCCACCTAATGACTGAAACAATGGAAGTACATCCCTCTTATGTGATGATAGAACTGCACAACTGCATGGAGTTAATTGGATCTCATTTCATGAGGCACAACTGTTTTGTGATTTTTTTTTTAGCTAGCTTAAACTCGTTAGTAAAATTTGTTCTACTTTGGCTTTCTTCTATATCTGTCTATTTAAAGTGAAAGAACAGAAACAAAGTGACTATGAAAACACTTGTAGGTACTTTTTACCAAGATTGGGTAGAGAGTTACATGGACATGCGATGAAAATGTAACATTTCCACCATGAAATATGAATAGTCTTTTCTCCTTAAGAAACAGACCGGAGCCAGGTGTGCGCCCCAGCACTCGGGAGGCAGAGGCAGGCACATCACTATGAGTTTGAGGCCAGCCTGTCTACAAAGTGAGTCCAGGACAGCCAAGGCTACACAGAGAAACCCTGTCTTGAAAATAAATAAATAAATAAATAGTCAATGTTTCATCAGCTTATCAGAACTCTATTGATCTCATTTTTATATGCCTTAAATCATTTTTGTATCTCTACAACTTGTATTTATGTACCTTAAAACTTTTCTTAACATTCTCTAACCTTTATCACTTGCACTTACCATTTAAACACTTTCTGAGACCCTCAAATACTTTCTTTATTATCAACTTTGAAATACTTTCTTAGACCTTCTAGCATTTGTAAAACACCGTCTTGGTCCTTCTAATATTTTACATTCTCCTAACTTAAACTTTCATATCCTCAGACCTTACGTAAACTTTATATTATTCCTTTTCTCCAGTTATTCACCAATTTTAGAGATGCAATTAATTCCTAGGAGCAGCCATCCAAATGAAGGACTAGTAAAAAGTTACACTGAAATCTGTCTACCCTTTTAAAATGAAGCCTGTGAGCCACGCAAGCTTGTCTGTCTTTTTAAATAAGAGAAGATACCTAATACCTAATAGTTTTAACAATCTACTGAATTGACTAATGAACTAACAGTGGGTCTAATTTTTCTCTAGTTGTCAAGCTACCATTAGCTTGGCCATCAATATGATCAGAGACCTGAGAAGGAAAAATTGTAACCCAGATAAATATATATGTATATATATATGTATGTATGTATGTATGTATATACACACATATATATATATATAAATTAAAATGGCAGAGATGACTAGCAAGTCTACCACCTAGACAACTGTCTCACCCAGGCTCCTGTGATTTCCTGGTATCAGGGCAGAGGCAGTCTGGCCATCAGGCACAGAAGACGAGAGGCTGTTTCTGTGGAAGAAGAACACGAGAGACTGACCTCACCTCATTTTCAGCAACATGAGAACTAACTCTCCAGATGTCCATCTTGTTGTCCACAGTCCATGCTGGGCCTAGCACCAGGTGAAGCATTGGGGCAGTTTGCCCGGTGGGTAGAAATACCACAATCCAGTGTTATAGTCATCTGCTATGCCAAAAATCTTCTCGGAGACCTTAGGAAGTTAGGATGTGGGAATCTCTGTCCTAATTACTTTAAATATATTTAATGCCATATTCATCAGATCTCTGTCAAGTTTGAGGGCCAACATATCTATCTGAGCTGAATCCTTGTCTGTCTTTAGCTGTATGCTATAAACCACATCCTAAAAACTTAAGACTGGATTTCATGCCTTATAATCTTCAGGCAAGTGTCTGCCTATAGGATAATCTTTCTATTTTTAGTATATCCGAATTGTTTACATCGACTGATTAATTTAGAAAACACCCATGGTTAACCGAACTTGTATCTAATAAAACCATAAGTTGCGGTTACCCTAACAGTTTGTGATAGTAGCTTTTACAAGAACTGGAACTTTACATATCATTTTTAAGAATTACATAAGTACAAAATCTTAAAAGAATTGATATATATGTGCTGTAATCAAAATATAACCTTCCTTAACTAAAAACTGAC
The DNA here is from genome assembly GCA_907169655.1 of Acomys percivali. Taxonomy (NCBI): domain Eukaryota; kingdom Metazoa; phylum Chordata; class Mammalia; order Rodentia; family Muridae; genus Acomys; species Acomys percivali. Next base: position 94,000,058 of record OU015742.1, read on the forward strand.
CATCAATTTGTATCTCCCAGTTATATATGTAATAATTGAGTCATTTACCTTTGTTTAATTTTGAAACAAAGGAGGCCAAATAAATCACCTCCTGACACTCAATCATGACCATCAGCACAGCCAAAGATATTTTAAGAATACAATCATTCATGAGGCAGCTGATAATCTGCACATCTCAATTATTTTTAACAGTTAATAATAAAATGACAACCATTAAATTGGAGCTCCTTTACATCAGCATCAAAATCTCTAAATACAGGGCCTGGAAACTTTTCTGACTCCCATATGGCATATCATTATAGAATGCAACAGTTTTCTAAAAAGAAAATTTATCAATGTTACTAACATATTTAACTCGTAATTTACAGAAGTTTCCTTTAAGTCACTAGTACTCTGTATTGACTGCAAAGGGCATAATTAATACAAATGAGTCTTTTTGTGTTTGTTTAAGAGTGAAGTCATATCTGGGCGATGGTGGCACACACCTTTAATCCCAGCACTTGGGAGGCAGAGGCAGGTGGATCTCTGTGAGTTCGAGGCCAGCCTGGTCTAAAGTAAGTCCAGGACAGTCAAGGCTGCACAGAAAAACCCTGTCTCAAAAAAAACAAAATAAAACAAAGCAAAAAAAGAGTGAAGTCATAGAGTATAATCATAATTTTTAGAAGTCAAATCCAGAATTTTAACAGTGTAAACAATTGAATATCTCTATAGTTAATATATCTCAACTTAAAGGTATCTTCAGAATCACTCATTTTTCAAATCTGCAATATAGTAGTCTGTTAATTTGAATTGACTTTATAACCTTAAAATTTTACCACCAAATAAAGAATATTTTGAACTATAATTGAATCACATAGCATCTGTGTTACAAATGCACATGCACTCATATATTTTAAACAAGAGTTTGAACCTAAATTTTAAACATCACACTTAATAAGCAAATTATAAATCCTTAGGTAAGAGTTCACAGATATATGCTGGAGGTGCAGTTTTAATACCTTTATTAAAGAAGCATTGGTTTAAATTTTGTCTTTTATTTGTCTAGTATTGTCCTCAGTTGGCTTATTTCATTTGCTATTTAGAGTGGCACCAGCCTTAAATTACAAGCTTAAGTCAACTATTTGTAACAGACATTAAAGATTTTTAACCATATCCAATAACCGATAATTTATAACCAATATATACACAACAATAAATGTATACCTTTAAAGCCAATCAGAAACAAACATGCAGTAAAATAGACAGAACTTTCTAAACGTTTTTTCCTAGCTCTAGTTTCAAGGGAGGAACATCTTGCCAACTGCCTGGTTAGCACATTACAGTTCTCATTAATCTTATAGCGTAATTTTTAAAGGATCTTACACCTACATGTTAAATGTTATGAAAGATAATAGAGAATTAGGACTGTCTGAGTTTGGCATCCTGCCCAGGATGTTTCTGCACACAAGCCCCTGTTGAAAATGCACAGGCCCCGGGGCTGGAGAGATGGCTCAGAGGTTAAGAACACTGACTGCTCATCCAGAGTCCTGAGTTCAATTCCCAGCAACCACATGGTGGCTCATAACCATCTATAATGTGATCTAATGCCCTTTTCTGCCATGCAGGCAAGTGCTGTATACAAAATAAATAAATCTTGAAAAAAGAAAAAAGAAAATGCACAGCCCCCATAGTGAAAGTTATGCAGAGCCCATTGCTAAGGAGTCCAAGGAGTGACACTGCTTACTACCCAGTCCCTGGAAAGAACCATCACATTAGCTCCCACTGCTCAGCCACCCCACCCGACCCCGTTGTGGGTAGTGACCCTGCACTCACCATGTTGGGGCTTCTGGGCTTGCTGGAGTTCAGTGCCCATCATTAGGAGTTCAGGCAGCCCCTGGCTTGTGGCCAGTTTGATCTGGGCTGGAAACTCCCAACCTGACTCCAAGGACAGAGCTAGTTTATCAGTTTTTGATGTTTCTTTTTCTTGAGACTCTTTGAAATGAGTTACAACTAATGACCAGCAGATGAAGTTTGGCCCTTTTTCGCCTCCCAGAATATAAAACATTATTTAAACAATTAAGCAAATTTTCTTAAAAATTGTCCGTCATGAGGGAAAAGGGAGTTGTCACAGTTTGTCATTAAATCTAGAAGGGTGGGGGCGGTCTGTCCCATCATCCATCCAAGTCTCAATCAGATAAAGGGCAACAGAAAGACGTAAACCAGAGGGCAACCAGACAAAGACAAGAGTAACAGAAACTGCGTGCCCATGATCCGATCCCAAACAAAATGTACGAAAATGGGACATCGGCGCCATGCCATGCTGCGGAAGCAACCCGACTTGTCCTTACACATGAACCTCCTTAGGTTCTTCACAAAGGGGCACTCTGTCCCCACCCGTGGAATCAGGAACATCTTCAGACTTCCTGTGACTTGATCACTAGCTCTACACAGTGGTCTCGAGTAACCCCAACCACAAAGTGAAAGTAAGCCTGAGAGCCAGACACACAACAAATAACAAACACAACACTTACCTCCGGCTTAGACTCCCATTGGGTCAGAGGTCTTGGGGGTCCTCAGGGGTTCCTGGACAATGCACCATATGTCATGCCTAAATTTTGAGAGACTCCCTGAACAGACCACCCAAGAGTCAAGTCCAAATGCAATGGCAAGGAAGTCTTTATTGCAGGTTCGAACCCAGGACACACCTCCTATGCACTGACACAGCAGATGCAGCAGGGAAGCGGCCTCAAGTCTCAAGTGAGAGGGGTTTTTATAGGTTTTAGACAAAGAAATGGGTTTCACAGTATATGATTGGATAGCATTTGGGCAGAAAAGCTGCAAGCAGGGAGTTACAAGCCTTGGCATTTCCTGGTTGGGTAATAGGTGTAGGGGCAAGTTGGCTATAGAAAAGATTGGTTGAAGCAGTCATGGGGGCATTAGGAACTTTGGCCTGGCTTCCTCTAATTGGTTGTTGCTATATGCCAGACCACCTGATGGTCAGCTTGACCAGCAGAGAGTATAGTTGGACTTTCCCAAGGTGAGCTAATTGTATTACTAGGGAATATTTTTCTGTTTAGACTAGTTTGTGGTTTTTCTGGAACCTGGGTTCAGCCTTTGGCTAGGTTTAACACAAAATGAAGTTTCTTTTTCAAAATGGACTTTGTCTGGTCCTTACACTCCTCGGTACCGGAGCTCATAGCAAACATCTCTTGGACCTCAGCACATCACTGGGATGGAAATTGGATATTAAGGAACCAGTGTCGCTGCTTAAACACAGGCTAGGGTAATAAAGTATATATAAGTATATATATAAGTATATATAAAGTATATATAATAGAGTAATAAAGTCTTTGTCTCTGACCTCAGTATTTTGTCTTCTGCTAGCATCTAGCATCCATAAAATAAGGACAAATTAACTTCTTAACTTGTAAGTGTACCCCCTTTTTCTATTTTTAACACTCCTATCAAATGCTCTCATTGTAAATGGTATCTCACACACACACACACACATACACACACATACACATACACACACACAGACACACAGACACACACACATTTCCATTTCTTTAAGCTATCATCTGTGAAAGAGAATAATTTTGTTTGTTTTTCGAAACAGGGTCTCTCTGGGTAGCCCTGGCTGTCCTAGAACTCTCTTTGTAGACCAAGCTGGCTTCGAACTCACAGCAATCCACCTGCCTCTGCCTCCCAAGTACTGGGATAACTGGTGTGTGCCACCACGCCTGCCCAGCTGAAAAACAATAATTTTAAGATACAAATAAATATAAAACTTTCAATAACAGTATTAGGAAAGGGGTTGTTTTTTGTTTTGTTTTGTTTTTTTTGGCCGGGTGTTGTGGTACACGCCTTTAATCCCAGCACTCAGGAGGCAGAGGCAGGCGTATCACTGTGAGTTTGAGGCCAGTCTGGTCTACAAAAAGAGTCCAGGATAGCCAAGGCTACACAGAGAGACCCTGTCTCAAAAAAACAAAACAACAACAAAAAAAGGGTTTTTGGGGGGAGTTGTTTTTGTTTTTGTTTTTAATGAGCACTAGATGACAAGAGTAATCTTTTACACTGAGTGGTTAGGAGAGGCCTCTGGGAACAGGAGACACTGGAATGGAGTCTGGAGTGGGAGGGGGGAGATACAGGACAAGCAAGGGAGAACACCTTCCAGGCAGAAGAACAGCATCTGCAAAGACCTGAGGCTGGCAAGAGCTCATGACCTTCAGGCAGCTTGGTGTTTGGTGAGGATGGGACACTTGGTCAGATCTTATGTAGCGGTTCTCAGCTCCACTGTCTTTTAAAATCTGCCCAGGATAGGCAGGCATGGTGGTGTGCGCCTTTACTCCCAGCACTCCAGAAGCAGAGGCAGGCAGATCTCTGAGTTCTAGGCCAGACTGGTCTACAAACAAGCAAACAAACAAACAAACAAACAAGGCTACACCGAGAAACCCTGTCTCTAAAAATAAACAAATAAATAAATAGGGCCACACAGAGAAACCCTGTCTTGAAAAACCAATAAACAAACAGCTACACAGAGAAACCCTGCCTCAAAAAACAAATAAATGGGCCTGGTGGTGTATGCCTTGAATCCCAGCACTCGGGAGGCAGAAGCAGGCGGATCGCTGTGAGTTTGAGACCAGCCTGGTCTACAAAGCGAGTGTAGGACAGCCAAGGCTACATAGAGAGAGCCTGTCTCAAAAATCCAAAATAAATAAATAAACAAACAAATAAATGTAAACTCTACACAGGAGCTTACTAAAAATACAGGTATCCCAGCACATCCCAGATCAACTAAATCATGTTTAAAAGTAACACACCTTGCGGGGCAGTGGAGGCACATGCCATTAATCCCAGACTGGGGTAGGGGACTTCAAAATTTGAGTCTAACCTAAACTTCATTCAGAGACTGTCTCCAAATGAGCCAGGACTGAGAGTGAGGCCCAGTGGCAGGTCACATGCCTGGGCACTCAAGGCGCACACGCCAGGACCTCAGGAAAAGCAAAGGGAGCAGGGATGAACTTCTAAACATTGATGACTTCTAAAACATTTCTTTTTTTTTTTTTTTTTTTTTTTTTTTTTTTTTTTTTTTTTTTTTTTGGTTTTTTGAGACAAGGTCTCTCTGTGTTAACCTTGGCTGTCCTGGACTCTCTTTGTAGACCAGGTTGGCCTCAAACTCACAGTGATCTGCCTGCCTCTGCCTCTCAAGTGCTGGGATTAAAGGTGTGTGCCACCAAGCCCAGCTTAAAATATTTCTAGATGATTCCAATCCATAGCCAAAATTGAGTCTGGCCAGTGGATCTTTGTAGGAGTTTAGATTTTATTAAGGCATTTGAATTGGAGTTAAGCAAGGGTTAAAGGCCACTGAACATATTTAAGCTGGAGAGTCTGCTCAGAACTTCCTGTTCTTGCAGGGAACCTGGATTTAATCCCCATCATCCCCATGGTCATTCACAACCATCAGTAACTCCAGTTCTGCAGAATCTGACCTCCTCTGACCTCCTCGGGTACCAGATACACACGTGGTACACAGACGTAGATGCAGGCGAACACACAAAATAAAATAAACAAATCTTTTTTTTTAAATCACTGTAGAAATAAAAATAAAGGACTCCCCAAAGGGCTGAGGATGCAACTCGGTCAGTAAAGCAGGAAGCCGTGGATCTGGCATCCAGCACCACCCAAAGCAGGCATGGTGCCACAGCCAGTAGGCCTGTGTGGTGAAGCCAAGGCTCTCCTGGGCTGTATAAGGCCCTCTACCGCCCTCTGGCGGTCAGTGGTGAAGAATGAGATGGTAGAGGCAAGAGATTAGGCAAGCTGGCCTAGGCCTGGAGTAGCGGTGGGTGGCCCAGTGGGAAACCTAGCCTAGTGAGAAGCAAGATTGGCGAGTCCAGTGAGATCAAAGCATAAAGGTAAAATTAAATCTTGTCCTTCTCCCATGGGTATTGAGGAGAGAGGGGTATTTAAAATCAGGACCGAGGATCGCATCCATATGTATGTGACAGAAAAAACTCATAGTGCCTTAAACATGGTGGTGACTTGGTTACCCTCACACAGACAGGGAATCGGGAAATACGGTCGTGCAACATCTTTATCTTTCCCTCATGGTGACAAAAATGACTGCCACGGCTCCTTTGTGATGGCATTCACAGTAGTAAGAAAGGATAACGTGTGCATCTATGGCCCGCCGGCAATGATAGCATTCGCAGAGACTGCTGCTTCTTTTTTTTTTTTTTTTTTTTAATGTATTTATTATGTTTACAGCATTTTGCCTGCATGTACACCTGCAGGCCAGAAGAGGGCACCAGATCTCATTATGGATGGTTGTGAGCCACCATGGAGTTGCTGGGTATTGAACTCAGCACCTTTGGAAGAGCAAGCAGCGCTCTTAACCTCTGAGCCATCTCTCCAGCCCCCTGCTGCTTCTTTTTAACTGGCTAAAATAGTAACTTCTTCCCTGACAGAGAAGGTAGGAAAGAAAGGATTTAACTTTTACCAGACTTTGCCATGCAAGGCAACAAGAACGCTGGGATTTCTGAGCTAGGGAATGACACTCTCAGAAAGTGTTTTAAGAAGGTACAGCTGAGTCTTTCTGCTTCTGGGTTAACTCACTCAGTATGATCGTTTCTAGTTCCATCCCTTTGCCCACAGATTTCTGGATTTCCTTGGGTTTTTTTTTTTTAATAGCTGAGTAGTATTCCATAGTGTAAATGTCCCACAATTTCTTTATCCATTCTTCCACTGAGGGACATTTAGGCTGTTTCCAGGTCCCGGCTATTATGAATAAGGCTGCTATTGAAAGTCTTCACTTACCAGGAGATTGGGATAGATGTGAGGACATCCTACTGGGACTCTAGGTAAGAGAAATATAGGAGAATTGGGAAATAGAAGGATCCAGAGGGTCTTAGAAACCTACAAGAAAAACATCATGATGGGTGGCTTGGGGCCCAGGGGTGTCTGCTCAAACTATTGCACTAACCAAGGACAATACAAGTTGTAAACATCAAACCCCTAATCTGATCAAACCAATGAACAGGACGTTCCCCACAGTTATGTGGAGAGCGGGGACTGACTCTGACATGAACTCTGGTGCCCCATATTTGACTACCTCCCCTTGATGGGGAGGCCTGGTGGCACTCAGAGGAAGGATAAGCAGGCTACCAAGATGAGACTTGATAGCCTATGACCATATTGTGGGGGAGGAGATTCCCCTCGGTCATGGACCTAGGGGAGGGGAATAGGGTGGGGGTGGGAAGGAGGTAGGAATGGGAGGATACAAGTGATGGGATAACAATTGAATTGTAATCTGAATAAATTAATTTTAAAAAAGAAAGTCTCAAAAAAAAGAAAACGGGAAAGAAGAAGGAGGATGAAGAAGAAGAAGAAGAAGAAGAAGAAGAAGAAGAAGAAGAAGAAGAAGAAGAAGAAGAAGAAGAAGGTGGTACAGCTTATAGCCTGGCATGGTGGCACACGCCTTTAATCCCAGCACTTGGGAGGCAGAGGCAGGCAGATCACTGTGAGTTCGAGGCCAGCCTGGTCTATAGATTGAGTCTGGAACAGGCAAGGCTACACAAACAGACCTGTCTTGAAGCGCCCTCCCCCCCCAGAAAAAGAAGGCGCAGCTGAGCCAGCGAGACGATTCAGCAGGTGAAAGCACGTGCTGTGAGCACCTGCGGTGAGTTGAAGCTCCACATCTCACCGTGGACAGGGGAAGAAGCCATACCCGGAAGTCGTCCTTGGAGCTTCGCATGCTCACTGGCACATACGAAAAATTGAGAAGAAATGATAAAATACATCATGAAATTAACAGGACATGTAAGGGATCAATAAAAGGCTTGCTTTAGGGCAGTGGTTCTCAACCTGTGGGTTGTGACACACACACCCCCGTGGGCCAAATAACCTTTTCACAGGGTCGCATATCAGATATTTACATAATAATTCATAATAGCATCAAAATTACGGTTATGAAGTAGCAACGAAAATAATTTTATGGTTGGGAGTCATCACAACATGACGAACTGTATTAAAGGGCCGCAGCACTAGGAAGGTTGAGAGCCACTGGTTTAAAGGGACTATCTACACAGAGCTGTGGGTGCAGAGATGGGCCCCGGAGCTTTTATGTAAACCATGTGTTTGTTTGCAAGGCTAAAGAAGTGTGCGTGAGCAGATGTCGGCTTCTGTGTACTGTCTTCACTCGCCGTTGCGTCCGTGGTTGTCCTACATCAGCAAGCACTTGCTGAGCCCCTGCTTTTGTGCACAATGTCATGTCGGGCACTACCAGACAACACAAACAGGAAGGAAGCACAAGACCTACCCTCTGGAAACTTCCAGACAAGGAAAAAAGAAAACATGCGTTCTTAAGCAGCAAGGCTGCAAGTTAATAAAATGCCATTAAGTTATGAAGTTCGGAAGTAGAAAGCAGCCACAATGGCTTGCCCAAGAAGGTGGCACTAGACTTGATGTCATTTTTGTAGCTTTAAAAAAAACCTTTTAGGTGTGTGTGTGTGTGTGTGTGTGTGTGTGGTGTGTGTGTGGGGTGTGTGGTGTGTGTGGTGTGGTGTGTATGGTGTGTGTGTGGGGTGTGTGTGTGGGTGTGTGGGGTGTGTGTGTGTGTGTGTGTGTGTGTATGTGTGTGTGTGTTGGAGAGATATGCCACACTGCAGCATGTGGAAGTGAGAGACAGAATCTAATCCAAGCTGTCAGGCATCTTTACACACTGAGCTGTCTCACCAGTCCACTCTTAAACTTGTGATCCTCCTGCCTTCACCTCTTGAACCCTGGGATTATGGGCATGTACCACTGTGCCTCCTTTAGATGATTTCAGGGGCCAAACATGAGATTTGTGCACATGAGGTAGGCATACACACTCCCAACTGAACTACATGCTCAGCCTGGGAATAAAGTCTTTAAAAAACCAACGGGTGAGCCAGATGTAGTGGCGCACGCCTTTAATCCCAGCACTTCAGGCAGAGGTGGTTGGATCTTGGTGAGTTTGAGGCCAGCCTGATGTACAAAGGGAGTTCCAGGACAGCCAGGGCTGTCTCAAAAAAACAAAATAAAAAACGAATCAACAGGTATGTCCTTGGGTAGTTGGCTAGAAAAGTGGGTGAAAACAAGCCTAAGGCAGGAGACAGGGCTCTTATAAAGAAATGGATGGCTCAGAGGTTAAGAGCACTGGCTGTTCTTCCAGAGGTCCTGAGTTCAGTTCCCAGCAACCACATGGTGGCTCACAACCATCTATAATGTGATCTGGTGCCCTCTTCTGGCGTGCAGGTGTACATGCAGGCCAAACACCGTATAAATACATAAAATCTTTTGAAAGAAAGAAAAAGAAAGAAAGAATGAATGAAAGAAAGAAAGACAGGCTTTATTTTGTCAGACTACAAGAACTTATTGGAATCATAAGGATGGGGTTACTGTTAGGTGTTAAATTTCTACATGTGAACGTGTGTCTGAGTTTCATATTCATGCGCCCACTGATGAGCACATGTATGTTTCACTGTGTTACAGTCTGTGCTTTGTTGCTCCTTGCTTGCTTCTTTGGAGTCCAATGGTTGAAGCCAAGGCTTTTCGCGGTGGTACCTCCAAGCCCAATATGCTTTAATAATTGGTTTCTTTTTAAGACTTACTTGTTTCTAGTGTGTGTATGTGTTTTGCTCTTAACCACTGAGCCATATTTTCAGGCCGAACATTTGGTTTCTTTATGTGTACAGCCCTGAAAAAATTTGGTGCAGTTATATCTGTCTATGGCCAGCAGGTGGCGCGATAAAATCACATGTAGCCTGGAAAATGCCTTCTTCCAATAAAGCTGTATCTCAGACCTTACTAGGCTTGGAAAGATCTCCAAAGCTTACAGGGGCTGGAGGGTGCTCATGAATCTCAGGCATAAACATTGTTTACCACTGTGTCATCTTTTCCATCCAGTATAATTCCCTAAAAAAATTAAAGATTGAAAGTATGTAATGACTGGGGAGACAGCATAAATCAGTGAACTGTATGCCATGTAAGCACAGGGAGCCGTTTGGATACCCAGCACCCACATAAAGGCTAGCTGCAGAGCACACTTGTATCATTCAGTGCTGAGAAAGCAGACGCTCCGGAGCTCTCTAGGCAGCCAGTGTAGCCAGATTGGCAAGCTCTAGATTCAGTGAGACCCTCATTCAAAAACTCCAAGGAAGGGGCTGAAGTGATGGCTTGGTGGTTAAAATGATTGCTGCTCTTACAGAAGACCCAGATTTGGTTCCTGGTACCCACACGGAAGCTCACAACAGTGTGTAACGCCAGTTCCAGGGCTTCCCGTGCCCTCTTCAGAAACCTTTGAGAGTACCAGGCATGCACATGAGGCAGGTGTGTGTATGTATGCATAGATACGCACACAAGCAAAACACTCACATGCATAAAATACAAATAAGTAAATCTCAGCTGGGCGCCTGGGGGGGGTACATGCCTGTAATCCCAGCACTCTGGGAGGGTGGAGGCAGATGGATCTCTGTGAGTTCAGGGCTAGCCTGGTCTACAAAACGAGTCCAGGACAACCAAGGCTACACAGAGAAACCCTGTCTCAAAAAACCAAAAATAAATAAATAAACTTCTTTTTAAAAAAATAATAAGGTGGCAAGTGATAAATGAAGACATATCTGATGTCAGCCACATGCATACACACACAATACATATAGTATACACACACACAAATATATATAAATATATATATACATATTGCTGAAGTGCCTGCTCTATGGGAGACACAGGAAACAAAAGGAACCAAAGGAAATGAGAAGCAGAGAGGCTAGCAGACCGGCAAAGGCCTCACAGGAAGTGGATTTCACAGTCACACTGCCAGAAGTCACTGAGAGGTCAACAAAGCAAGTTGATAAACCCTGGAGCACCCAGAAGGCTCCACCTGCTCACAGTAGGCCTCTGGCCCTGATCTTTTATCCTGGCTGACTTTTATCTGACACCTGGTGTGTGCTGGGAACTGTGAGGGACGCCTTTGGACGCGGAGACTGAGAAATGCGTTTGTCGAACAAGGTTGCTGAGAGACGGCGTCTTCAGACTCTGCTTTAAAGAGATCAGCAGCCCTGCCTTTTCCCTTCCACTCCACTTCTCCCCTTCTGTGCGAGGAGTGTTCGGTTAAGCAAGGGACCCCAGAACTGGAGTTCAAGGAAGACACTACTGACCTATATAGGACCCCTAGCACCTCCCCAGCGCTTCTAACCATGGTCGTTAGGCAGCCTTTCACCTTTCTCAGAACCCAAACCTGTGACCTTGGCTCACCCTGTCCACCACCACAGGCACCCTTTACTAGCCTATCCAGAAAGGAGGAAGCCTCCACTTGCCTATAGACTATTACTCTGCCCGTTTCACCCAGTAACATAGAAAGTCCCTATGTGCTTGCTTTATTGTAAACCTATTAGCTCCCTTTGGTTCACAAAAGCTCCGCTTCACAGCAAGAACTTGGACCGGCAAAGATCGACTCACAGTGACCAGTCCAGCCAGCTGCTCATCATGAGGAGCCGGGAATGTAAAACACGTTAATGGCCTGGGTGAGTCGTCCTCTCGAAAGACTGCACGCCCTTCCCCACCCCCCCAGCCCCCACTCCCACCCCCTACCCCCTGGCCCTCCCCCACTGTCTCATGCCTCTGAGCCTGGCTTGTCATACCAGCGCTGGTCAAGAGTCAAGGTCCCTCTGAGGAATTCCTCACAATTCAGAGGGCCCTCGGCAGAGCAGCCCTGCCTGGGCTGTTGCTCCCACTCTGGGCCCCACGCACACTCTCACACTCTCAGCATCCAATGTGGGCTCACCTTACTCTCCTTGCTGTAGCCTGAGACCATGCCTCTCCTCTTCCCCATTCCAGAATCTACACATGGCCCAGGTCCAAGAAACCATGAACCCCTAAGAGGTCACATCGGTGATGCTTTTTTCATGCAGAGATAAAAATAGCAAGTCCATTGAGTAACTCACAGATGCCAGGTACCCACTGGCCCTAACTCCACCCCATCAAGCTTCTGGATTCTTCAGTCCTCAGAGTCCTCTCTCCCCTCCCCTCCCCCACCCCTATATATATTCTACCTTCCCTTCCCTACTCTCCCCTGTTGGGGCTCCTTTGCCCACAGATCCCTGGGGGCGACACAGAGAGCCCCCACCATTCCCCATTTGTGAACACTGGATGAGGAAGTGGCTACAATAGGTCACTGTCTTGCTCAGTTCCTGTTTCAGGAGCAAAGATGCCAAAGTCTGTTCCTTTTTCTTATGAAAACTGTAGGGGTTTTGAGAGCCCAAATTCCCAGAACCGTTGCTGATGCTGTGAGCTGGCCACATCTGAAGGGTCTGCCAAGGCTTCCTGGACCTGCTCCTCATGGGTGATTGTCTAGGGACACTTCTGGGAATGATGTCTTGTATCCAGAACCTTCCCCCATTTAGGGGCAGATGCATTAAGACAGGCCTGGCTTCAGACTCCTGTTTCCTCCCAGGGCCTCAGTGGGAAGTTACTCAGAGGGGAGTCCCTCCCCAGACCTTTCTTTGTCTGGCTACTTGGATGGCCTGGAAGGGGTAAAATATAAGCTGCGAACTTGGACCCAGTCGGTGTGTGTGTCAGCTTGGGAAACTCCCAGGTCTGTCCTGCTTTGAGCTTAAAGCCCTGGGGTTAGACAGCTTAACAAAAAAGCCATTGCTGCCTTCAACTAGTCACTTATAAACCCTAGCCGAATGACCAAACAGCACCAATTTCACGTGAAATCAAAATCTCGTAGACAGTTCAGGAGTACTGGGCGTGTAGTGGTTAGGGGCAGTGGGAAAACAGCGCTGTGGGAATGAATGTAAGTCAGGTGGCCTTCTTGGGAGATCAGTGCCTAGCCCTAGGGACCAGGCCTCTCCATCCTGTATCTGGGTAGCAGGGAGGCTGTAGGTGCTCGTGCCACGTTGGCCAACTTTGCCTCTGGCCTATGTTGCTTGTATTTGGCCTGCCGAATTCCTTCCTTACCCTTTTAATTCATTCAACAAATGGTTAAGCAGTCCTCCGTGCTTCCGAGGTTAGCACTCCACTAGACAGTAGGTCCCCAAAGGCCCTGCCTTTGTCAACCTAATGTCTAACGAGGAAGATAAACTTAAAGACACTTGTTGACAATCCAGTGTGAAAGGCACGATCAGCTAGGCCTTGGAAACTGGCAGAGAGTGAGAGATGCTCGGGGTCAGGGAAGAATTCATAGACAATAGAAAAAGGATAAGCTGGGTGATGTGTGTGTGTGTGTGTGTGTGTGTGTGTGTGTGTGTG
>OU015742.1:94017484-94028086 GCA_907169655.1 Acomys percivali
AAAAGAAAAAAGAAAGAAAGAGAAGCTGGGTATGGTGGCACATGCCTTTAATCCCAGCACTAGGAAGGCAGAGGCAGGCAGATCTTTGGGAGTTCAAGGCCAGCCTGGTCTACAAAGTGAGTCTAGGACAGCCACCCTCCTACACAGAGAAACCCTGTCTCAAAAACAAAAACAAAAACAAAACAAAAAAGGAAAAGAAAACCTAGTGCAGATTGACTTGTCAACCTGGATCACACTTCAGCAAGTATAATAATAGGTGGTTTACTCCCAATGTAGTTAAGCCCAGTATAATTAGGGGGTTGGGGGGGTGGGACTTCCACTTCCTCGTGTAATGCAATCTCTCTTGCACAAGGAAGTATAGTTACATTGAAACTCAACTTAAGGTGTATGTCATTTCTTCCAAGAGGATGGGTCCTAGAGATAGGCTGCCTGTATAGCTTAAGGCCCTAAGGCTCTGGCCTGGTTTCAGTCATACAGATAACGTAGAGGTCATTTGGGCTATTAGCCACTTCTGGTCCTGGTTGTGGGAGTTTGGGGGAGCCTCTGGCTATAAGGATCATTGAGATAATGACCCACCTCCGGTCCTGGTTGTAGGAGCCTGATATGGCCTGGCCCAACAGATCGCACAGACCACCAGATGCTAATCGCTCCCAGTGAGTGGAAGAACAGGCCTTTTGTTTTTCCCATTTCCTCCTGTGCTTAGCATTCCTGCTTTCTCTGGAGATCTGTGGGCTCGAGGACCTTCCTGCTGTGCTGTGCTCCCAACACACCTGGACCACATTCACTGAACCTGATGGCTTTCCAGAAGAGCTCAGAAAACCTGCTGTGTAGTCACAGTTTGTAAAAGGGAATGCCCCTAGTAACAGAAGTCCAGATGGAGTCAGACCGTGGTACTACCAAGGTGAGAGTCGGAGCCAGGCCAGCCCTTCCTGTGTGCACAGGGCAGCCAAATGGTATTTTTTGCTAAAATTGACATAACAAGGCCAGGAAACTAAGAAGAGAACAATGAGACTTGGGGGTGCGGGGGTCCTCAAGGGATGAAAATGGGGAAGACAGGCCCGAGTGAAAGGGGAATGCTGGGAGTGGGTAAGGTGGGAATGGGGAGTGTAAGATGGAATAAGAGCTTGGGAGACATCAACCAAAACTAAACACTCATGAACACTTCATATGGAAGCTTACTACTTCATAAACTGATTATTTATTTATTTATTTTGGCCTTTTTTTTTTTTTTCCGAGACAAGGTTTCTCTGTGTGATAGCCCCAGCTGTCCTAGCCTCACTCTGCAAAACTAGGCTGGCTTCAAACTCATAGAGATCTGCCTGTCTCTGCCTCCCAAGTTCTGGGATTAAAGGCGTGTGCCACCACACCAAGCATAAAATTGTTTTAAATGCTGGTCATGGTGGCACATGACCCAGCACTCAAGAGGCAGAGGTAGGTGGGTCTCTGTAATTTTGAGACCAGACTTGTTTTGAGACACAAGATTCTCAGAACAAGGATTGGAACGGGCTATGAGGAAGGAGGGTACAGAAGTCAGCCTTTGAATTGCACAATAACCTTATGCCTGCACAACCTGGTCTACATAACTAATTCTATAGCAACCAGTCTCGACAGTGATGCTCTGCTTCCCCACCACCAAAACAAACAAACAAAAAAAACCACAAATAAACAAACAACAACAACAACAACAAAACACCTTTTTTATGGTTGGTACGTCCGTATTGCTGAAGACACCACGCATGCACTTCAGAGGCAGGACCCAGGGGTCCCTGAGGTAGAACTGACCTGAAGACCAGCTTCCAACCAGAAGGTGTTGGCAAGCTTCCACAGGAGAGAGGCAGCCAGCAGCTCCACCCATCTGTGATGCTTATGAACCACATCAACAGCCAGCATGGCACGTTAACCCTACAGGTGCAGCAGTGGCACACCTACCTTGGCAGTGACCAACGGCTCTCTTATTGGACTTAAGATCTGATCAGCAAGAGATACTATGTCTGATACTGGAAACCCAGATCACGTAAAATCATGATTGTTGGAGGAGAATCTATAACATCTAACTTCATACATCAGCATAATCCCTAACAATAATCTGTAAATATTTGCCCTTATATCTGTAGATAAAAGTAGTCTTTACACCTCATCAAGGAATTCTCTTTGCAACAGACAGAGCCGGCTTTCGAAAACGACAGCCAATCAACATACAGAGCTGTGCAGCCCAGTCCCAATGGATACATCTACAAAACCCTCCTACACGGAAGACTCAGGGGACATTGCAGAAGAGTGGGTGGAAAATTAGTAAGAGCCAGAGGGTCGGGGACTTGGCTGTGAGATTGTGTCGCCTAGTCACATCCAAAGCTACATCCGTAAAGTCTCACCAACATGGCCACCCAAAGGTGAGCGGAAGACAGAGGACACCGACAAACATGCCAAACTGCGCAGGACAAACAAACCCCACTCCAGGCCTCAACCCTACACAAAGAGCTACAGGCAACTGAGGAAGGCTGGGATTGGGAGAGGTGGCCTTCCTCAGTGTGCTGGCTAATTGGTGCCAGGATACTGGGGTGTCGATGTGATAGGCCCGACCGTGTAGTTCTGGGGAGGATTGTGGAACTCTGGACCACAAAAGGCACCGAGTGTTGAAATCTCAATGAACTGCTCAGTGGGAACTTAGAAGCTGTTGAGAATAGTCCAAGTGATGTGAAGTTTCAAAGGGAAGCGAAGACCCTGCCAGGCCTTTGGTGTGGAGAATCTGCGGCGTCTAACAACTGGGGCTGAGGAATCAGCTGTGATTAACAAGAAGCCAGTGTCACTGAGGTGAAGTCTTCTGGGAAGTGTTTCCTCAGGGTCAGCACCCAGAAGCTACGTTCCAGAGGTGACCAAAGTTGTACCTCCTGCTGGTAGCTGAACTTGGTTAAGAGTCATCCCAGTGGTGCTGGGTTTGAAGACATGAAGGGGTCGTGGAGAGCAGCCGAGGCTTGGCACTGTGTGGCAGGCCTAGAGTCTCTGAGGAAAGGCCAGGAGACGCTACTGGTGAAGCTGCAGCCCAGTGCAGTACCATGGATGACCACCAAAACAGCAGCAGCAGGGGAGTGGAGCCAGCTGGAACCCAGAAGACATGTTGTGTGTGCTGCAGAGAGCGGGGCCAGAGAAGTGACCCAAGTCCCTTGGACGAGCCCAGAAGATCACGAGAGAATCCCAGACATTGGACATTGAGTTATTTACACTGTTAGAGTTTGGTTTTGCTTTGCTTTGATTGTGACTGGGGCCTGGTTCTTCCCTCTTGAAGTAAGAAAGTATTTAATTTATTTTTGATCTTACAGGAGCCCACAGTTGAGAGGCTTTGACTTTTAAAATACTTTGGATTTTAAAAGTGACTGGCTATCTTAAAGAGACTGAATTTTTAACTGTTTGAATTTTTAAGACAGATTTTTTAAAATTTGGAATGTTTATATAATAATATTGATAGCACTGTGTGATCTTGGGGAAGAACAAGAAAGGAAGAGTTTAACAGTGACATGTTTTGTATATCAAGCTGGCAAAGATCAATTGTCCTGGCAAATTTTATGTTAATTTGTCACAATAGAGTTATCTAAAAGGAGGAGCTCTCATTAGAGAAAATGGCTCCTTAAGATCCAGCTATAGAGCTGAGTGTGGTGGCCCACACCTTTAATCCCAGCACTAGGGAGGCAGAGGAAGGTGGATCTCTATGAGTTTGAGGCCAGCCTGGCTTACAAAGTGAGTCTAGGACAGCCAAGGCTACACAGAGAAACCCTGTTTGGAAAAAAAACAATCTCAAAAATAATAATAAAGTTGCATAAGTCACTTATTACCTACCTTGGTCCATAGGCCAAAGAGACCTAAAGATACATTTTATCTTTTGCCTTCTAAAAGTTAAAAAATCAGGGCTGAAAGGATGGCTCAGAGGATTAAGGAACTGCTTAAAAGCAGACAAAAAAACAAAGAAACAATATGAGTTCAGTCTCCAGACTCCATATGGTAGAAGGAGAAAACCAACTCCCTCGGGTTGTTTTGACTTCCACATGCTCACTGTGGAGCCCCCCCCCCCAACACACAATTACATAATCACACAATCAAACACCCACAAATGGAAAAATAAATCATAAAGTTAAATCAATGACTAAAGGCTTAAATTCTCAGCTTTTTAGCTTCTTTCCCCAAATCTGAAGATCTGGTCACAGTGCCATGTCCTCTGCAGGCTCCTTAGACTTACTATGCCATCCTATCTCTTCCTGCCTGCCACGCTGCGGCAGGGCCACGGCCACCTGTCCCACAGAAATGTAAAGATCACTAATAAGCTCCTCCAGAGGCTGCGGTTTCATCCCAGGATGAAGGGCTTATCCTGAGAGCTGATTAAAGAAAATTTACGGGGATGTGTTGAGGAAAGAAAACATGACTCTCGCAGACAAGGCGGCGACAAGGCAGATGACGCCAGAGCACAGCGGAGGCTTCTGGGCTTCTAGAAGACCATGGTGAGAAGTCAGTGCTCAGAGGGCTGCTGCGACATTGGAGCCAGCATCGGGAGCATCACCTCCTTCCTAAGGCCTGTGCTCTCATTCAAGTCCGCAAGCAGCAAGCTCTGCTTACTTAGCGTTCCCAGGTCCTTCCCCTTGTCGGTCTTCTGGACAGGGGAAAGCCTGGAGGTGATTACTGCTTGGACTCAGGCTCTTTTGTGAGCCCAAAGGAATGGGCCTGGCTTCCAATCAGGACCAAGCCACGCCCAGGAGGGGAGCTAACCGAAGACAAGGCCCTAGTGATTAAGTGGAGTCTAGGCAGCCAGGAACTGAGGCACGTGCCCTCATTTACCAAGATGGTGAGCAGCTGTGCTTTTCTGAAGCACGGACCACGGATCAAAAATCCAGCTTCCCCGAAGTCAAAGGTTTTCCTGCCAAGGCAGTTTATTGTGCATGCAGAAAGAAGCAGAGTGAGAAAAGATTTTTGTTTGTAAGAGCTCACCAAGCCCCAGTTTGGGCTGCCCCTGGGGCAGGGGGGTGGGGGGGGAAGGGGAAAGGAGGGGAGGGGGAAGGGGAAGGGGGTGGGGGGACGCATCCACTACAAGGCGTCATATCTGTAAAGAAAACTGACTCTCCCTCCCTTAGGAGCCATTAGTTGTCCATACTGTCTCAGTTAGGATGGGGCTGGTTGGTCCTTTGTGAGGAAAGGTTTTGCACTGAGGTGTGGGAACAGGGCTTTTGGCGAGGCTGGGGCTTCCTAGGGCTACTCTGATACCTGGGAGGGTTTCCGCTCTATTTGAATGCAAAGCTTTTCTTAGCAATGGCCCCTGTGGCAAGTGTGTCCACAAAGCCCCGGATGTGCACGGTTCAGCGGGGAGAGGAGTAGATGTGGTGAGTCTAACAAAACACGAAACTCACTCATTCATTAGTCAAGGAGGAAAACATCCAGCCTTGTTTAGAGCCAGGGGTTAATGTGCCAGAGTCCAAACTGTCACACGGTTGGAACAATGAAAGGGAGAGGAGGTCCAGAGGCCCTACAGAGAGGTTCCATGCTAGGTAAAGGGCTCTTCCTAACAGTCCCCCATTAACAATTGGAGAAGAGTCCCCACCCTGAGGTTCCTGAACCCCAGCATTCATCATCCTCATCATCACCATCTGCCTTGTCCAGCTTGATGGGTCCCAGCTTGCTAATTCTCACAAGGCGTTGGCTTTCCACTTTTGGGTAGCTCTCCCCCCACCATATCCTACCCCTGTGCCCAATCCTCAATCCCTTCCTCTTCGTCCTTTGGGATTCCTAACACACGGTGGGCAGAATGTCCTTGGTCCTCCATCTGTTCTCTAAGCCAACCCTCATAGTTCCCACCATACACCCCCTGCCCCGTCCTCACTGTCTAATCAAACATGCTTTTCTCTCATAACCCCATCACTAGACCTAGAGATGAGTCATGTGTCCTTACTCCTCACTGTCACCTGCTATGTTTCTCTCTGTTCCTCTGTTACCCTCGTACCCCACATTGAATTTATGTCATCGGATTATAAAAGCTTTCTCCTGGCCCCCGGATGTCATTTTTTAGTATATTAGAGCTGCCTTCTCCTCTACTCTTGGCTATTTCTGCACCATTTTACTCTGGTGGCGACTTCAATGTGTACATATAGATGGCCCTGCCCATGCCCAACCTCTAAGTCCACTGGACCCCTCTCCACCAGGGACCTTCCCATCACTCAACCCCAGCTGTGATGACTGACAACAGCGCCTTCTTTCTGATCTCAGCTCTGTGTACCCCATTCTTACTGCAGCCTAGCTTTCCAGTTCATCTCCTCACTGGTTCCAACCATCCTTTGACCACCACCCCCCATCAGCACCCCTCAGTCCCCACCCTTCTGATGGTCCCACTCCCTCCCTGACCCAGAGTCAATCCCATGGTCAGCCATTATACCAGCATGGCCCTCTGCATGCCCTCAACCATTTGCTTTCTTCTTCGCCATACCAGCTGGTGTGACTCTCAGTCACTGTCTGTCTTGTCTACATCATGTCCCTACACCTGCGGCTGAGTACAGCTGGAGAAAAACAGAGGCCTACTTCAAAAGCAATGGAAGTAATGAGCTCAGTGTCATGGTCGGTGTTATGTCAACTTGACACAAACTAAAGCCATCTGAGAGGAAGGAACCTCAGTTAAGAAAACACCTCCATAAAATTAGGCTATAAAGGCATGGTGGCACACACCTTTAATCCCTTGGGAGCACTTGGGAGGCAGAGGCAGGTGGATCGCTATGAGTTCGAGGCCACCCTGGTCTTCTAAGCGAGTCTAGGACAAACAAGGCTACACAGAGAAACTCTGTCTCAAAAAAACCATGAGCAAGCCATAGGAAGCAAGCCAGTAAGCAGCACCCTCCACGGCCTCAGCATCAGCTCCAGTCTGCAGGCTCCTGCCCTGTTTGAGGTCCTTCCCTCACTGCTTTCGATGATGAAAAGTTGCATGGAACTGTGAGCAGAACAAACTCTTTCCTCCTCACGTTGCTTTGGTCATGGTGTTTCATCACAGAAACAGAAACCATAAGACCCTGGGGTTCCACTCAGTTATGAGAGTACATGCACAACACGCCAGCCTTGATCCTCAGCGCTGCCCAAAGCTAGCATGGTAGATAGAGCATGCCTGTAACCTCATGACTCTGAAGGTAGAGGCAGGAGGATCGAAAAAATCAAAAACAGGAAATTGGAAGTCAGCTTGGGATACATGAGATCCTGTCTCAAATGTAAATAAACAAGTAAATAAAGTTATGAGGATTAAACTCAAGCTATCCCCTCAACAGTGTTCAACAGTCCTTTAAAAACAAAACTTCCATTATTTTATGTGTATGGATAATTGCCTGCATTTATATCTATATCACATACATGCCTGGTGCCGAGTATTAGATTTCCTAAAACTAGGGTTACAGATGGTTATGAGCCACCGTGTAGGTGCTGGAATTGAACCTGTGTCCTCTAGAAGAGCAGCAAGTACTCTTAGCCATTGAGCCATCTTTCCCACGCCATGAGTGAGATCTTTGAAAAAGAACCCCTCCTGCCATTTCCCTCTGTGCCTACTCTAGCGATGCCTGCAGCCCCAGTTCCTCAGAGTTCTAGGATCATTTTGAGTGAAGACAGGTTAACAGTTCTGCTAGCCTGGCCCCCCCATGGCGCCTCTAACAGAAGTCTTCTGGAGGCCATGTCTTCCTTTTCCCACAAGGATTTCAGCCTCAAGGCTGTGGGCCAACATCCACTTTTCTCTAAGACACCACTGTTATATAAAAGCTGCCTCTCTGTAGTCAGCATAAATCAAGTTAAGCTGTGAATGGGGAGGGCAGTCCTGTGCCACAGAGTTCTGGTGTACCCTGAGCCCACAGCCCCATGAAGCCAGTCCAGCACAGGGGAAAACCACAGACCATACTGTCAGGGGCTCCTGCTGCACATGTGGGCTCATGACCTGGAACCATGACAAGCAACCATAAGGTAGTCTGGTTAGAATCTGAGTTCCATACACTAGGGAAGGTCATATGATTCCATAGGGCACCAAACATGTTCCACGTGTTATACTTGTGGGTTCTAGGCTAAAAATCTTAACAGATACCCCCTCACCTCCCCCTCCATACCTCCATTTCCCCAAGAGAGAGACAGGGTTTCTCTGTGTACCCTTGCCTGTCCCGGACTGGCTTTGTAGACAAAGCTGCCTTGAACTCACGATCTGCCTGCTTCTACCGCCCGGCTGATTTTTTTTTTTTTTTTTTTTAAGGGTCTTGCAATGTAGTTTTGGTACTCTGTTATATAAACCAGATTAGCTTCAGACATTCTTTCTGCCTCTGGCTCTGGAGTGCTGGGATTGCAGGCGTGTACCACCTTGCTTCATAGAAAAAAAAATTTTTTTTGTAATGCCTTTTCTTTCTCTTTTACCCTTCCAACATGAGGATTTGTGCTGTGTTTCTGCTTTCAGGTTTCCTCTCTCCTTCTTCCCCTGACCAGTGGTAGCGCAGCTGGCCTGGACCGCTTCTTCTGCATGGGGGCGAGGGAGGGGGTGGGAGGGCTGTACATAACTCCTGCACAGCTGCTCTTTGATGCTCTGCCTCTCCTCCTGAAGGAGGTTCTGATATCACAGTCCATCAGCATTTTTCTTCCCGAGGGAGACGAGGAGAGTGACACGCAGAGAAGGGAATGGGCGGAATCAGCCTGGCGTCTGGGAGAGGAAGGAGGCAGCGGCTATTTTGATCCCATCACAGATGTCGGCCTAGGACAGTGCCCCCATTATCAGCGCATTCTGAGGGCGTTCTCAAGTCAGTAAAACGCCTGGTCAGAAAAGAAAGCTGACCACAGGCCATGAGACGGTAATGCACAAAGTCAAAACGCAAAGGAATTCTCGGGGCCTCTGGGTCTGAATTAAAGCATTCAGTGTAAACGCAGGAGCCGGGTAAAGACAAAAACATGGGATGATATTTGGGAAGTAATAAGGACAAAAAGAGAGATAAAATCAGCACAATGCATGTGAGCAAAGACACCCCTGCTCGGCAAAAAAAAAGTTTGGTCTACCGTAATGCTATACACATTTCCCCCCACTCTGTAGTTGGTACACCAAGAAAGAAAGAAAACAAGTTCAAACTAGGTTTGGCTTTTTGGGGTGAGGGGTATAATTCATAACTTCAGCCTTCCATATATTTGTAAATACAGAAATGTTGAAAGGGGGACATTGTATCTCCCAAGAATCTTTGACCACAGCAATTTTTTTTTTTTTTTAAATCATGAATCATCTCCTCTGGTGATCTATGAGCCACGGATGTTCTTTGAGTTGAAAAACAGCAGATAGGAGAACAAGGCTTATAGAAGATCAGCCTCATAGTAAAATGTAAAGGGAACAGAAAAGAAAGTGGCCTGGCTTCAGAAAATACAATGAGAGGTCCAAACAGGGGTTGGGGTGTGAACTGTTGTAAACCAGTCAATCTCAACCTTCCTAATGCTACTTACTATCCTTTAATACAGTTCTACATGTATGGTGACCCCCCAACCACAAAATTATCTTGTTGCTACTTTGTAACTGTAATTTTGCTACTGTTAAAAATCTCAGTGTATATATCTGATTTGCAGGATATCCTATATGCTACAGCTGTGAAAGGGTAGTTTGACCTCGGAAGAGGTCGAAGCCCACGGGGTTGAGAGCTGCTATTGTAAGGAATGGCTAAATGTAGGGCCTTTGGTTCTGTTTTGCTTTGCTTTTGATACAAAGTCTCACATAGTCCAGGCTAGCCCCTTTCCCTATGTAGTGATGACTTTGAACTCCTGGTCCTCCTGCCTCTGCCTCTCAAGTGCTGGAATTATAGGTACAGGGCCCTGCACCTGGCTGGGGAAAGTGCATTTAAGGAAACAAAGATGCTTCACAAAGGACAAGAGTGATGTGGAGACCTGACTAAGACTGTGCGGTTTATCTGGACGCTTACTTCGCGTTCAATCCTTTCTCTTCTCTGTCCCCTGCTCTCCTCTCTTGGCCAGCCTGACTTCCTCTCTCCAGTCCCCACCCTTGGCTTCCATGTCACACCAAATTTACATCAGAAATCTCCTACTACTTCTTCTTCTGAAAGTCAGATTTCAGAATCTTGTTGACTATCAACGAACCCACCAAAGTAACAACCAGGAAGATAGTTTTAAAATACAAGCGTAGCTATGGAAGATTTACCCTGGAACGCTGGGGTCCGGAAGGCATGGGTAGATCACCAGGAAAGATTATCGGATATGAAGTATAATACTTTGACTTTATCTTTCATTTTTTACTTTTAATTTTTTAAATTAAGCTGGGTGGGGTGGTGCACACCTACAATCCCAGCACTCTGTGAGTTGGAGGCCAGCCTGGTCTACAAAGAGAGTTCCAGGACAGCCAAGGCTACACAGAGAAACCTTGTCTCAAAAAACCAAAAGAAGAGGAGGAGGAGGAGGAGGAGGGTGGGGAGGGAAGAAGAGGGAGGAAAGATGTTTCAGCCCTATTGTACTTCTATGAGCGTGTTCGCCGAAAACACGTTGACACGACTGTACTCAGGATCTTGACACACACACACACAGACACACATATACACACACACACACACACACACACACACACACACACACACACACACA
>OU015742.1:94040710-94055256 GCA_907169655.1 Acomys percivali
TTGCTGGTCTGCTGGATTGCTGGATTGCTGGATTGCTGGATTGCTGGGTTGCTGGATATTCTCATGAAGAAGGTTGAACTTGCTCCTGGGAAGCTGACAACCCTGATCAGCAGGGTTTAAAGCAGTAGTTTAAAGAAGTTTATATCTCCTTCCCCCTCTAACCTTCTTTTTCACTTACCTAGTATTGAGGGCTTGGATGAGATTGTGGTGGAGAGGCTGGTAGATATAAGAACCCAATAAAATAGCTTTTTAAAAAAGCCTGCAGGAACTAGCTCTATAGACCAGACTGCCATGAACTCTTAGCAATCCACCTGCCTCTTCCTTTGGAGTGCTGGGATTAAAGGAGTGTGCCCCCACTGCCTGGCTCTCTTAACTTTTTAAATCATGAAAAATTTCAGACCCACCAGGCCTGGTGGTGAATGCCTTTGATACCCAGCACTTGGGAGGCAGAGGCAGGGGGATTGCTGTGAGTTTGAGGCCAGTTTGGTCTACAAGGACAGCCAAGGCTACACAGAGAAACCCTGCCTAGAAAAACAAAAAAAACAAAAACAAAATTTCAGACCCAGAGAGACAGACTGACAGACAGACAGACAGACAGACAGACAGACAGACAGACATGCAAGAGTCTGTTCTGTGAGTCCCAGGGATCATACTTAAGTCATTAAGCTTGTTGGCAAGTACCTTTACCCACTGAACCATCTCTCCATCTCTTACCTGAACTTCTGAAAAGCACAACACAAATGCCACATCGTTTCATTCATAAGGACTTCAGCATCTATCTCCGACTAGTAAGGGCTTTTTCTCTAACAGCCTCAGCAGGAACTACTACTTACTTAGTAGCAACTGATTAGTTATCTATATTAATTCAACAAACCATGGAAACAATACTTTTTTAGTTCATGAAATTTCAGGCAACAGAGCCAGACTGGAGGGCCATAAGCTCCCTAGGAAAAAGCCAGAAATGCCCTGCCCCTAAGAATATTTCCATTTGCATTTTCCTTATGAAAAAGGGCTTGGGCGACCCAAAGTAAGTAGTGGACCTAGAGCCTGAAGAACTCCGGTGGGGAGGGGTGGGGGGTGGGAGGGGAAGGGGGAGGGGAGGGGAGGGGAGGGGAGGGGAAGGACCGACGTGGGAGGGGCTAGTTTTGCTTCACTCCTTTGAATACTCAGGATGCTTAAATTGGTATTGCTTCCTTGTGTGCACATCTCTTACCTACTTTATCATTTAAAGGACTATTGTCAAGCACCTTAGAAATAAGCACAATTCTGCAGAAGTGTTTTGGAACAGTGTCCACATCAACTAGTCAGACTGTGTGTGTGTGGAACAGATAGGAACCAGTCTTCAGACACAGTTATCACAGGGAAGGGTTTTTATATTTTATTTTTATTTTATTCTGGTGTTCTTCCTTTACAGTCTCACACTTACTCTGCACATCTAGACTCAGGTGAACTCAGATCAGGCCAGAATTACCTCGGTAAAAGTGGGACTCAAGGGCTGGCGACAAGGTCAGAGGTAGAGGTGTTTATCATGCAAGACCCGAGTTCAATCCCTGCCATTGGCATGGTAGGAGGCTATCACTAACTCCATAGCTCCATAAAGCTGTCTTCTCATCTCTGTACTTGCACAGTGGCACACACACACACACACACATACTCATGCTCGAAATGATAATACATACAGCTGGTTTTTGTTTTTAAGTAGGAGGTCATAAGCACAGCTTGCAGAGGGCTTTTGCCTCAAGGACAAGTTGATCAACTCAGCCCAAATCACTGGAATCCTGAATAGACTTCAGGCCTCTGGCCCAGATCATCAACCACTTGACAGTCACAAGGTATCTCGGACTTTCCCTTCACTGACTCCTGTTCTTTCTTGCTATTGTCTTCTTCCGGGTTCTCTTAGCTTTCTGCAAGAGTGCCAGGGGTTAGGTCACTTAGACAAGGAGGCCGCTAGGAGCTGTAGGTGAGGGCTGTGCCTAAGAAGATCGACACAGGCTGATAACAGGCCTGCCCTACACCCAGCCCTTGCTAAGACAAGCTCAGTTTCCGCAGACTTTAGTCCCCCCACTGGAAACATGTTAGGGATGTCTTCCACGATTTACCCCCCTGCCCACTTTACTCTTCCCAGGTCTCTGCACACTGTTAGCTATGGCTTCCCTAACTATCTGGCACCAGCAAACAGTCGACTGCCACTGCAGAGCTCCTAATTCTGCCTTGCCTGTTTCAGTGCCTCTTATCACACATTTATTATCAGTTGCCACCACCATGCCCCACCCACCCAATATACACGCAGAGCCATGTGCAGGGACTGAGGACTCTCGCGAAGCATGAAAAGTCTCCTTCAGAACAAAGACTTTGCCTTTTCTTCTACCAAACAGGGTCGGCGATTACAGAACTCTGCTTTGGGGATTAGGAGCCCTTCGGTGAATTCATAGGCAGATGCAGATGTGCCGTTCAGAGCCAGTGTTCACCCCAAAGCCCAGCTGTTCTCGTAGCAACATCTCTTTTCTAAACCTCGGTCCCCTCAGAAGGCAGCAGCACTTGTGTCATTTGTTCCTGAACTTTGTCCCTGCCCTGCAGGGAAATCTACGTGACCCTTCCCAACTGCCTGGCGTTAACAAAACAGTCAGGCACGTAGGCTTTCGGAGTAGCCCATCCCTCGGGAGCTGCACCACAGAAAGGTGTTCCTTCAACAACTTCACAAAGATTTATTACTTTCTTCCCCCAACAGAAAAACCACAGAAATATTTCCTTCTTGACTGGAGCAGTGAGTTCCAGTTTCATTAAAGAACCGGACAGATACTTCCTCCTCGGTGGTGTGGGAAGACTTTACGGTAGAGAGCGTCGGTGTTTGAAACTTTACCTAGGCACACCTGCCTTATAACCTTACTCTGCTCCAATGACAACTCTTCTATTTCCCCAGGGTCAGGGCTTTGTGGCTGCCTCCCCAGGCAGCTGCGGCTCTGGGTCTCTCTCTCTCTATCAATAATAGATGGTTCTTATTGAATTGCACACCTGCCAGAAACCAGGCACTGCAATTTGCGAAGGTGTTATTGTTGCTATTGTTGTTGTTGTTGTTGTTGTTGTTGTTGTTGTTATGGTTGTTTTTAATTTTTAACGTATTGAGTAGAGTTCTTTCTCTCCTACTTTTACAGGCCTTCTGGGATTGAACTCACGTCAGGTTTGTGTGGCAAGCCATGGAACCATCCAGCCGGCCCTTGGCTCCTGTTTTTAACCTATAGTTCTGGTGTCTGAACAGCCCCTGTAGCCGGAGCAGAGTCTGCCTTCTTGCTTCTGCTGCCACTTGTGGACTTTCTTGAGCATATTTGCAGAAAGGGAGGTGGTTTTCCATTTGCAGAGCCAGTCCCTGCTAGCCTGTTCTTCTGCTTTCACCTGCTCCCAATCTGCACGCTACCTACTATGGACTCCGGCCTATGACTCAGGGCTGCCGCCTTCCCTAGATGTGACACTGATGGTGGCCTTAGGGCTGTAGCAGGCAGGATAATGATCCCCAAGAATGCGTACGTCTTGGAACCTGTGAGGCCGTTCCCTTAAATGGACTTTGCAGATACGATTACATTAAGGGCTTTGTGATGGAGAGATTACCCTGGGTTAGCCTGGAGAGCAGGGCGTAATCACAGCCTTCCTTATAAGGGAAGGAGCAAAGTCAGAGTCTGAGGAGTGAGGCTGGCCATGAATGCAACAGTCCTTGCACTCTGAAAAGACTGAAAGAATATTTGCTCCTAGGTTCGAACCTCCTGAAAAAAGTAGTGTCTCCACTGGTGCCTCCATTTCAGGTTTTAAGATTTCTAGAACAAGAAAGCAATATGTATGTGATGTTTTCAGTCACTATACATCCACATGCAATACAAAGGTCGTGGACAGAAACCAGGCTGTTCTAAGTGCAAGGGACAGAGCAGTGAACACCGAAGACAAAGCTCCAAGCCCTCACCTGCTCGCTTTCTAGTGGACCACCTTCAGGATGTCCTCACTCCGTAGGTTTCAGCCAACCCTTGTCCCTGCTCTCTTGCATCCTGCATCAGTGAGAGACTCTGTAAGACCCAGCTGGTGTTCACGGGGCTGGTCCATGTCCTCAGGGTTCCTGAGGAAGGATGAACATAGTCAGCTACCCACAGGCTGAGCCCCAGCAAACATCACATCTCTACTTCCTGTTCTTCCTCTGCCAGAGTGAAATCAAGAGACACCCCCCCCTCCTCCTCTTTGGTCTTAGGGTCTTCTCACCTGGAGCTGTTAGAGGAGGGCGTGGGGAAGAAGCAGCCTCAATCTAAATCTCTATAATCGGCTCTTGTGAGAAATATGGATTTTTTTTTTTTTAACTTCTAATTCTAGGAAGGAGCCTATTGCATATTGCATATACTACTTTTTTGTGTTTTTTGGTTGGTTGGTTGGTTGGTTGGTTTGGTTTTCGAGACAGGGTTTCTATGTGTGGCCTTGGCTGTCCTGGACTTGCTTTGTAGACCAGGTTGGCCTCGAACTCACAGCGATCCACCTGCCTCTGCCTCCCGAGTGCTGAGATTAAAGGCGTGCACCACCACCACCCAGCTCTACTTTTTTTGTTTTTTTAACTAGAGTCTAGAGACACACACTGAAGGACTGAAGGTGCTTTGGGTTTTTTCCCAAATTATTTATTTATTATGTATACAGTGCTCTGACTACCTGTACACCTGCATGCCAGAAGAGGGCACCAGATCTCAATATAGATGGTTATGAGCCACCATGTGGTTGCTAGGAATTGAACTCAGGACCTTTGGAAGAACAGCCAGTGCTTTTAACCTCTGAGCCATCTCTCCAGCCCCCAGACTTAAGTTATATGAAGCAGCAGTGTATCCAATTCTAAAAATAAGAGTTTTCTTGAGTTGCAGTTGATGATGGTGTAGGTTAATGTTAGGGAAGGAGGCGTCACCTTCTACCATTGCATCTTTTAATAAATTGTACTCGGGGCTAGAGTGATGGCTCAGAGGTTAAGAGCACTGTCCGTTCTTCCAGAAGTTCATGCAGACAAAACACTGTATATATAATAAATAAATCAATATTTAAAAAAAAATTAATCCCAGCAGTCAGGAGGCAGAGGCAGGTGGGTTGCTGTGAGTTTGAGGCCAGCCTGGTCTAAAAAGCGAGTCCAGGACAGCCAAGGCTACACAGAGAAACCCTGTCTCGAAAAATCAAAAAATAAAAATCAAATTAAATTAAAAATTAAAAAATAAATTGTTCTCTGTGTGTGTGTGTGTGTGTGTGTGTGTGTGTGTGTGTGTGTGTGTAGAGAGGGGGGGAGATTGTGTTTTCTGGGCTGGAGAGATATCTCAGAATGTATAAGCACTTGCAGCTTTTGCACAGGACACAGCTGTGGTTCCCAGCACCCGCATGGTGCATTACAACCTTCTATACTCCAGTTCCAGAAAATATGACTCCCTTTTCTTTTAAACCCAGGACATCTTGCATACTAAATTCACATTATACCACGGAACAAAACCTTCAGCCAGAATGCCTCTATCTTAAAAAAATTTTTTTTTCTGAGCCAAGGTTTCTCTGTGTAGCCTTGGCTGTCCTGGACTCACTTTGTAGACCAGGCTGGCCTCAAGCTCACAGCGATCCACCTACCTCTGCCTCTAGAGTGCTGGGATTATAGGCGTGTGCCACCACCACCCTGACATTATCTTAAATTTTTTATTACATTTATTTATTTGTTTATTCATTTATTTGTGCATGTGTGTGTTCAAATAAATGCCACAGTCTGAATGTGGAGGTCAGAGGACACCCTACAGGGGTCAGCTCTCTCTTCCTCCATGTGGGTCCTGGGATCCAACTTAGGTTGGTGGCACATGACTTTATCCATCTGCCACCTCCACGGCCTATTTTTGTACTCTTTTGTTGCTGTTATTCATCTGGGGTTTTGTTGTTTAAAATGTGTGTGTGTTTGTGTGTGTGTGTGTGTGTGTGTGTGTGTGTGTGTGTGTGTGTACCCAAGGAAGCCAAATAGTGTGTTGGGTCTCTTGGAACTGGTGTTCTGGGCAGTTGGGAACTGCCCAAGTGCTGGGACCCAAGCTCTGGGTCCTCTATAGGAACAGCAAGCACTTTTAACCAAATAAGTAAGGTTTCCAGCCCTTGTCTGTTTCAGGGACAAGGTCTTATGGAACTACCCAGATTAACATTGAACTCAGCTATATAGCTGGGGATGACTTGAACTACTAACTCTCCTACCTGTGAATGCTAGGGACACAGGCATGCCCAGGCATTTTTTATTTATGCCCTAACATAGTTTTATTAGGTGCTGGCAACTGAGCTCCGAGGGCTGTGCATGCCAGGAAAGCACTCTCCCAATGGCACTATATCCTTAGCCCTTTGTTTATTTCTGTTTGTGGATGAGTGGGATTTTTGTTCTTGTTGTTCGAGGTGGTGGTGTTATTTGTTTTGGTTTTTGTTTGTTTGTTTGCATTGTTGTTGTTGTTCAGGCTGGCTATGTGGATCTTCCTGGCCTAGAACCCACTATGTACAGAGGCTGGCCTTGAACTCCTGACTCAGCCTCCTGAGTTCTGGATCATAGGCATATACTGCCAAAGTCTGGCGGTTGTTTTTTTTTTAAAGATTTGTTTGTTTGTTTGTTTGTTTGTTTATTATGTATACAGTGCTCTGCCTGCACATACACCTGCAAGCCAGAAGAGGGCATGAGATTAGATGACGTTATAGATGGTTGTGAGCCATCATGTGGTTGCTGGGAACTGAACTCAGGACCTCTGGAGGAGCAATCAGTGCTCTTAAACTCTGAGCCATCTCTCCAGCCCCAAGTCTGGCAGTTTTTACAAATACAACAAGCAGCACCACTTGTTTATTTATTTGGCAGGAAGTGGCACAGTCATACCTTGGCAGGAATGTGGAGGTCAAAAGCCAAAGAGTCAAGTTTCTCCAGCCATGTGAGTCCCAGGAATAGAGTTCAGAACTTTAAGCCTGGAGGCCAGTGCCTTTGCCTGCTGAGCCATCTTGATGGCCCAAGCACTTTTTTGTTGCCAGTGACAAATGACCCATTCACTGGGCAGTGGTGGCGCACATCTTTGATTCCAGCACTAGAGAGGCAGAGGCAGGCAGATCTTTGTGAGTTGGAGGCCATCCTCGTCTACAGAGTGAGTTCCAGGACAGTGAAGACTACACAAAGAAACCCTGTCTCAAAAAACTAAAAACCAAAACAAACAACAGCAAAACCCAAATGACCCTTTCCTCATCATTAGGGTTTTTCCTGACCACGCACAACCACCTAGAGCTAATCGCTTCAATTAAAACAAACTCCAACTCTGGGCATTGAAGACTTTCACAGGGAAGAACTGTTGGCTGTAGAGTCCAGTAAAGTTACCGCCATTCACCACATAATGCTGGTTGCAGCGTAATTATCATACTATAAATAATGATACTTTTCGTGCACGTTTACTGGGTGTCAGGAACGTCACCGATTGTCTTGCCTACTTTAGCTCGCTACGGCTTTTCCCACGAGGTTGGGACTGTCACTATTTACATCTCACAGATGAAGAGATTGCGGTGATGGGGGAATAAGGAAACTTTGAAGCTCATACTGCTAACAGGCAACGAAGTCAGGGCTGTAATGGGGTTCCCTGACAGCCATGCCCTCACCACCTCTGCTGGCCTGCTCCCAGCCTTGAGTGATAACGGCCTTTCAAATATAATACCCTGGGTTTCCATTCCCACTTTAAAGGACCATGACTGATTTGACCACTGTAGGAATTATAGATGGATTTTTTTCCCCCAAGACAGGGTTTCTCTGAGTAGCCCTGACTGTCTTAGAACTCATTCTGTAGACCAGGATGGCCTCGAACTCAGAGAAATCCACCTGCCTCTGCCTCCGGAGTGCTGGGATTAAAGGCATGCAACATCAGCACCTAGCTAACAGGTAGATTTTATTTTAAAAAACCAAACAAAACAAAAAGCAGAAAAGACATGGTGGAACATGCCTTTAATCCCAGCACTGGGGAGGCAAAGGCAGGTAGATCTCTGTGAGTTCGAGGCCAGCCTGGTCTACAAAGTGATACCAAGACAGCCAAGGCTACACAGAGAGACCCCATCCTGAAAAACAAAGACAAACAAACAAACAAAAAGCTGTGTGTGTGTGTGTGTGTGTGTGTGTGTGTGTGTGTGTGTGTGTTCGCGCTCGCGCACAATCTAATTGACTAAAATGGCAGATTTGAAGATTTATAGTCAAGAGCAGTGTAGAGACTGGTGGCAACATTTATTCTGAAAGTGTCAAGGACTGCCACCTCCATCTATAAGCCTCTGATAAGTGAGAGTCTAAAATCCTCTAAGTGGAATCCCAGCGGAGACTACAAGCCAAGAATGCCTGGCTTACAAAATAACGGGGCTGCTCCTTCCTGAGTTACCACGCACAGAAGCAAAACTTGGCAGAATCTGAAACAAACGAGTTTGATCCCTTTCCTTCCCGGGCTTCCAGAGAAGGAAGCAAAACAAACTAAGCAAAACCTGGTGGTTGTATGTACCACCGAGGCTGAGCACCTGAACACTGTTGGGAGAGCATCCCACCAGCCCAGAGCCCAGGGAACTCAGCCCCAGATGCCCACGTGCAGAGTCGGCTATTCCTACCCCTGCTTCCTTTCTGTAGTTCTATTTCTGGGGGGAGAATTTCCACATATAACCCAGATGCTGCCCCGACACCATCTTCATTGAGTAATCCCGTGGTGATGTCACACCAGCCAGGCGCTAAGGGAAGCCCTGCTTTTTTTTTTTTTTTTTTTTTTTAATGGCTTGGCTCTTAATTTAGGAATTTTTATTTTTCTGACTTCCCTCCCTCTTTCCTTCGCTGGACTGCACTGCTTTTGAGTCAAGATGCCTGAGCGGTGAAGTGTTGCTTGCTTTTGAGAAAAGGAATTCCTGCTGGTTGAGAGGCAAGTGGTTGAGTGAAGGCAAAATGTGTGCCTTTAATAGTACCTCTTAATTGGATAGCTGGCTCAGGAGGAAGGCTGTGTGGGCCTGCTGTGGGCCCAGTTGCTGCTGGTACTGCCAGGCCTGAGCTGAGCCCAGCAGGAGACACTGGGTCTTACAGTCACTCCTTGGAACCTAGAGAGCCACTGGCATCCTCCCTGACACCTGAGGAGCTACATCTAAGCCACACGGTCACCTCTCTCCCTTACTTCAGCTGGGAGACAGCAAAGCGAGTTTGGCAAAGTTCCCCAGTAAGAGTCTAATCCAAACATCATGTCCGCTGAGCTCAGCGGGGTGACTCATGCGCAGTGATGTGTGAGGCCAGCAAGCAGAAGATTAAGATCTGGCCCGCCCCCGCCAGCGTGCCCTGCACTTCCTTTGATCAGCTCTGATGGGTTTTAATTCTGCAGAAGTAACTTCCTGCCAGCGGCCAACAGCTTTTGCTAGAGGCTGGAGCCTGTGTCTATAATGACCTACTTGTCAGAGGCCAAGCAGCCATGTGCTGATGGCCAAGGAATGACATTCTGGGCTCACATCCCGCACAGAGTAGAGAGGAGAGCCTCTCTTGCTGAGGTGACGTCAGAAGCCTGCTCCTTTGCCAACACTAGCAAAGCCTTGGGTTTCGGCAGCCTGGGCTCTGAACCTGCTGCTGGCATTGGTTAATATCACTAGGTAATAAAGAAAATGCCACTCTAGGGAGGTGGAGTTTTTCTTGTTGTTGTTGTTATTTTTGTTTTTGTTTTTTTTGTTTTTTAAGCCTGGACATCTCCAGTGTCTGGCACAAAATGAAGCTGTCTCTGGACTCACATCTGTTTCGCTCAAGACGAAACACATTCGGAGTATATTACTTTCTGGAACGGTGCTTGCCCTGCCTGGTTGGAATGCGCTTGCCTCTCCATTCTTTTAAATCCCTCAATCAACACTGCCAAGTGGAGCACCTGAGATCGGAGTATGGGCTTTCTTCCCCGCACCCCACCCACCCCCACTGGCTCATTTTCTCCAGAATCTATAACTCAGGCTGTGTACTATAACTTCCCTGGGAAGGGGTGTGGCTTTTTAAAACTCCGCATGCTCAGACTCCACCCCAGAAGAATCTGGCATCCATATTGTCTCAAGCTCCCCCTGTGGAGTCAGAGGTGGGAACTGAGGCTATCTAAGGCCACATGGCTTCAGACATCTATCTGCCTGAAGTATGGTTCTTATATCTCCAGCTCACTCGCTCACCTCCATTCTGTGTGTATGGGGAAGTCAGGGTGGGAGCTTCAGGTAAATAAATGCTTTAGCCAAGTTAAGGTAAAATAGCGTCTAGATAGACTAGCTTACAAATTAGATTTTTGTTCATCTGGAGTCTGAATGGGAAATGTCCCCCCCACAGGCTGGCTCATCACTTGGTCCCCAGCTGATGGCATTGCTCAGGGGAGTTGTAGAACCTTGGTGCTATAGGGCTTGGTTGGTAGACATATGCCACTAAGGTTAGGGCTTGGGGCTGAAGTCCTACCTCCCGTCCTGTTCTTGACTTCCTGATCAGCCACAGCGTGACCGAGCCTGCCACAAGCTCTCGCCAGCATGGACTGAGCAACGCTGGCCCACTGGACCTTCCCCACCACGATGGACTGGTCGCTCCTGGAACCATTAGCTGAGGTCAGTCCTTTCTTCCTTGCTTCTGTCAGGTATAATCCCAACGATGAGAAAAGTGACAGGTACACCTAGTGACAAGTGTTTACTGCGCAGAGCTCATAATTCAGTGGGCAGGAAGCATACCTGACATGCACAAGGCTCCAGGTTCAATCTTCTGTACCACCACCACCACCCCAAACACACACCCAAAGAATAAAGATGGCACGCATGGGCCATGCTGATGGCCGCCATCCCAGCACTAGGGAGTGTAAGCAGGAGGATCAAGAGTTCGATGTCATCCTTGGCTACACTGAGTTTCAGACCAGCCTAGGCAATTTGAAGGTTCATTGTGGGCGGAGGCAGGCAGGGGGCATGTTAGAAAGGGAGGCTCTTGGTAGTTGATGGGGCAACGGATGCCATGTATGTGGCCATGCACCCACCCACATCCCTAGGGTCATAGGAAAACCATGTAGGCATTTGAGACTGTTCCCATGACTGGGTTGAAACTGATATTTGGTGGGTGGATGACCAAGATGCTAAGAGTGTTACTGTAGATGGGATGGCTTCAATGAAGGCCAGCGAATTCCAGGACAGCCAGGGCTACCCCGAGAAACACTGTCTTGGAAAACAAAAAAACAAAACAAAAAATAGAAAAGAAAGAAAGAAAGAGCCAGGCTTGCTGGCAACATACCTGTAATCCCAGCACTCGGGAGGCAGAAGCAGGCAGATCTCTGAGTTTGAGGCCAGCCCAGTCTACAAAGCAAGTCCAGGATAGGCAAGGCTAAACAGAGAAACCCTGTCTCGAAAACAAAACAAAACAAAACAAAAAACCAAAAAGAAAGAAAGGAACCAGAAGAAAAGGAAAAAAAAAAAAAAAAAAAAAGAAATGCACACATCTGTCTTACCCATTTCCCGATGAAAGAGTGTCTTTGCACAGTTAATAGCTACAGACAAAGGTTTTGTCTTCCTGTGGGGTCCAAATCAACCTGCATAGCAAGTCAGCAAAGTTAACCCCTAAAACTAAGTAAGGCTTCAAGCCTTCTCTACAGACCACCATCTCCTTCCAGAAGCCTTCCTTGACTGTCCACCCTTCACTATCTATCATCTCAGTCCTCAAAGCCCTGTTTCTTACTGTTCAATGTTCGCATCCATTCTGCTAATAGTTCTGTAAATACTTGGAGTGACTTCTGCTCTCCAACTAGCCTGCACACACGGGTAGAGTGCATTTAAGTTCCAGGTGAGCTTTGGTTGGTTGTTTTGTTGACGGTCATACTGCTTGATTCTTGTTTGTTTGTTTGTTTTAATTTAGTGTGTGCGTGTGTTGCATATGTGACGGCCTATGTGTGGAGGTCAAAGAACAACTTCATGAAGTCAGCTTTTTCCCTCCACCTTTGAGCACGTTCTAGGGATTGAACTAGGGTCCTCAGGCTTTCAAAGCAAGAACCAAGCTGAGTCTCATCTAGACGGCCCACTGCTTGATTCTATAAAGAAAAACAACAACAACACCAAAACAAAACAAAAACCAGAAAACAAAAAAACCCTGGGTTGTAGATCAGATGAAATATGCAGCTAGGTAAGACAGTTGAAGATGAAAGGCAGGATGAGGGGCCATGGAAAGGAGGATTGAGAGCTAAGATAATTTTATAAATGGATTCTAAATTGAAGTCCCTGTCTCTTGACAGTTAAATAAAAACATGGAAGCACCCATGGTTATGTCATTCTTGCTGTCTGAAAAGAGGAAGCAAGATCAGCTTCTGAGAAAATGCCATCTCTTCCTTCTTGTTCAACTCTGAACGAAGCGCATCACCTCCTAAAAGCCAGGACTGAGCAGCAGCAGACCATGTCTTCAGGTGAGGTTTTTTATTATTTTATTTGGTTTTTTTTTTTTTGTTTTTTTGTTTTTTTTTTTTGAGGCAGGGTTTCTCTGTATAGCCCTGGCTGTCCTGAACTCGCTTTGTAGACCACGCTGGCCTTGAACTCACAGAGGTCCGCCTGCCTCTGCCTCTGCCTCTGCCTCTGCCTCCTGAGTGCTGCGATTACAGACGTGTGACACCACAATTGGCCAGGTGAGTTTTGAAAGACTGAAAAGTAGATCTGAGGTGGGCAGGGTGGCCTAAGAAGGGCTGGTGCTTTGCCATCAAGCCAGATCCTCTGAGTCCAATCCACAGCACCCACATGCTGGAGGAACTGATGCCTCTGACAGCCCTATGCAGGCTGCGGCACATGTGTACATACACACACTAAAATAAAATTAACAAATGTTTTTAATGGGGCTTGTTTTTCCCTGGTTATTTCTTATGGTTACCTTCTAAGAGACTCAAGACTGACAGCCTTGAACTTGGACTGTGTGGCATTTTTGTTGACTGTGACTTGATCTCTTCTGTCTAAAGCTGGCTTCCAACTTACTATGTGGCCAAGGCAGGCCTTGAACTCCTGATCCTCCCATGTCTACTTCCCAAATTGACTCCAGGCCTTTAGTACCATGCTGCTTGGTTTAGTTTGGTTTTAAAGGCATTTCTTTTTTCTTTTTTTCTTTTTCTTTTTTTGGTTTTTTGAGATAGGTCTCTCTGTGTAGCCTTGGCTGTCCTGGACTCACTGTGTAGACCAGGCTGGTCTCAAACTAACAGCAACCCACCTGCCTCTGCCTCCGGGTGCTGGGATTAAAGGCGTGCGCTACCATGCCTGGCTTAACGGCATTTCTAAAGTGAACTAAGCTAACGTATCAACTTTTCTTTCTTTCTTTCTTCCTTCCTTCCTTTTTTTTTTTAACTTTTGATTTGATTTGATTTGATTTTTTATTTTATTTTATTTGAGTTGAGTTGAGTTGAGTTGAGGCTCTCCGTATGGCCCTGGCACTCCTTATTGTGTAGAGTAGGCTGGCCTCAAACTAGGAGATCCGCCTCTCTCTCCCTCCAGAGTGCTGGAATTAAAGGCATGTGCCACCACCTTTTGGCTAAATGTATAATTTCTAAGGATTTGTTTTTAAACAGTTTACTCAGATTTTGATGGCCCAGAGCTCTTTCTAAATTGCATTTTTATGTATTTACTTTGTATGCTTGTGTGCATGTGGAGATCAGAGGACTCAGTTTAGGTGATTTACCCACTGAGCAATCCTGCCAGCCTGTCAACCACCCAGAGTTTAAGGAAAGCCTGGGTGTGCCTCTCTTGGGATGAGCAAAAGGTGAGCTAGAGCAGGAACTCTGTGGAAAAGGGAGAGGCAAGGGATGGGAACAGACCACTCTGCTTCCTGTCCTGTCCTCCTCTCCCTAGACACCAGACAGAACTCCCCACTCTGCCCAGAGGCCACTTTCCCAGCCACATCCCCAGGAAAGGGATAAAGGGAAACAGTGTGTCACCAAGGGCCCACCCCAGGACAGGATCCTGGGAATGACTGAGGACTGCCTGGCCTTGCAGAGCATCCTTTAATGAGCGCTACACTTTTGGTTAGCCTTGCTTCCAAAAAGCAAGTTAACAAATAATTAGATGACTCAAAAAAAGATTTTCCATTTTTTGGTTTTATCTGGGGCCTTAAAACCCAAAACAAAACAAAAAACTACTTTTCATGGACAGGAAATCCAATCAAACAAATAAGAAGTCACAGATTCTTTTTTTTTTTTTTTTTTTTTTAATCCCTCTTGGATGATATTGTTGAGGAAATTGTAGCCTGGGGCTCTGAGGAGCTCTGGGTGGCTGATTATCTACCTCCCTCTCAGTCCCTAATGTTGAGGAGCCAGCAATGGCAGGCTCCAATGTTTCTACCATTACATTTCAAGGTCTATAGAGACAGCGTTCTGTGTTGCTTTGGCTGTCCTGGGTTCACTTTGTAGACCAGGCTGGCCTCGAACTCACAGAGATCCACCTGCCTCTGCCTCCTAAGTGTTGGGATCGAAGGCGAGCGCCACCACACTCGGCTTATGATGGAAAGTCGTGTGTGTGTGTGTGTGTGTGTGTGTGTGTGTGTGTGTGTGTGTGTG
>OU015742.1:94057917-94089746 GCA_907169655.1 Acomys percivali
TTTCTTTCTTTCTTTCTTTCTTTCTTTCTTTCTTTCTTTCTTTCTTTCTTTCTAAATAAACATAGTATCTTGCTCTACAGCCCAAGCAGAGTCAAACTCTTCATCCTGCTTCTAGCTCATGAGTGCCAGGATTACGGTGGTGTGCTTAATTGAATCTGGGTCCTCAAACATGTATGTGTTACAAACTGAGACAAGCACTTTTTTGTGTGTGGGGGGGTGGGGGTTTGGGGGGGGGGGGGGGGGGGGGTGGGGAGTAGGGGGTGGGAGGTGGGGGGGTGGCTCAAGATAGGGTTTCACTGTGTACCCTTGGCTGCCCTGGACTTGCTTTGTAGACCAGGCTGGCCTCAAACTCAGAGATCTGACTGCCTCTGCTACCCGGGTGCCAGAACTAAAAGTGTGTGTTACCAGCAGGGCGTGGTTGCACACAGGCGTGCCCAACTCAGGTTACTAATTCTTGTTTAAGGGATTATTAGATAGTGAAATTTTATCTTTTTATTACATGTTTCTGTAGGTGTGCATGCATGTGTGGAGGTCAGAGGACAATTTGCTGCCATTGGTTCTCTCCTTGTATTGTGTGAGTCTAAGGAACCAACTCAGATCATCAGGCTCGGCCGTCTCACCACTCCGTAACTAGCATACGGGCCATCTCACCACTCCGTAACTAGCATTACTAGTTGTCATTTCTGTGTTTTACACCCCCTGGTGTTGCAGGTAGAGTTTATAGCACCCCACAGGCCAATTTCTTTCCTGAAATGTGAGATTTCTAGTAGCATGTTGTTTTTCAAAGCGCCCTGCAGCCCAAGATTATAGCTAGCCACAGCAGAAACAATCAGCCCCCAAGGCCGGCTAAAAAAGTCCACAGTGATCAACTCAAAAGGCAGAAAATATTAGCATCCTTTAAGCAGCAACACTAGAGCCCCTTACAGATCTTTTTAACAGGTGCCTGTTGAGAGAGAGACCTATGCGCGAAACATGCACCCTATGGCCCGCTGAGTTGTGGACATACACCCGCTGCTCAAATTAGAGAGACTTCCAACTGCTTTCCAAGGAACCGCACCCGTCCTGGGTTTATCTTCAAATTCACGTTGATGAGCGGGAGACGGTTAATGTATGCTTTCCCACATTGTCTGTGAAGTATCTTCCGCCTTTCAAATCTGTCCCACTTGGTTTTAACATGGGGACCCAGTGGCAACTGCTTTTCCCGCAGTGAGGATGTTGTTGACTCCTTTTCGTCCCGGGTTCCCAGCTTGCGGGCGTGGGGGGGGGGTTATAGGGAGAGTAAGCAAGGGTGGTCAACTTATTTCCTTTGCTTCCTCCCTGAGGAGAGGTCAGCCCGTTGCAGAGTAGGGAAAAC
The DNA here is from genome assembly GCA_907169655.1 of Acomys percivali. Lineage (NCBI taxonomy): Eukaryota > Metazoa > Chordata > Mammalia > Rodentia > Muridae > Acomys > Acomys percivali. Next base: position 94,059,272 of record OU015742.1, read on the forward strand.
TCGAGAATGGAAAGAAAACATGTAAATCCCAGCAGGGGGAGCAGAGAAAGAAGAGGGAGCGGCAGCAGGCGCGGGAGCTCAGCTGCCAGCAATAATCCGATGCCCTGCATCGGCTCTGGGGAAAGGAGCCAAGACTTCCCAAATCCAGGCGCCCCAACAGGATTGCAAAAAAGACACACCCATCGGCCCACAGACAGACAGCGCTGCCCAGAACCCGTGAGACACCTTGGGAAGCTGCCCACGTTCCTGGAGACCTCCCTGTAAAAGCTGTCTTTGTCCAAGGCGGGCGATTGAACCCCCGGCCTGAAGGGCTATTATTGCACAGAAGTGGAAAGCGGGGGGGGGGGGTGTTTTTGATGAGAGCGTCGTTGCAGAAATTCTGTCCTCCGCTCTGTTGCAGGGCTAGCCGCCAGTTCTTCCTCGGGTGGCAGCAGGCAGGGCCGATTGAGCAGGCACGCAAAGGCGCTGGGAAAGCTTTGATGTCAACAGAGGTAGGCAGGGCAGGCCCCGGTGGAAATCTGTGAAGTCAGCAGTTATCTCTGGCACCCCTCCCTTCCCCCTGGCTTCCCACTTCTCCACCCATTCCTTCCCCCCCCCCACCCCCCCGCTTCCAGCTTCTCTTTTCCCAGGGGGACCCTGGAATATATGAAAACCCGCTGTCACCAGATAGGAGCGGCCCCTCCCCCTTTCCAGGCTCCAACGATCGCAGTCTGCTTCCCTCCCCAAGTCTAAAACAAACAAAGACGAGTCCCGGGTTCCATACATTTCCTAAGAAAACCAGTGCAAAAACCCTGCCCTTTGTGCGCCCACAGTTAAACCCGGAGGAGTTTGGGGCCTCAAGTTTGCAGTGGTCTTTCTGTCTCCTGGGGATTTGGAAGGAGTCTAAAGTGCCTCCGACCGATACAGCTGCTTGATGTATGGCTCAGATTTAAACCACAAATTATAAAATGATAAATTCGCTGCTCAAGTCTCTTCCAGGAAAGACCGTGTTGTCAAGATAAAGCTACAACCTCATGAACGTAGGAGCTGTCTAGCTGACTAATCCTCGCTCTCATTTTCCTGCCTGAAAGGTTTTTTTCTTTCCTTTTCTTTTCTTTTCTTCTCTTTTCTTTTCTTCTCTTCTCTTTTCTTTTCTTCCTACTTTCTCTGTCTCTGCCCGTGCGACCTCCGGCAGGGGCTACTCAGGCTTGGAGCCCCTCCGCGCTTTATTGTATAATGGCTGCTTTCGTTTCCAGAGTAGGGAAGCTTAAGAGACCTCTTTTGTTCTTGGGCGCTTTACTGCTGAGAACCAGGAGAGAGACTTCACTTGGGCAGTTTCAAGTACTTCAAACGCAGGCTTGGAACGTGACGTTTGTTGTAAAACAGAGCTCTTTCAGGAATTTGGGGCCCAAAGTATCTGTTTTGTGATCTGCGCAAGATTGCAGAGTGAGTTCACTGTACTTTGGAATTCTCTTACAGGGTCTGTTCTGGTTGGTGACACAGTAGGACAAGTAATTAGGCCACATGCATGCCTTGTAATGAGTTCCCTACTGGAGCTTCGGCAAACACAAGGGACGGTGGAATGCTTGTCCAAGGCAGCAGCGAGTGACCTGACCTCCTTGCAGGCGACTACCTGGACTTCAGGAAGCTGCTTTCAGCTTCTCCAACACCGCGCCTCAGGAGTCACAATCACTTCAGCGTTTTCTCCTGGATTGAGTCCCGTTGGTTGTACACGTTAGGTCTTCCGTCCTTCTTCCCCTGGCATCCTTGGGTCAGGGGTGGCAGTTAGTGCTCTCCAATGTCACTTCACGTTATCATCCACCCCCACCCACTCCAGGCGCCACCACAGCTGCTCCTGTTTCTCCTTTTCTTGAAGTCAGCCCTACTGTCATTACTGCTGCCTTTTCTGGGATCCTCAAGTTATGCAGTTCTTTTCCTGTGATTACAGCTCTTTCTTCCAATTTTGACTAGTCTGGCGTCTCTGTGATTATAGCTCATTAGGACTCCCAAGGCTAGAGAGAGACCCTTTTTAACGCTATTTTGCTGGTATTTTTAAAATAGCACTTATTATACCTTTCTTTTTTCTTTTCTTTTCTTCCTTTTTTTTCAGAGCTATTTTTAAAAAAAATTTCTTCAGTAGTGGTTCTCAGTCTCTCAGTCTCAATAACACTTAGCAGTATTTTTAGAAATAAAAGTAATACACACATTGGGTAAATAATAAAACAGTAAACAAAAAGGGGGTAGGCAAAGGAAAAATAAAAGTTTCCTCTTCTTCAACATATTCCAAAAGCATAGCTAAGGTGGCTAATGCTTGTGTATCTCGTCTTTATTAATATAACCGTGTATGTCTTCTCAAAAGTTAACATGAGATCTTGCTGTATGCATCACACTGCATCTCACTTTCCATCCAAACACCACCCCATACACATCAAAGGGCTCCTCTCTTCCTTAATGTCTGTGTTGTCTTTCTTTTTAAAAAATGTATTACAATTTTAAAAAGATTTCTTTATTATGTATACAATGTTTTACCTGCATGTATGCCTGCATGCCAGAAGAGGGTGCAGGATCTCATTATAGATGGTTGTGAGCCACCATGTGGTTGCTGGGAACTGAACTCAGGACCTTTGGAAAAACAGGCAGGCAGTGCTCTTAACCGGTAAGACATCTCTCCAGCCCCTGTGTTGTCTTTCTTCTCAGAGAATGTATTTTCCATGTGAAAAGCACTGTGTCACTCCTGGACCTTGCTGTCCCTTTACATCCCTGGGTACAGTGTCGTCTATTTGATTATCAAGTTCAGGAGAACAAGCTGTATGTCTTAGGATCAACTCCGCTCCTAAGATTGTGTCACACCTACAGGGGTGCTCCCACTGCTCCCTGAGAAGTGGGCTGCTCTGGTGAAACCTATGCACCTCTGGGTTTCAGCCGGAAGAACCCTAATTCTCCCCTGCTTAATATGAAACAGCATACAGGGCAGCATCGAACCTAAACCATTGTTGGGGGGGCACTGGTCCTCATCTGATGCTTGCTCCATCTCATTTTGTTCAGAACCTCAGTGGGACAGAAGGCAGCCAGCCCCTGGGCACTTAAGGTCCCATGTACCAAGCAAGGTACTACTACTAAGGTACAGCCCCAGCACACCCAAGGGGCAAACATTAACATTGATTTACTTCTTTTGGGGAGGGGGAAGTTGGGGGGTTTTCAAGACAGGGTTTCTCTGTGTATAGATGGCTATCCCGGACTCACTTTGTAGACCAGGCTAACCTTGAACTCATAGGGATCTGCCTGCTTCTGCCTCTGGATTAAAGATGTGCATCACCACTCCTGGCTTTGATTTGCTTCTTTCAATAAAATGGTTTCTAGCCAGGTGTGGGGGCATACACTTTTAATCCCAGTGTGCGCTCTCTCTCTCTCTCTCTCTCTCTCTCTCTCTCTCTCTCTCTCTCTCAGCAGAGGCATATGAATCTCTGTGAGTTTGAGGCCAGCCTAGTCTACATAATGATTCTAAGATAGCCAGAGCTACATAATATAGAGCTCTTGACTCAAAAAACACAAAACTGAAACTAAGCACATTATCTGTACCATTACTTTTCATCTTCACTACACTCTTGTGAGATAGAGATCAGTAGTACCTCCAATTTTTATATCAAGGGTCGTCAGATGAGAGTTATTAATGAGCTAACCCCAGACCACTCTGACTAGTAGATGTTGAAGTCATGTCTGTGTGTCTGTGATTCCAAAGACTGCTTTAACTACGTACTAGTTAAGCATTCCTATGGCTTGATCTGGCATTTGAAAATGTGTGGTAACTTTTGGGGGCTCGATGCACACACATGTACATGTATAATATATGCACAGAGACCCAGACTCTAGTGCCACACTCAGTCCAAACCCCAGCTGTATGTCTTACCAGCCAGGTGATAAGAAACTATCTTCTCATCAGCAAAACAGAGATGTTTATGATTCGGTTGTTTAATATTTGTGAAGCATTAAATACTTCTCTTTGTCAAGTAAGACCTCATTAAGCCAAATGACTTAATTTACTTTACAATCATTTTTCATTCCGAAAGCAACTGTGTGGATTTGTTTATTTATTGTGTGTTTTTGGAGACAAGAAATCTCTGTGTAGCTCTTGATGTCCTGGACTCAACGTTGTAGACCAGGCTGTCTCCGAACTCACACTGGCTGCCTGTCTCTGCTCCCCCAAGTGCTGGGATTATAGGTATGCGCCACCACGCCCAATGTGGACTTATATTTGTATTGTCACCACATAACTCAAACAAGATAGTAATGAAGAATGAAACTTTTGGGTGGGAGAGCACTTAGGTTCAGTATTTAAAGGCCAAGGCTCAATACCAAGGGGGCAAAAAACAACATTTCCATGTGTTTTCAGGCTGCTTGCTTGCTTGCTTCCCTCCTTCCTTGTGTGCGTGCTTGCTTTCTTGCTTTTCTGTGCACATATATTATTGGGTTTTCTGCGTTGCCTTTGCAATGGTGTCTCCTGGATCTCAGGCCAGTTTTGATCTTCCTGCTGCTACCTCCCTATGGTGGATGGCAGATGTACACCTCTATTCCCGATTTACAAGGTTTACAAGGCACTGTGGATTAAGCCAAAGGCTTTGTGCCCAGGAGGCGAGTTCTCTCCCAAATGAACTGCATTGCCAGCCTATGCACACAGCTTTATCTGTACACGACTCGCTTAGCATGGTGATTAACAAATGGAGACAGGAACAAAACGGATCCAACCCAGGTTCCAGCTCATCTCCTTAATACGGAGAGTAGGTATTAATGCACACAAAGCGCTTAAACTGTTGCCCAACATACCAAAAATGGTTAGTAAGCGTTAGTAGTTCTCATAATAACCTGCACACATGCTATGCTGGTTTGAATGAGAACTGCCCCCATAGGCTCATGTAGTTGCATACTTACTTCCCAGTCGGTGGGTGGGTGAACTGCTTGAAAAGATTGGAAGGAGGGATGGTCTTGTTGGAGTAGGTATGGCATTGTTGGAGGAAGTGTGTCACTCAGAGTGGAATTTGGGGTTTAAAAAGCTCATGCTAGGCCCAGTGGCTCTCTGCCCGCTGCCTGCGGGCAGATGTAGAGCCCTTAGCTACTGCTCAGCACCACGTCTGCCTGTGTGCTACTGCACTCCCCACCAGGATGATCATGGACTAAGCCCCAATTAGGTTCTTTATGAGTTGCCTTGGTGATGGTGTCTCTTCATAGGTTTCTACCCTAAACCATATGCTCTACTGAGATTTTCTTTCTCTTAATATATTATAGGAGTGTGTGTGTGTGTGTGTGTGTGTGTGTGTGTGTGTGTGTGTGTTTTTCTTTTCTTTTCTTTCTTTTTTGTTTTTGTTTTTTGTTTTTCAAGACAGGGTTTCTTTGTATAGCTTTGGCTGTCCTGGACTCGCTTTGTAGACCAGGCTGGCCTCCTTGAACTCATAGAGATCCGCCCATCTGCCTGCCTCTGCCTCCTGAGTGCTGGGTTTAAAGACATGGACCACCGCTACCACCACCAGCTCCAGCATACGTTTTCTTTTCTTTCTTTTTTTTTTTAAAGATTTATTTATTTATTATTGTGAATACAGTGCTCTGGCTGCACATACACTTGCAGGCCAGAAAAGGACATCATCAAATCACATTATAGATGGTTGTGAGCCACCATGTGGTTACTGGAAATTGAACTCAGGACCTCTGGAGGAGCAGTCAGTGCCCTCAACCTCTGAGCCATCTCTCCAGCCCTTCGTGTGGGGGGGGGGGTTCGAGACAGGGTTTCTCTATGTAGCCTTGACTGTCCTAGACTTGCTTTGTAGACCAGGCTGGCCTCAAACTCACAGAGATCCACTTGCCTCTGCCTCCCAAGTGCTGGGATTAAAGGCATGTGCCACCACGCCTGGCACATTTTATTTCTTTAAAGGCTTTAAATACTTACTTATTTAATTTTATGCATGTGAATGGTTTGCTTCCATGTATGTATGTATGTATGTATGTATGTATGTATGTATGTATGTGACACTGCATGCATGCTTGGTAATAAAGCTAGAATAGAGTATCTGATCCCTTAGAACTGGGGTTACAGATGATTTTGAACATCTATGTGGGTGCTGGGATCTACACCTGAATCTTCTGGAAGAGCACCAAGTGCTCTTAACCACCAAGTCACCCCTCCAGCCCAGATGTCTAGATTTAAAGTGGGGTAGTACTTCATACCATAACCACTCTGATTTATTTAAATATGCCCCAACTCATCTGAGGATGATGTAGAATCCTAGGGTTGACCATCAGCCATAATTAGTTCCTACTTTACTTATATAACAAGCACACACGTCATTTATCTTACATATATAAAACCCTTTACAGTGCAGCAACACGAGCACATGATCAGCAGGGTAAACCAAACCTGTTCCATGACAGTCTAATCCTAGCTCATATTCCCCATTGCTAGATGAGCAAATGTAACTCATAGAGTAACACTACTAAAACAAGGGCTGTTTAATCACTGTCATTACAGATAGGGAAACTGAGGCATACAGCAGTTGATTGACTTGTCAACATTGCGTGGCTACAAAGAAGAGAGCGGAGACTCCAACTCCAGCAGGCCCCTCCCTGAGTGCACACACTTCCTGGTTTTGTTTGTTGTTTTTTGTTCTGTTTTGAGATAGGGTCTCATTGTGTAGCCCAAGATGGTCTTGGAGGCATCCATTTCAGCTTCCCAAATACAGGGTTACAGGCATATACCAACTACCATACTCAACTGAGTCCATACCCCCCCCCTTTTTTTTTAAAGACACAGTCTCACCATATAGCTCTGGTTGATCTAAAACTTGCTATGAAGACCAGAATGGCCTCAAATTCACAGAGGCTTCCCTGCCTCTGTCTCCCAATGATGGGATTAAAGGTGGGTTCCACCACCTCAGAACACTGGACTTCTTCAAAACCTGTAATTTCACACTTCATTGAAACCCCCAATCCTCATCCTGTCACATTTTACATCCATCTTATGGATGAGAACAGAGCTTCTTTGGAAGATATTTAGGAATCTAAATAGTAAGTAACCGAAAGGGCACCATGACTGTCCAAATGACCTCGAGCCAGCCCTTCCAGGGAATGCTGCTAAGGCTAGCCAGCCACTCGGAGAAAGCCCTCCCGTGATGCTGCCAGCGCTTGCCTTCAGAGCACTCCTTGGCTCACTCTCAGTCTGCATTGTCACTTCTGCGTCCTTGTGCTCCACGGGGCTGCTGCAGAGCAAAGGCACAGTGCAGGCCAGCAGGCAGCCATAAAGCAAACAAATGATCACACTTCGTGTTTCGTGTTTCGGCTGGTTTGGGAACAATGCATTGCCAATTAGGTAGCACTACAAAACTCACGGAAACAACCTTATTTTTTCTGCTTACTCCAGGTCTGAGTCTTGCGTGACTGACTTGGTCAACTCTTATTCCTAAAATGCTAGACTCAGGTCTGCTCGGAAGTTTACTTGTAAAATATGAAACTTGTCGCTGCCTGCTACCATGGCTCCCATCCCTCCCCTCTTAGCAACGTTAGCTTCTAGACGCATGTCCTAAATGCCTGTTTCTTTAAAGATATGACTGAGCTATTTCTTTTGGAGTGTGTCCAAACAATCTGGGAAATGCACACTCCACATTAGCCACAGGGAAGTGTATTTCTTAAAACTCAAAGGAACAAAAAGAAACCAAAGTAACGTCGAGTATGAACTTAGGATCTTTAGAAATCAGAACAGCTTTTCACGGGGAAGATTTTCATGAAGCTCAATGGATTCATTTTTTCACTGCTAAGGGAAAAAATATAAACATGTATTCATAACATAATATTCTGGAAAGTTGTTTTATTGATGATAAGAGTGTGTACTTTTTTGTTTGTTTGTTTGGTTGGTTGGTATTTCGAGACAGAGTTTCTCTGTGTAGCCTTGATTATCCTGGACTCACTTTGTAGACCAGGCTGGCCTCGAACTCACAGCAATCTGCCTGCCTCTGCCTCTCGAGTGCTGGGATTAAAGGTGTGCGCCACCGCAGCCCGGCTGGTACTTTTATTTCTAAAGCCACTTCTCACTCTAACATTCTAAAGCCTCCCTTTCCCCCTGAGAGTGGCCTCGTATCTCTGGATTATGTTCTTAGAGAAAGACAGTTCTGCAGGCCAGTCTGTCACCCATCCTGAAGCTGGACTTTTGGCTCGTAGAACTTCCTGTCCTGTTCCAGCTGTGACACATTGAGAGTAGACTTGAAAAATGTGTGGACTTTGCTGTGACTCTGAGAGTAGGGTGGGGGTGAAGTGAAGAGGGGATGGAAAAGCCTCCATGGCAACAGAGCAGGGGGGGGAGGCTCCTTTTTTTTTTTTCTTTTCCTTTTTCTTTTTCTTTTTCTTTTTTTCTTTTTTCTTTTCTTTTCTTCTTCTTTTTTTTTTTTTTTTTTTGGTTTTTCGAGATAGAGTCTCTCTATGTAGCTTTGGCTGTCCTGGACTCGCTTTGTAGATAAGGCTGGCCTCGAACTCACAGTGACCCACCTGCCTCTGCCTCCTGAGTGCCAGGAATAAAGGCATGCACCACCAGGCCCAGCTGGGACTAGTTTCTATTTCTATACTTTGCTGTTCACAATAGCCAAGTGGGCAACTTGCCTTTGCTAAGGATGTTGCGTCGAACTTGGATCACAGGGAGGGAGCTGAGCCATGTGTAGACTGGGCTGGGATAGGACAAAGGGCTTGACTTGCCTCTGATCACAGTGCATAAAGCTGAGGATTGACTTTAAGAAGCTATGTCCCATCGGAACTGCTAAGACCAAAGTCAGAAGGATTGCAAAGGCAGTGACTCATTTTCACTTAACTATCAACCAAACCTAGCATATAGTGCTGCACAACTTCAATCCTAGCACTTGGGAGTAGAAGCAGAAGAGTTCTACGCCATCCTCAGCCATGTAGTGAGTTCAAGGCCAGCCCGGGCTATATGAGACTATCAGGACAACAGAGCAACTCAGCCACCATGGCCTCCTGTCCCAGTCTCTTCCAGGAATATCATCTAGTGGACACTGCTCTAACTTTTGGCTCTGTAGACCCAGTAGCTGTGTTTTATAGCATGACAACCCCAGTCTGAGTTCACAGCTGATAGAACTGGAGGCATGACCCGACTCCAGGGCAGCCAGGCCACAGACTACCTCTTCTTATGGTCTGTGGCTGGGTCTCAAGACACACCGGGGCAAATGATAGTTCTGTCATTATCATGCTTGCTGTGTTCTTTATACGCATGCTCCATACATATTCTACTAAATAAATGGCTTTTTATATTTGTGTAGGAAGAGGGTGGGTGTGTGGAGGTGCTGTACCATAGCATGTGCGTGAAGGTCACATGGCCGTTTTCAGGAGCCCTTTTCTTCCGTGTGCACTGCCATGGATCAAACTCAGGTTTGTCATGTTTGTTAGCCCATTAACTCATTTTGGGGGGTGTTGTTTGGTATTTGGGGGGGTTTTCCTCCTGAAAAGAGAAAGAAGCATCAGGAAGATGAAGAAGATGAGGTGACTGAGGATGAGGGGCAACTATACTGGAACAGTCACTCTCTTAAAGCCTGGACACTAGAGCAGTCATGCTATTCCTCACAGCTAGCAGGAGAGCAGGAGGGCTGCATCCCAACGATACTTTCCCGATGAAATCAGTGATACTCTGTGTATCTTACTTGAATTCTGCAGAACTACTTCTGAGTAGCTCTCACCTGAGAATTAGCTTTCAACAATAGTTTTGTGTGTGTGTGTGTGTGTGTGTGTGTGTGTTTTCGAGACAGGGCTTCTCTATGTTATCTTGGCTATCCTGGACTCACTTTGTAGACCAGGCTGGCCTCGAACTCACAGTGATCTGCCTGCCTCTGCCTCCCGAATGCTGGGATTAAGCCACCACGCCCGGCTAACACTAGTTTTTCTGAAGGTAGCTCATCTTGGTTTCCTTTGATGGGTTTCTAAAAAAATGCTTTCATTACCTTCTCTGTTTGCAGTGCTGGGTATTAAATCTGGATGCCAGAACATTCCAGACAAGCCTTTTACCACTGAGCTATGACCTGTGTCCTCTTAGAAGCTTCCACTATCTTTTTTTTTTCTTTTTTTTTTTTCTTTTTTTCTTTTTTTTTTTTTTTTTGGTTTTCGAGACAGGGTCTCTCTGTGTTAGCCTCGGCTGTCCTGGGCTCACTTTGTAGACCAGGCTGGCCTTGAGCTCACAGAGATCATCTATCTTTCTTAATATTCTTGTCCTTGAGCCTAACTGGAATGAGTGATGGATACTTGCAGTGAAAATAAAGTCAAACTAAGCATTGTCTAGTAGGCTTAAAAATGGAGCCATAGTAAAGGGGACCGATGAGTCAGGAAAGTCTGAAGCAGAAGTGACAAATGCAGGTGAAGAGCCAAGCACCCAGATTCACACCTGTACCCCGGTATTCAGGAGGAGGAAACAGGGAGCTAAGGAACTCACTGTCATCTTCCTTGTGTGGCAAGTTCAAGGTCAGTCTGGTCTACAGAACAAGGTCCAGGACAGCCAGGGGCTGCATAGAGAAACCTAATCAGAAAAAACAAAACCAAACAAAAAAACCCCAGGTATGGTGGCTCACACCTTTAATCCCAGCACTTGAGAGGCACAGGCAGGTGGATCGCTCCAAGTTCGAGGCTAGCCTGGTCTACAAGGCGAGTCCAGGACTACACAAAGAAACCTTGTCTTGAAAAAGAGAGAAAGAAAGAAAGGAAGGAAGGAAGGAAGGAAGGAAGGAAGGAAGGAAGGAAGGAAGGAAGAAAGGAAGTAAAAGATGCTTGGGTGTTCCTCAAACTGTTAATCTTAGGACTATTACCAGATGACCCAGCAACTGCACAACTATAGAGACATGTACTTGCAAGAACTAGTGTTCATAGCACCATTATTCATAGTGGGCAAAGGTTGGAAATACCTCAAATGTGCTGCTGTAGAATTGGTTCCATTTGTCTGAAATGCCCCATAGACAGAGGTGGGTAATGACTGCCTCTGTCAGGGTGGACTCAGGAGGCAGAGGCAGGTGAATTGCTGTGAGTTTGAGGTCAGCCTAGTCTACAAAGTGAGTCTAGGACAGCTAAGGCTAACACAGAGAGACCCTATCTCAAAAAACAAAAAAACAAAACAAAACAAAAAAGATTTTTTTATTATTATGTATACAGTGCTCTACCTGCACATACACATGCCCGCCAGAAGAGGGCATCAGATAACACTATAGATATCTATGAGCCACCATGTGGTTGCTGGGAATTAAACTTAGGACCTCTGGAGGAATAGACAGTGCCCTTAACCCCTGAGCCATCTCTCCAGGCCATGGTGCTTATTCTTAAAGTTCCCCTTTCTCCTTAGTGAAGAGGGGATGCGAACCCTTCCTTTGGAAGCATAGGAATCTCTCCAACTCTCTCAAGGCTGTGCCCTAGGGGCTGAGCAGACCATGCATGGCAGCATGTACAAAGTCCTGGTTTGATCCCCAGCACCCCAGGGGCCTGTGTGTGAGTTGTGGTGGTGCAGGCTTGCCATCCCAGGGTTTGGGAATTAGAGGAAGGAGGGGCAGACGTTCAAGGCCATTCTCAGCTACCTATAAAATTCCAGGCCAGTCTGGGCTACACGAGAGCCTAGCCTCAAAATAAAGAAGTTTACTTTTTTGGGAGGCAGAAGCAGGCGGATCACTGTGAGTTCGAGGCCAGCCTGGTCTACAAAGCAAGTCCAGGACAGCCAAAGCTACACAGAGAAACCCTGTCTCAGGTAAAAAAAAAAAAAAAAAGTTTACTTTTTTTTAAAAATTTTGGAGATAGAGTCTCACTATGTAGCTCTGGATGGCCTCAGATTTAACAGAGATCTAACTGCCTCTGCCTCTTGAGTTCTGAGACTTAAAACATATGCTACCACACTGAGCCCAAGAAGTTTACTTCGGAAAGTATATATCCTCCTTCTAGATTAATGTTTTATACATAATAGGCACCGTTGCCATGGGCCTTACACTAATTGGCAATAGAATATTAAGACAGCACCAGTATTATCACTGTTTCTTTCTTTCTTTCTTTTTCTTTCTTTCTTTTTTTCCTTCCTTTCTTTCTTTCTTTTTTTTTTTTTTTTTAGTTTTTCAAGACAGGGTTTCTCTGTGTTATCTTGGCTGGCCTGGACTCGCTTTGCAGTTCAGGCTGGCCTCGAACCCACAATGATCCGCCTGCCTCTGCCTGGGATTACAGACGTGCGCCACCACACCTGGCTCACTGTTCCTATAAGGAATAAATGTTAGGGCTGAAGAGATGGCTCAACCATTAAAAGCATGTCGTGCTGTAGTGCAGAAGTTCTCCACTTTCCTAATGCTGTGGCCCTTTAATGGAGCTCCTCATGCTGTGGTGACCCCCAACCACAAGATTATTTTCATTGCTAGCTCATAACTGTAATATTGCTACTGTCATAAAGCACAACGTGCATATCTGACCCCCAACCCCTGTGGAAAGGTTTGAGACCCTGAAGAGTTGGGACCCACAGGCTGAGGACCACTGCTCTAGCAGAAGACTTGAAGTTGGTTCCCAGTGCCTACATCAGCTGCCTCACAGCCACCTGCAACTCTGTCCCCAGGAATCTAAGACTCTTCTGGGTGCCACAGGCACTTACATCCACATGCACATGCCCACACACAGACACACATGATTTTAAAGTGACATGAAGATAAATCTCTTAGAAAACATACTTTCAAAAAGAATAAATATCGCTGAGTGGTGGTGGCACAAGCCTTTAATCCCAGCACTCGGGGGTGGGGGGGGGCAGAGGCAGGCGGATCATTGTGAGTTTGAGGCCAGCCTGGTCTACAAAATTAGTCCAGGACAGCCAGAGAAACTGCCTTGAAACACCCCCAGCCCCCCCCCCCAATAAGAATAAATATCATCATGTGAAAAATGTGAAGTGGCACGTAGACCATTTCTAGGACCAGTCTGGTGCCGTGCGTTAGGATATGAAAGCTTATGGACCCGTATTCACACTCATGCCACTGTCCTCACTCTCACTCAAGTGTGTCCTTTAATGCGAAGACAGCAATAAACAGTTTAGGGCCCTCGAAAAGTCCCTGGAATACAGAGCCATGTAGTTATTACACGTTGGCCTGTTATCAACCCTGCTCACAAATGGGGGGGCGGCTATTAGTAAAAAAAACTATGCAAGCTGTTTAATTACTATACTTGAGAGAAAGCAGCTTTTCTCTGACTTCGCCAACTCAGCAGAACTAATCCGCTAAGAGGGACTTTAGAGATGAGTTTTGCAATTTATGCCCTTGGTATACAACATGCCAACCCCCACCCACACAGCAGCAGGAAGGCTGGACAAGGGCTTCCGTTAACATCTCTGGGTCATATTTTCGTCCTTGACTGTGCTTTGTTTTGCTGTTTGTTTTGTGAGACCAAGTCTTAACTAGCACCAGGCTGAATTCAAACTATTACACAGCTGAGGATGAGCTTGAATTCCAGATCGTCCTGCCTCTGCGTCCCAGATGCTGGGATGGCACACATGTACTGTCATGCCTAGGAACCTGGTTCATAACTGAATCAAGACAGAACACAAACTCATGAGGGCATTTCCTTTTGCTTTTTTTTGTTTGTGTTGGTTGGGTTTTCAGGGGTGGGGTAGAGTTGGGGGTTGGAGACAGGATTCCCCTGTGTAGCCCAGGCTGGCCTAGAACTCTCTTTGTAGCCCAGGCTGGCCTCAAACTCACAGAGATCTGCCTGCCTCTACCTCCCGAGTGCTGGGATTAAAGGTGTACGCCACCACATCTGGCCCCTTTGGCTTATTTTTAACACAGAATCAAAGTCACATATACACCTTATCAAAATAGGAAACAGTATAAAAATAAAATACCCTCTAAAACCTCAGAACCCAGAAGCAACCATTATAAACACATCAGGAGATTTATTTTTGGTCTTTCATACGTAGATCCACATATAAATTACCATCTCCTTGAAATATCAAGACTGTACAACAGTACTATTTTGTGATTTTTTTCACTTAATAAAATGGCAACATTTTCCTGCATATTTAAACAACTTATATAGAGAACTTGTTTAATTATGATCTTCAAGACGGGTTTCTCTGTGTAGATTTGGATGTCCTAGAACTCACTCTGTAGACCAAGCTGGCCTAGAACTCAGAGATCTGCTTGCCTCTGCCTCCTGGGTGCTGGGATTAAAGGTGTATACCACTGCTGCCACTGCCGCCTCCTGGCCTCATATAATTGTTTAAAAACCTGGTTTTGTAATATTAAAAAAATATTTTCAAGCCAGGTATAATGACGCATTACTTTAATCCCAGTACTCCAGGAGGCAGATAGCTGTGAGTTCAAAGCTAGCCTGGTCTACAAAGTGAGTCCAGGACACAGAGAAACCCTGTCTCGAAAAACAAAAATAAATAAATAAATAAATAAATAAATAAATAAATAAATAAATCCCAGGCTGCTTAATGGCAAATGTATTGCTTTATTACACTTCTAAGGACCTTGAAGGTATGGGCTGACTGCTCTAATGAAACTATGGTAAGCAGGAAATTGCCTCTTTAGTCTGCAAGCAAAAGGACCTGTTTCTTGGATCCACTAGGAAAGCTTTAGGATTTTAACTTACTTACGTCTATGAAAGACATAAAGTAAGGGTGGGGACCTCGTTAATCTTATTAGCACAGTCCAGTGTTTTGCACTCTGGAAACCATGTAACCCTTCTTACATTTCAGTTGAAATTTGTTTTCAAGCCGGGTGGTGGTGGTGCACGCCTTTAACCCCAGCACTTGGGAGGCAGAGGCAGGCAGATCTCTGTGAGTTCGAGGCTAGCCTGGTCTACAAAATGAGTCCAGGACAGCTAGGGCTACACAGAGAAACTCTGTCTTAAAAAAAAGAAAGAAAGAAAGAAAGAAAGAAAGAAAGAAAGAAAGAAAGAAAGAAAGAAAGGAAAAGAATTTTGTTTCCAAAGGCAAGAGCTTTACTCATAGGCTTCTGATACTTGGAGAAAGATATACAGTAATATAAAATAAATTATGGTTATTATGTTATATTTATGGCATAGGCAGTTTTTTATTTTATTTTATTTCTTTTTTTGTCTTGTTGTTTTGTTTGTCTTTGTTTTTTGAGACAGAGTTTCTCTGTGTAACAGCTCTGGCTGTCCTAGAACTCACTCTGTAGACCCACCTGCCTCTGCCTCTCAAGTGCTGGGATTAAAGGCATGAGCCACCACTGCCCTGCCCTTTTTTCTTTTTTTCTTTTTTTGAGACAGGGTTTCTCTGTGTAGCCCTGGCTGTCCAGGATTCTTTCTGTAGGCCAGGCTGGTCTTGAACTCACAGAGATCCACCTGCCTTTGCCTCCCAAGTGCTGGGATCACAGGGTGTGCACCACCACAGCCAGCATGGCACAGGAAATTTCTTTTTTTTAATTTTATTTATTTATTATGGGTATAGTATTCTTCCAGGGTGTATGCCTACATGCCAGAAGAGGACACCACATCTCATTATAGATGGTTGTGAATCACCACATGGTTCCTGGGAATTGAACTCAGGACCTTTGGAAGAGCAGTCAGTGCTCTTAACCTCTGAGCCATCTCTCCAGCCTGGCACAGGCAATTTCTAAGTATGCCTGTTTTGTAAGAATTCATTAAATAGTTTGAGACTGTATTTGGTTATTTTAGTCCTTGAACTTAAAGTTTGGTGTTTGGGGATGTGGAGATGGCTCACAAGCAGGAGGACCCCCGAGCTCTGGGTAAAAAAGCCAGACACCCAAGTCTAACCTCTGACTTCCACACTCACACGCAGGTTTAACCCCAATGAACATGCAGAGACACATATGCAAGAAAGAGAAAGAGGTGCGGGGAGAAGAAAGAGGGAAGGAGTAAGGGAAAGGAGAAATAATTTGGTGTTAGGAAAATCATAAACTAGTGGATATTCTGAAGAGTCTCAATTAGAGATATCTAACAGGGGGCCGGAAAGATGGCTCAGTGGTTAAGAGCACTCACTGCTCTTCCTGAGTTCAATTCCCAGCCCCCACATAGCAGCTCACAACTGTCTGACACCATTTTCTGGCGTGTAGATGTAATGTAGACAAAGTATCCGTATATATTAACTAAATAAATCTAGGGCTGGAGAGATGGCTCAGTGGTTAAGAGCACCACCTGCTCTTCCAAAGGTCATGAGTTCAATTCCCGGCAACTACATCTTGGTTCCCGACCATCTGTAATGCGGGTGGGCATGCAGGCAGAACATTGTATACAAAATAATAAATGAATCTTAAAAAAAAAAAAATCTTAAAAAAAAGTAAAAGAGAGATGGCTAACAGGAGCCCTGGGGCTTGCCTCCTTGCCCTGTGCCTCTCTCCTAACGCCTGCTCTTGCTTGCCCAACATTGGAGCTCCTGCGGCTTCTGCATCCAGCCTGTTTCCAGGCCCCTGAGCAGCTTTTCTCTTAATGATTTCTCAGGACTTAGCTCCAACTCCCACCCTAAATTTGAATCATCCCACATTTCAAGCCCTGTGCTGGAGACTTCCATTTGGGCATCTGGTGAGGAGCCAAGTGCCGTCTGTTTAAAACTGAAGGCAGCATTTGTACCACTCAAGGGTTCTCCACTACAAACAACAGAAACCCACTCGGGCTCACTCAAGCAGAGAGTAAATTCACAGAGAGGGTATCGAGTAGCCTGCCTCTTGGCAGGAAAGTTGGAAGAACAGCCACAGGAAACTGGCAACAAACCCAGGAAGTCTAGGGCACAGAGAGCATGAGCAACTTCACCTACAGACAGACAAGGGTGAGGACGCTACTCTGGTATTTGCTGTCACCCCTGACCCCCAACCTTATCATGGAGACTCCCCCAGTTTCTCACCCCCTATTAAGCATAGCGCCTGACCACTAGCTTTTGTGTCATTTTCTCCAGGTTTAAAGACCTAGCTTGCGCCAGACACTGTGGTGCACACCTTTGATCCCAGCACTCAGGGAGGCAGAGGCAGGCAGATCTCTGTGAGTTCGAGGCCAGTCTGGTCTACAAAGAGAGTCCAGGACAGCCAAGGCTACACAGAGAAACTCTGTCTCGGGGCGTGGGGGTGGCGCGGGATGAGACCTAGCTTGCACGATCCAAATGGCTTAGGTCATGTGTCTGGGCCCTGGCTGCCAAAGATAACCCCTTACTCCCCTCAGCGTCCCACAGAAGGAAATTAATCACGAGATATTTTTGCCCCACTTATCTCCCATCTCTAACTTCCCGTTTTTGCTTAATGCTGCCACCATTCACTCTCTCCATCGCCAGGAAACTGTGGTCCTGCTTTACTTGTTCCTCTTCCTCGGTTCCAGGGGACACCAGTCACTTAGGTCAGCAAGGGCTTCCGGTATTGTTTTCCTTCGCCTTATTTTCTACCGGATGTCCTACCACAACTTCTCTGCAAGCCCTACTGCAATCCTAACTGCATTCTACACTTTCGCTCCCTCCGCCCGTTTATCCACCCACAGGTTAATTTCCACAGAGCGTTTTTATGATCACACCACTGTTTGCTCACACTGTATTGCTGATAGGTGTTGGCTCTGCTCCTTAACAATTAGGTTTTATTATGAATTTATTAAACAGAAGTGTCTTCCTTCGTACAACCCGACTTCTCATAGCAAGAAGGAAAGGAGGTTAAAGGAACAAAAATAAACCTTGCTGCGTGTCTCAGTTCCGCAGGATGAGTCCCTAGGCCTGTGTGCAGATCCTCTCCCCATAGAAGCCCCTCATGGTCCGAGAATGCAGTCTTCTCTCCCCTCCCCGCCCCTCCCTCCCTCCTTCTCTCTCTCCTCCCATCGATGATACAATAGCCAGGCTGGAGTCGTTCCCCCCTCCCCGCTCCCGGCCTTTTTCTTAATTCTGGACCCAGGATGGCTCCTCTCTGTCCATCACAAGGTTTATCTTAGTGGTGGAACCGTGGTGTCTCAAAAAAGCCCACCAAAAACTGCTTTCACCAGGGGCCAAGTCACATTCCTTCTAGGGGCAAAGGCCGCCAAGACTGCTTTTACCTTGGGCCAAGTCATTATTCCTTCCACAGATAGGTGCCTCACCAGGGCTTTCATAGATTTCCAGAAAATCCCAAAGAGACTAGAAGGCAAAGGGGTCCTTGAAAAAAAAAAAAAAAACACGTGGTCAGATGTAAACAATATGGTTTCAAACCTTGATCCCACCCCCGCCCCCACCCCTTTCTAGTTCATACTCCTTAGATTCCTTTTCTGGGTCTAAGAGTCGGGATAATGAGATCCATGTCGTGGGGCATCTGTAAGTCATCACTTTGGAAGTTTAAATGGTGTTACATGTTGTATTTAGGTTGCGACATCATCCCACAGATGCCTACAATGGACAACATTCAACTTCAGACCTGCCTGGTTCAAGATGTTAAGTGAGGCTGTCATCACCGTGGTTTTAGCACAGGCAGGTTAGGATCAGTACGTTACATGTTTAGGGGGGCAAAGTAACAACCTAACCATCATCTACAGCATTGCTCCTAATTTCAAACAACCGACTTACAAATGACCCTTTGAAAATATTTTATTTGCAAGTGGAGAGCTTCCTGTGTTATTATCTTTGAGAGTTAAATTCCCCTACTTGGCTGCTTTCCAGCCTAACATTGCTGTTTGAAGGTATTTCCCTGCAGAATTTTAATTTTGTAAAAGGCTGCTTGTGAATTCCCTAAGGGGCAAAGAGTCGATGCGTGTGATGGACACTTGAAAATTATTAGCTATTATCTCTAAGGCTTGCCCCAACATCTATTAAATATGATGAAGCCCAAGCACATAAAAGGAAACTTTAAAGCTGATTCTGTAACGAACAAGTTTGGTTATTGGTTCAACAAGTTTAGACCCCACTCTATGGCCTAACTTTTAAGTCAGCCCTGGGAGAAGGTTCCATAGCCTCAGGTGGTTCTCTTCTCTGAGCTAGTCAGAGACTGCCCAAATTAGGCTCAGCTGGGGTCCAGTCATTCACTCACCAATCCCTGAAACAACTTCCCTGTGTGAGGTATGGCTGGTGATCCACAGGATAGATCTCAGCTCTCACCAAGACTTTTCAACATGGCTAATCTCTTCCTTTTGAAAGACAGTAGGACTGGGAAGTTTAGGTGAAAGATAATACTGAAGTCAACACTGGTGTACTAATCATTGAGGACATAAAAAAATTAAATTAAAATAATAATAATAATAATAATAATAATAATAATTATTATTATTATTATTATTATTATTATTATTATTATTATTATTATTGGCAGGGTTTCTCTTTGTAGCCCTGGCTGTCCTGGAATTCACTCTGTAGACCAGGCTGGCCTCAAACTCATAAATCTTCCTGCCTCTGCCTCCCAAGTGCTGGAATTAAAGGCATGCACTAACATCACCCGAGTAGAATTTAAATAACAAATAAATAAATAAAATTCAAGCAGTAAAACTCAAGGGGCTGAAAAGACAACATTCTTTTATAAAACTTAATTTCTCTTGACACTTAAGAGAGTATCTGAGCGAAAAGCAGACAAAACATTTCTAGTGTTTGTTTGTTTGTTTGTTGCTTGTTTGTTTTTGTTTTTCAAGACAGGGTTTCTCTGTGTAGCGTTGGCCATCCTGGACTCCCTTTGTAGACTAGGCTGGCCTCGAACTCACAGTGATCCACCTGCCTCTGCATCCCAAGGAGGCACAACCCGCCCCCCCCAACCCCCGGCCTAGTTACTTTTGAAGGTCATTTAGAAAGAGTAAACCAAAGAACAGAAAGGAAACTCTGTGGAGCTCTATGTATGCTTCATGTTTAATGATAATACCTTGCTGCACGCTCATTTTCAAAGACTTAGCTTTGTTATGGCTGCTATACAGATTCAAATATCTTGTTGGAGAAATATAAAGCAGACAAAAGCATGCCTTTAATTCCAGCACTCAGGAGGCTGAGGCAGGCGGATAGCTGTGAGTTCGAGGCTAGCCTGGTCTACAAAGTGAGTCCAGGACAGCCAAGATAACATAGAGAAACCCTGTCTCAGAAAACAACAACACCACCAACAAAAACAAAGCCCAACAAAATAAAACAGACAAAGCAATACCAGTTGCTTTAAAGCAGCTGGGCATTAGATGTTGAAATAGTGAGCTCAAGGCCAGGCACATACCTTTTATCCCAGCACTCGGGAGGCAGAGGGAGGCGGATTGCTGAGTTTGAGGCCAGCCTGGTCTACAAATCAAGTCCAGGACAGCCAGGAGTACACAGAGAAACTCTATCTTGAAAACCAAACCAACCAAAGAAAGAAAGAGAAATAGTGAGCTCAGATTGAGTAGTTTCAGTTCCTCCGTGTTTATGCATTACTTAGTAAACATTTGCTGCACAGCTACTGAATATACTGGAGTATGTACTGGTGAGCAAAATAACAGTGTGACTGCTTCTGTAATCACTCCAGCTGATGGTGCAGCCAGCATACTGGGCCTTGTCTTGGGGGCTTTACCTGGATTGCCACCCTCTAACGTCTCAGCAGCTCTAGGTCACAGAAAGGTGACGATCACAGATCACAGGCTACCTATGAAGGAATCCCCCTGAGGGATTCCATATTTTGTCTGTATGCTTCTGGAGTCTGTATGCATTGGTTGTTGGTTGCTTGGCTTATGGTTAAGATGGCATATCACATAGCTCACTATGGCCTCCGCTTTACTATCCAGCCAATGGTGACGAGGCATTCTTGGCCTTTCTATCTCTACCTACCAAGTCCTAGGATTCTGGTCCTGCATGACCCTGCTTGGTTTCTGTGGTTCTGGGGATGGGCACCAGGGCTGTGTGCATGTGGTCCAACAGCCACTGTCTCAGCCCAACCTAGTCTGCTGCTTACCTGTCTATTCACCTTTATTTTTTGAGAAGGGATCTTACTGTGTCACCCTGGCTGGCTTTGAACTCACAGAGATTTGCCTGCCTCTAGGCCACAAATGCTGGGATGTAAGGTGTATGCACACTTCTTTCTCTCTTACTCAGAGATCCGCCTACCTCTGCCTTCTGAGTGCTGGGACTAAAGGCCTGGGCCACCATGGGGGGGGGGGGAAGTACTAGTTTTTTTGTGGGTTTTGTTTTGTTTTTTTGAGACAGGGTTTCTCTGTGTAGCCTTGGCTATCCTAGACTTGCTTTGTAGACCAGGCTGGCCTGGAACTCACATAGATCCATCTGCCTCTGCCTCCCAAGTGCTGGGATTAAAGGCATGCGCCACCACGCCTGGCTAGTACTAGTTTTTTACGTAGGTTCTGAGGACTTGAATTCAAGTCTTCAGACTTACACAGTAAACATTTTACCCTACCCATTGAGCCATCTCCTCATTTGTCCTCACTCTGAGTTTTTCATTTTTCCTGTCTCAGCCTTTTTTCTTTCTTTCTTTCTTTCTTTCTTTCTTTCTTTCTTTCTTTCTTTCTTTCTTCTTTTACTCCGTTGGTTGGTTTTACTAGCTAGAATAAGTCTGGATTACTTGGGTAAAAATAACTAACACGGGCAGATTTACCATGAAATTCAGAATGCTTGAGCTTCGGATTTCTTTACCCCTTGCCCCCCGCTTTTCCTGTTTGTTTTGGTTTTGGAGATAGGGTTACAGGGTTTCATTTAGGCCAGGTTGGCTTCAGACTTGCTATATAGCTGAAGATGACCTTGAACTTCTGATGTTCCTGACCCAGCCCTCCAGGGTGCTGGGATTAGGGGGGAGTGCACCATGCCCTGCAACGTGAGCTTGTATTGAGTGTGTAGGGAGGTGTATCTTTCCATCCCAGCCCTCCCTTTGTCACTCATTCCACTCCAGCAAGCAGTGCTGCAGGAACTGGATTTTGGGAGCATCTGGCTTCAGAAAGTTGAGCTGGAGATACATTTAATTCTAGGCTTAGTGATATATTCTACACAGACCGAGGCCATTTGCATTGAGTCACTGCGGGCTACTTTTGTTTAGCAATAGATTCTGGGAGTGCTCCTGTGGCCCACTGCACTGACTCACCTGGCATCCTGTCACAGAGTTTCAGGGCTAGAGGTTAGAATACCATATGGACATATGGCTGGCACTGGCAGAATGTGAGGAGTGTGGGAGAAGCAAGGATTGCAACACACAAAACCAGAAGCTGATCTAGGGGAAGATCCTTGCAGTTGTTAGATAAGTACATTGTAAGTGGAGAACTTGGTTTTCATTGATGTCAAGCCAAAACAGACAATGTTTCCTGTCAGGAGCATAGGCAGTAACGCAGGGCTGTAGACTTTTAAAAGCATGATATACTGTGCATTTCTCTTGAAAATGTGAGTCATATGAAATAAAATTAATCAGAAGGCGTTGTATCAGTTACTTTCACTATGTTAGAAGAAAACTTGAATTATTTTCCTCCTTTTTAAATTCACATTTACTTTTAAAGCCAAAGCCCTGTTTTCTTTTGTGTGTGCCAGAGGTCAGCCTCAGGTTTAGCTCCTCATGAGTTCTGTTCATAAGACAGGGCCTCTGGATGGCCTGGAGCTCTCTGTGGAGGCTGACTGGCTAGCAAGGCCTGGGGATCAATTTGTCTCTGCCTTGCCAGAACTGGGATTATATGTGTACACCATTGCACTGTTCATACCTGTGGAAAGCACATTACTGATGGCCATATCTCACCCTTGCTATGTCCTGTTTACAACATTGACTTTTTTTTTTTTTTTGAGACAGAGTTTCTCTGTGTAGCCCTGGCTGTCCTGAATTCGATTTGTAGACCAGGCTGGCCTTGAACTCACAGTGATCCACCTGCCTCTGTCTCCCGAGTGCTGGGATTAAAGGTGTGAGCCACCACCGCCTGGCTTGAAAACAAATTTCAATTGAAATGTAAGAAGGGTTACATGGTTTCCAGAGTTCAAAACACTGGACTATGCTAATAAGATTAACGAGGTCCCCACCCTTTATGTCTTTCATAGACGTAAGTTAAAATCCTAAAGTCTTCCTAGTGGATCCAAGAAGCAGGTCCCTTTGCTTGCAGACTAAAGAGGCAATTTCCTGCTTACCATAGTTTCATTAGAGCAGTCAGCCCATACCTTCAAGGTCCTTAGAAGTGTAATAAAGCAATACATTTGCCATTAAGCAGCCTAGGATTTATTTAGTTTTTTGAGACAGGGTTTCTCTGTGTAGCTTTCGCTGTCTTGGACTTACTTTGTAGATCAGGCTGGCCTCAAACTCCCAGCGATCCGCTTGCTTCCGCCTCCAGAGTGTTGGGATCAAAGGCATGTGCTACCACGCCCAGCCTCCTGCAGCAATTCTTATCAACATATTCTCTCATTCTCCCTCCCTCCCTCTCTCTCTCTCTCTCTCTCTCTCTCTCTCTCTCTCTCTCTCTCTCTCTCTCTCTCTCTGAGACAGGGTTTCTCTGTAGTAGCCCTGGATAGCAGTCCTGGAGCTCACTCAGGAGACCAGGCTGGCTCTTTCAAAGGACCCGGGTTCAATTCCCAGTACCCACATGGCAGCTCACAACTGTCTGTAACTCCAAAGATCTGACACTCCCACACTGACGGACATACATTAAAAAAAAGAAAAAGAAAAAAAAAAGGAGGGTACGCTTAGGCAATTGAAGAGGAAGAAGGAACATGTTTTGGTTACAAGTCTAGCCCTTTAGCTTGCAAACGAAGCGATGCCTAAATTAGGTGATTCCATAGACTCTGGCTTAGAACTCAGGTTTACTTAAAAGATAATAATCTGTGCTATAGTCTCCTGATAGGCTATCCTGGTGTGCTATGTAACAGGTGGCTTCGCACCCAGATAGGAAGAACAAAAGGAGAGTGTGGAAGGCGGCCTTTTAGGTGCAACATCTGCCAGAATCCATGACCTACACATTTAAGACCCAGTGTCTTTCCTCATAAGAGGAATTGGATAAGATGAACTCTTTTCATCCTGCACTAACATTGATTGCTTGTGCTCTGTACTGGAACCTGCAGTTGTGGCAATGCCGGCCTCAAGCTGGTCAAGAAGGCTTGCCCCTATTTATTACTCCTCACCTGATTAGAGGAGAGGAAGAAGAGCCCCTCCTCCCGCGTGTTTGTCTCGAATTATCATCTCCCTTCCGGAGAACTCCAGGACTGGACTCCGAGGGCTCCCCAGAAGGGAGGGAATCCCACCATGCACTTCAGCTTCCCAATCAGCAGGATACCCATGAGCCCCACCCACTCAGACCCAGTTTCGGGTTGGAGGACACGGGCCCCGAACATGGTCCAGCCGAACCTGGTCCAGAACGCAAGTGCAGCCACTAGTTTCTCAACTTCAATAATCTCGGCGGCTGCGGAGGCGGGGCAAAGGGAGGGGGCGTGTCGCACGAAGCCCCGCCCAGTTCCGTCACGTGGGGGGCGGGATCGGAAGCGTGACAGTGTGCGCGGGGCGGGGCCGTGGCTGCGCGCGGGCGCGGGGGCGGGGCGCGGCGCTCACTGCGGAGGCTCCGGGGAGAGAGAGAGAGAGAGAGAAGACAGAGAGGCCGGGCAGGCGGCGGGCGGCGCGGCTCTCAACCTGATTGACCGACTGACCCTCGGGCTGACGGACTGACCGGCGGAGGCAGGAGTTAGGAGCTGCGCCGGGCGACGCTGAGGACGAGCGCGTCAAGGCTTCGCGGCCGTCGCTCGGTCGCTGTGCTGAATGAAGCGCCCGCCCCGCTGAGCCCCGAGCCCGGCGCGATCCCCGCAAGATGGACGGTTTCGCCGGCAGCCTTGGTGAGTCCGGCGGCGGGCTCGCGCCCCTCATGTGTAACCCGGGACCCCCGGCTTCCTGCGCGCGCACCACGGGCCCTGTTCCCCGGCTGCCCCTCTAGGTGGCCACCGCTCCCGGCACATGGTCCCCGCGAGGCTGCAGCCCCGCGGCGGCCGCCTCCGGGACGGGTGGCCCCTCCCCCATGCATCCCTGGTCTCCAGACCCTCCTTTCTCCCCAGAGACCCCTTCAGTGCGGGGCGGGGTGTGGTCATTCTTCGTCTCGGCGACCCTCCTGCAACTGCTGCGTTTTCCTCCGTCCCCCATTAAAGTCGGGGCACCCCTTCAACAAATACAGACTTTTCTCCCTGAGGGTTTCTCTCTCTACTTACGGAATTCTAGGCAGGATTGGGGCAGCCTTTCCGCAGAGAGTAAGAGTCCCCCAGTCCTGCATCTGGATTGGAGTCATCCCCTCGTCAGTCCTTACAGTTGGAGATTTAATAAGTAGCCCTCAGTAACTGACAACTTGTCTCCACTTCTCTGAAGATTTTGCCGTGGTGGAGAGAGAGCACGTCATTTAGTCAACACAGGAAGAGGTGCATCTGTGTTGGGGGACCCTCTTTAAGAGTGAAAGCAGAAGTGTGCTCTCCATGCATGCTGGAAAGAAGCAATCTTGCCCAGTGAACCCCTAGGAGAGAGGGGCCTCGATCGGGAAAGAAAGGATTCTCCATTTTTGGAATATGCTGTCTTTGTGGAGTGGGGAGAAAGGGATAGGTTATTCGGTTGGCTGGAGCGCCTTCTCAGGGTTCCACTGGGCCAGAATACAGGTGGTGAATTTAGTGACCGAGGAGCAGAACGCCAGGGTAGCCAGCACCTGTGTCTGGGATTATTGTTATTTGAGGCTGTTGGAATCCAGTTACTGTAAAGATTGAGCTTTTAAGTGTTCTGGTTGAGAGAATCGATTCTACTTTGGCTGAAACTGCCGTTCTGTGATACCTGATGTTGGGTTTCATTTGTATTGTGAATGTTTTAAGTGGCGGTAGACGCTTTTCTTTCTCATTTCTCCATAATAAATCTCTAGTTAATGTTCATGGATCAGTAAACCATCTGGCCCTAAGCCACATTTTTAATCTGCCCACACAAGGCTGGGATTAGATG
The DNA here is from genome assembly GCA_907169655.1 of Acomys percivali. NCBI lineage: Eukaryota > Metazoa > Chordata > Mammalia > Rodentia > Muridae > Acomys > Acomys percivali. Next base: position 94,085,059 of record OU015742.1, read on the forward strand.
GGTTTTAAAAAAGTAAAATAAGAAAGTAAGTCGAAGAGCATCAGGCTCTTAACAGTTGCTAAATAGTAAGAGCCACAATTTTGGTCTTGACTTTATTGAGGGAAAATTTTTTCATTGTTATACTGCTTCGAGAATGGAATTACTGAAATAGGAGCAGTGCATTGTGGCTCTTCCTTCCAAAGACACCTGTTGTCCATTATCTAACCTTTGATGTATTATAATTCCTTAAATAGTGAAGTTACTTCATTCTTGGTCTCCTTTTAGAGAGGCCTTAACTTTTCATTGGTGGTTCTTTAGTTTTGTGAGTGGGTTCATTTCCCAGTTGATGTTGGCTGGAAGTCTGGCCTGCATGTCCATTACCATGCAGACTGTGCTCTTGGCAACAAGTAATTGGTTATCTTGGGGGGGGGCTTGATAATCTCTGTATGTAATGGGGTCTTTACTCCCCATTAGTTCTGAGGAACTCTGGAGGGCTTGCAGAAGCCTCTGTGTTTTGAAAGTGCCTTTTTCACCGATTGGAGCACTTAAGTTAATTTTGAAAGTCTGTATGCCTTGTTAAACAACTTTATCCCTTAACTAATCCAGGAGAGACAGCAGAAAGGCGAGTTGCAATTGGGAAAACAAATCCCAGTTTTTATGGCATATTAAAGACGTGCCTGTGTCGCTGAAGGAAGGAATGGCTCTTGTCTCTGTTCTGGAGCTGCCCCTGATGAAGGAACTTGTAGCAGAAGTTGTGCTTTCTCTTTCTGTCGCCTTTTAAGAGTAAAACTAGGCCCCATCTTAATTGAAACCTTAAAGGGTTGGGGGTGGGGGAGGGGAGCTGGTATATTTTACTAGTAGCCTTTAAGCAGAGCTCTACTCAGCTCTTGCCAAATTGCTTGTTTCTGTTCCCTGCAGTTCATTAGTCTGGAGCTTAGAGTTACATTGATCTTTATTTTATCAAGAGAGCCATTAGTGTAAAAGAAAGCACTTATGTGTAAAAACTTCTTTTTTCAACTAAAGAATTTAAAACATGTGAAATTCTTCTGGGGTAACAGATACTGAAAGTGTTTTTCTCAAGGAAATGGATGCTTGTATCTCCTTTCACGTCCTAGAGGGGTTCTCAGGAAATTGTTAGACTACATTTTCATAAGCAAAACATTTCAGTGCTTTTATCAGCAGAGTGATTCTTTAAAGCTGGTTACTTAAGGGAATGCAATACTGAATCATCTTGTAAATCCAAAAGACTCACAGTCCAAACCGTGCCTGTGGTCGGGGTGTTGAGATAGGGAAAACGCTGCAGAGCATACATTTCCTAAGATACCTATGTAGTGGGTTTTGGGAAACAGATAGGAATGTTAGCTGTTTGGCTATTTGATGCCACATTGAAGTTCTACATTTTCTTATACTACACTTGTTGTAAATAAAAACATCTAAAGGGCCCTTTAACCCTCTGCAGCTGATGAATCCCAGGTAGTCTGGCTGGCAGGTGCGTGTACTTGGAATTTCTCCTGGGTACAGTATCTTTCAGAACATACAGTAGTGTCATTTAAACAGGCAGCACTTGAGAGACAGTGTTTTAAGTTACCCATGTTATTTTGGTGTGTAACTTCCACACCCAATATGGGTATACATACATCATGTGTCTTAAACTTCAGGTGTGTTTAAAAAAGTGGGAAACTGGCCGGGCATGGTGGCTCACACCTTTAATCCCAGCACTCAGGAGGCAGAGGCAGGTGGATCTCTGTGAGTTCTAGGCCAGCCTGGTCTACAAAGCGGATCCAGAACAACAAAGGCTACACAGAGAAACCCTGTCTCAAAGAACAAAACAAAACAAAGATGTGGGAAACTACTAAATAAATACAGCTTTTCTTACTGATCTTACTGACTTTTGTAATGCAGGGGTTGGATACATTCTATGTTTAGTTATAGCATCTTTTTCTTATTTCAGCTCCCCCCACCCCCGCCCCGCTGCCCAAGACAGGGTTGTAGCCTTGGTTGTCCTGGATTATTTCAGGTTTTAACTCAGTTTTTGTTATTGTTTTGTTTTGTGTTGTTTGGTGGTAGTGGTTGTTGGTTTCAGCCCTACCCTTGAGGCAGGGTCTTAACTATAGAGCCCAGGCTGGCTTAAACTCTGATAGATACTCCCTCAACATCCCAAATGCTAGATTACGCCCCATGGGATAGAATCTCTTTTATGATAAAAGTTTTAATTTTAATATGTTTATCTTGGGATTAGCCTGAAAGTGAATGTTTACATTTTAAAGAAAGTATAAATGTAATCATGCCAGTTTCCAATATAAAATTCAAATTGTAATATGTGAAGGTTATTATGTGTGAGAAATAGCATTTTTCTCATGTATTCCAGGCTGGCTTCAAAAGTTGCTGTGACCTTGATCCCTCCTGTGTTGACCTAGTGAGCATCAGTTTATACGCTGCTCCTTGGTAGTTGGTAGACAAGCACTCTACCAACTGACCTACGTCCTCAGTTTAACCCTTGCTTTCTGCCGGGCAGTGGTGGCACACACCTTTAATCCCAGCACTCAGGAGGCAGAGGCAGGTGGATCTCTGTGGGTTAGAGGACAACCTGGTCTACAAAGTAAAGTCCAGGACAAGTCAGGGAAACCCTGTCTTGAAAACCCCAAAAATCAAAACAAAAGAAACAAACAAATGAAAACCTTGAACTCACTTGTTCTCTCCCTCTCCATCTTTCTGAGACGGGGTCTTGCTGCATAGCCAGGACTGTCCGTGCGCTGGGGTTCTCTCCTTAGCCTTCCTAGTGTGGGCGTGTGGGCATGTGCCACTCATGCCTGCCCCACTGTAACTCTTCAGATCTCACATATGAAACAACCAAATCTGAAATCTTTCTCTTCAAAATCAATTTTTCCTTTCAGAATGATTGACTATTGAACTCCCTTCTCTCTGATTGACACACTCTTTCTCTCTGGTTCATATTCTCCCCCTCTCCCTCTCCCTCTCCCTCTCCCTCCCCCCCCCCCTCTCCCTCCCCCTCCCTCGCTCTCTCTCGCTCTCTCTCGCTCTCTCTCGCTCTCTCTCGCTCTCTCTCCAGGATTTCTCTGTGTAGCCTTGAGTGTCCTGCACTCAGGTTTGTAGACCAGGCTGGCTGCGAACTCACAGGGATCTGTCTACCCCTGCCTCCCAGAGTGTTGGGATTAAAGGTGTGTACCATCTTGCCAGGCTTCGTTGAAATCTCTTAATCAGTTTTTGTAGAATCAATCTGTAAAGCACTCTACTGTGCTTCTTACAAAATGGCAGCTCTGTGAAGTTTAAACACTTGAAATTCAGGTTTTGCCTTTGGTTGCTGAGTGTTTAGATAAGGAAAACACTGTATTTGCGTTTTACATTGAATAGCAATTAAGGCTCTGCAGCGGTTTTTGAATCGTAGACAAGGATGCTAAGTCACTAGCCGTATTACAAGTGCAACATTGAAGTTATATGTTATATAAATGAAGGCTTTATCACCCAGTCTTGCAGTCACAGGGCAGCATTTGGTTTCTTGCTATCCCCCAGCCCCCCTCCCCATATTAAAAATGTGTTAGAAGACTCGCAGTTCATATCCTTATCTCGTTATCTGTTTAATTGATTGATTTGAAACAGTCTCATGCTGCTCAGGCTGGCCTCAACTCAAACTTGCAATATAACTGAGGCTGGCCTTGAACTCCTGCTGTACCTGCTTTCACCTCCTAGATGCTGGGATTATAGGTGTATGCCATTACATCCACCTTCTGTGTCTTTGTCTTTTTTTTTCTTTTTCTTTTTTTCTTCTGAGTACTGGGAGATTGGCCTAGGGTCACATGCACAGAAGGCAGGTGATCTACCACTGAGCTACATCCTTAGCCTTTTTACCGTTTCCTCTTCCCCTATTCCTTTTTCTTTTTCTTTTTCTTTTTTCTTTCTTTTTTTCTTTTTTCTTTTTTCTTGTTTGTTTTTTTTTTTTCCAGACAGGGTTTCTCTGTGTATTCCTGGAATTCCTTTTGTAGACCAGGTGGGCCTGGAACTTGGAGATGCCTTTGCCTCTGCTTCCTGAGTGTTTGTATTAAAGATGTTCACCACAATACCCGGTGTTTATTACCTTTTCTTATTCTGTAGTTAATTTTTCTGCTACCATAAGTCATACACTTGTTATTCCATACTTGCATTATATTAAATTTGAATAAGTCTGATAAAGAATTCTGACCCAGGTTCTGGGATGATGCTTTGAAGTGCAAGTCTTGTGCATGACCTATTAATTGATTCTGAAATCAGTTTATTAATGGGCAGAACCAACATTTAAAAAGACTAAGGCAGGAGGAAAAATTATAAAATGCCAGTGCTCCATATGATAAGGGGCAAAACTTTAAATTTCAGTTGTGTGTGTTTGACTTAGATTGTAGTATAAACTTTTGTGGGTAAAAGTTTTTCTGTCTGTGAGAGAGGAGATAGGAATGCTGATATATATGCAAGTGAGTGAGCACTGGAAGTTAGAACAGACAGTGTGCTATCTCTTGGAAAACTTATGGATCTGAATGTAGTGAAACTTGGTACATTATAATGTGGTTTTATAAAATTGGTTGATAGGGTGTGCTATTTGACTTGTAAGAAGATTTAGATTTACCATCTATTGTATTAGCGTTTAAAAAAAGATTTTAAATTTTCAGAGGGTGTGTGTGTGTGTGTGTGTGTGTGTGTGTGTGTGTGTGTGTGTGTGT
>OU015742.1:94089756-94103119 GCA_907169655.1 Acomys percivali
TGTGTGTGTGTGTGTGTGTGTGTGTGTGTGTGTGTGTGTGTGTGTGTATGTGTATGTAGTTGGGTAGAGAAGATATGTGCCTGTGAGTGCAGGTGACTGAGAGGCCAGAAAACAGCATCAGATTTCCTGGTGTTGGAGATACAGGTGGTTGTGAGCCTTCTTAACATGGGTGGTGAGAACCAAACTAGGGTCCTCTGCAAGGATAGTGTATGTACAAAGCCTTTTCTTCATTTCCTGTTTTAGCTTTGTAAATGGAATTGTCTGTCTTACTTACTAATTTGATAATTCTAAATAGAATCTATCTACTCTTCAGTGTCCTACTCGGATTAAAAGCATGTACCACCACGCCCAGCTCAGAAGAAACTTTTTAAAGTGTACACACACACACACAGGCATGCACATATGTGTTACACTTTATAGTCTTTGGAAATTTTTCATATTAAAGGAGGCCAAAGAGAGGTTGGAGAGATGGCTCCCCAGTTAAGAGCACTGACTGCTCTTCCAGAGGTCCTGAGTTCAGTTCCCACCCACATGGTGGCTCACAACCATTTATATTGAGATCTGATGCCCTCTTCTGGTGTGCATGAAGACAGTGTACTCATGCTGAGCTGAACTGGAGCTCACTGTGTAGCCCACACGCCGTCGTTCTGCCTCAGCCTCTGAGTGCTGGGAACAGGTGTGCTCTACCATGCCTACCGCGGTTAACTTTTAAATGGTTCGCTTGAAAACTTACATGTTTTATAGGTAAATAAATACACACATATATAAATATAAACAACAAACGTATATAGATCTACAAACAATATTAGCAGTGAGTGAATGTGGTAATAGCCATATGGGTGGGTTTTGTTTTGTTTTTAATTTTATTACTGCTGTTCTTGTGGTTTCTGTGACCTTGGCATTTTCCAATACAGACTTTAAAAAATTGTATGAAATTTGCACTATGTTCTACAATGTATAGCATTTAAAAAATATGGTCTCTCAGAAAGTTCCAGAGTAAACCCTTGAGATAATGCTGCAGATGAGAATGCTGCGTGTGTGTATCATGAGGCTTCTTTGTATCCCTAGGCCTGGCTTTGAGAATGTGCCTCGAGCTGGCTACATGGCACACGCCTTTAATCCCAGCACTTGGGAGGCAGAGGGGCGGATCGCTGTGAGTTCGAGCCCAGCCTGGTCTACAAAGTGAGTCTAGGACAACCAAGGCTATACAGAGAAACCCTGTCTCGAAAAACCAAATTAAAAAAAAAAAAAGAAAGAAAAGAAAAAAGAGAGTGTGCCTCTGGGCTAGAGTTCACTGAGTTCAGACTCAGCAGACAAACACTGCATGTTTGCTTAGCCTTATGGGTATTCCAAAAACTGAGAAATTAGGACTGAAGAGACTGCTTAGCCATTAAGAATACTGGTTCCTCTTGCAGAGGACCTGGGTTTGATTGCCAGCATCCACATGGCAGCTCACAGTCGCCTGTAACTCCAGTTCCAGGGCCCTGACACCCTCTTCTGACCACTGTAGGCACCAGACAAGTTTCTGAGCTGATGGCCATTGCCCTCCTGACATTTTGTGTTTATTTCCTATGACCAAGAGCATTGCTCCATATAGCCACAGTACAACCAACAATCCTGGGGAGTCCATCTTAGTGCGTCACAGCTATCCAGTTCTCCAGCTCTTATCGTCTAATGTAGCCCCTTGATATCGTAGCTGCAATGTCTCCTCAGTCAGCTTCAGATCCCTAGTCTTCTCATGGGCTTCATGAGTGTCATGTTTCAGGATTGTGTAGGCCAGCTATTTTGTAGACTGCCTAACCTTGTTCCCCCTCCCCCATTAGATTCAAGTTACATATTTTGGGCAGAAACACCACAAAATTGAAACTCTGTGTCATTGCCTCTTAACAGGTGCTATCTTCTATTGGTTATTTGGCTGAGGTCTTCTCACTATAAAATTACTTTTCTCGTTAGTGCATAGTTAATCAATATTTTGTTTGTTTGTTTGTTTTAGTTTTGGTTTTTCCGAGACAGAGTTTCTCCGTGTAGCCTTGGCTGTCCTGGACTCACTTTGTTGACCAGGCTGGGCTCAAACTCAGAGATTCACTTGCCTCAGCCTGGGATTACAGGAGTGTGCCACCACACCCGGCCCTAATCAGTATTTTGTAAGAGAAGCTTTGAAGATAGTTCTTCTTAGCCCTTCACAGTATTGGTGTGTTTATGTTTTTAACTACTAGAATGTCCTATTTTTCTTCAGTGGGCTATAAGATGTTGCTGTTCATTTTGAGGTTCGCATTGGCACAGTTTGGTCAGTGGGTACTCATTCAAGCTGGATTCTGTTTTTTTCTAACATGTTTTTGCTTTCTTACAATAAGATGACTCAGGTTTGCCTTCTGTTTTTTCTGCTCCAGAGAGGCCAGCCCTCTCTCTGAACTAGCTGTAGGCGTGGCTGTCACTCTCGCAGAGAAGTCAGATAGTGTGTATGTGGAGCTAAGATGAGTTTCCACCTCTGTTTTATAACTGTACAGGGCTCGTTTTAGTGTTCTCTACATATTTGTAACTAATTTTTCACATTGTGAGGAATCTGGTCTTGTTAGTTTCAGCAATCTCCCATCGCCTCTTTCCTCACCAGCTCATGGTGTAACTCCTTTGTGCAGACAGGACACCTGCACAGGACTTTAACATCCTCTGCTGGGCTAGTCCTGCCTGAACGTCTCCTTCCTTTACTCTTTCTCAATGACTTTAGGACTGACAAAGTTTGTTTTGAGACAGGGACTCATGTGTACTTAGGCTGATCTTGAAATTCATGATCCTCTTAAGTATTGGAATTAGAGACATGCATCACCATTCCTGGGTATTTTTAAGTGGCTTTACTAACCTATCTTAATTACACATAATACTTGGTTTTATTATGACATTTCCATACATTGTACAGTAGTATATTTTGATCATATTCCCAGACCTCCCCCACTCTTTCCACTTCTCATAATCCACTTCCTTTTCCCAAGTAGTCTCCCTTCTATTTTCATCTTTGTGTGTGGGGTGGCAGTGGGGATGGGGGTGTACTTAATGAATTTAATTAGAATTCACAGGAGCATAGACACCTTACCACTGTGTCTCTTCTCTACGACCCTGAACAGCATGTGAATCCTCAGAGAGGGAGGGGACTCATGTGCTTTCTATGGTAAGGTGTTCATGGGCCCAATCTTGTGTGGGAAATGACAGCTGCTATGAGTTTAAGAGTGATACAGCCATGTCATGCCTAGGAGTCAGCATTCCACATTACTCTCCCAATTCTTCCATCTTTACGTTCTTTCTGCCCCTGCTTCTGCAATGTTCCTGTGCCTTAGAGAAGTTAAATAGATGTCTCATTCATGCCTGGATATTCATGAAAAACTGTTGGGACAAAGTGAACAGCAGCACAGATCTGTGGGTGTAAGTGTAGTTATTAAAAAGGTGAATTGATGGGTTCAACATAGTTGTTCAGGGAAGCAGTATCAGCTTCTCCTAGGCCTATATGACCTTCCCAGCCATGAGGCCAAGTAGACATGGATTCCCTCCTGTGGGGCAGCGTCAAATCCAGTCAGAAAGCAGTTACTTGCCCCTGTAATAGACTTGACACTGTTCAACCAGTCCTGGCCAGTGGTCCTGAGGCACAAAAGGTCCACAGGTAAGTAAGGCTGCTGATGACAGTTCTCCCCTGGCAGGGTGCATCACATGTCTAGCACTCTGAAGGTTAGCCAGCATCGAGGAAGTGTCCAGCCCAGTCAGCTTATTCTCTTTATGTCCCGCAGATAAGATGTGTATAGTATCTTCAGCAATAGGGTTTTGCTATCTAGTTCTAGGGGGAAACAGACAAGATTATTTTAGGGTATCTCAAGGACTTCCATGATTAACAACTGTGTGTGTGTGTGTGTGTGTGTGTATGTACATGTGTACATGTATGTGCTTGTCTACACATGTGTTTGTGTGTTAGTTGTATGTGGCAGCTAGAGGTCAGCGTAGGGTGCCTTTCTCTATTGTTTTCCTCTTTACTTTGACCTTTTCACATTTACCTACCTATGTACCTACCTACACAGGCCATTGTGCACTTGTGGAGGCCAGAGGACAACTACAGAAGTTAATTTTCTCCTTTCATTATGTAGAGTTCAGGAGTTGAGCTCAGGTTTTCAGGCTTAGTGGCAAGCATCTTATTAACCAAGCCAACTTCCTTGCCTTATTTTTTGAGGTGGGATCTCTCACTGAACGTGGGCCTCTTTGATTTGGTAGCTCATTGAGCTAGCTAGCCAGTGAGCTCCAGCGGCCTTTCTGTAGTCTTTCCCTCAGCCCTTGGCCAGCATTGGTTTGCAGATGTGTACCACGTCTAACTTTTACATGAGTGCTAGGCATCTGAACTCAGATCCTCATATAGTGGCAATTTTAGAATTTTGATTTAAAAAAAAAAAACCACAAAAATGTAAGAATTAAAAAATAATAAAAAAAAATAAAAATTAAAAAAAAAGTAAGACTATGTTTTTGTTTTAATCCCAGGTGTGGGGCTGTGTGGCTGCTTTGGAGTGTTTGCAGCGCTGACTATGATTTGCCTCGTGCTCTAGCAGAGATGTGGTTTTGCCAGCTGCAGATAGTTTCTGCAATTATGTGATGTTTGGAATTCTGGGAGTTTTTCAGAGGATATATAAATGCTAGGGCCCCAAGAGGCATTGTTGCTGGTTGTTGGTTCTTATGAGGAGGAGGAGTTGTTGGTTGTAGTTAGTAGTTGTGCTCAAAAAAGAAACAAGAAGAAAGAAATTACATTATCCTTTCTCTCCTATCTAGTAATAGGAGGTGAGGCAAGGGTGAAAAAGGGTGGGGAAGAAGAACCCCACAAAGTAGCAAAATCCAGCTGCATCCCCATGTGTATGTGCCAGGCCTTTCACTGACTAAGCCATCTCCCCAGCTGCTGGCTGTGTTGCCTGCCTTCCTTCCTTCCTTCCTTTTTTAAATAAAAAGACTGATAAACCAGCTTTAATGAAAACTGATCCTTTTTACCAAATAACGCCATTTCATTTTCTGTTATCTTAGTCCTGCGTACATGCCTATTAGTCTGTCAAGGCTACCATCATACACTTCTGTGTACTGGGCGGCTTAACAGAAATTAATTTTTTTCAGTGTTCTGGAAGTTAGAGGTCCAACCAAGATTAAGGCACTGGGAGGTTTGCTTTTTGTTTGGGCCCCCCTCTTTGGTAGCAAACAGCCAGCTGCATTTGGTCTTTTCACTGTGCCTGTGGATCCCTGCTATCTCTACACACGTCTGTAAATTACTGTTTCTTAGAAGACACTCAATCTGCTGGATAAGGTCCCATCTTTATAGACTTAGCTAATTACGTCTTTATGAATCTTATCTTCAAGTACAGTCACATTTTGAAGTACTGTGGGGTAAGATCTCAGCATAAGCATTTAGGGGGGACATCCATGACCACATGCATATATGTGTATATAATGCAAATAAGATTTAGGTGATAGTTTGAATCATACCATTTGGAGTAGTCAGTTTTGATGAGTATTTTAATAACTGTGTGATACTTTAGATCATAAATATAAATTAGTCTGGAAAAATTTGCTGTCAGTGGGAAGGCATTCCGGATGTGTAGCTCTTACTATCTCATTTCTATATTTAAACAGTGAACACTTATCTTTGAACTAGCTGTGGTTAGCTAATATGTGAGGGTTGATTGGGTAAAGAAAATACATGTAAACAGAAAAATCAACCAGTTTTCCTCCCTAAAGTTCTGTGGCTATCTTTTTTTTGTTTGTTTGTTTGGTTGGTTGGTTTTGTTGTTGTTGTTTGTTTGTTTGTTTGTTTGTTTGTTTGTTTGTTTTGAGACAGGGTTTCTCTGTGTAGCCTTGGTTGTCCTGGACTCACTTTGTAGACCAGGCTGGCCTCGGACTCATAGCAATCCACCTTCCTCTGCCTCCCGAGTGCTGGGATTAAAGGCATGCACCACCATTGCCTGGCTTTATCTTTTTAAAGCAAGTATACATTGAACCTTCAGTGTACTGTATTCCATCATGTAGACATTTTGTCATCTTAGGTTTTATGTCTCAAACATAATTTAACTTGATGACTGAGGTGGTGAGGTGGCTGTCATCAGTGTTAGACATGGTTATTGTGGTAATACAGTGGTTCCTTCTGGAGCTTTTGTGGAGCTTGTGTACTTCATACAATAAATGTATTAAGATGATTAAATTATTATGCATGGTCTTGTTGCTTGTCACGTACTGTGGGTGTTCTGTTCTGCTCTTTTTATTTGAAAATCTTATTAGAGTTTAAATGTCTTAAAAAATACCTAACGTTGAATGGTAGTTTCTTGATATTGGATATATACAGGTCTGTGATTGCTTGACTGTTGGTATTTTCAGTTTATTTTGTGTCTTTGAGATGAGTTCCTTTCCTGGCTGGTCTGGAACAAGCTATGTAGTCCAAGCTACACTCAGACTCAAGGAACTCCTTCTCAGGTGCCAGATGCTTAGGTTATAGGCCTGCTCCGCCACTGCTGCCTGTGCTTCTTGAGTGCCATTTTTCAATGGTTTATAGTTAAACACTATATATTACATTTCATTGCTAGGTCTCTTTATCGTACGTACGTACGTACATACATACATACATACATACATACATACATACATACATTTTCCCCCTCCATAGTTTGTTAAAGAAACTGCCTTTTATATCTTTTGGTGTTATGTAACATGTTTCTTTGTTTTCTGTATATCCTTTAAAATGAAACTCACAGATTTTAATGTACTTGCTGTATTTTACTCTACCACATTTATTTTCCTTTCTATTTTAAAAAACAAAAAAGTAACCAACTGGGAACATCTTCAAACTGCCTTCTGAATTCTGACCGTAGCAGTCTCCCTTGCTTTCAGATGTGACAAAATGTCCCTGCAGTGGTTTGAATGTGAGTGCCCCTGAGAGGGTCAAATAGTTGAACATTTGGCCCCCAGTTGGTAGCACTGTTTGGGAAGATTTAGGAGGTACTGATGTTGGAGGAGGTGTGTCACTGGGGTTAAAAGCCTCATGACATGTCAGGCTCTCTGCTTCCTGTCTCTGCTGTGCTTCCCACCCTGCTGCACAGCTCAGGTGCCCGGTGGGACTGTGCCCTTTCTTCTGTACGGTGCTTTGCTCATGGTATTTTATCACAGCAACAGAAAAGTACCCCATACAGTTCTCAGCATATCTTTTATATGTTCTACTCCTGAAATCAACCATTTCCCGCCGTAAGTTAGGGTATTTTAAAAATATACATATATGGTATACTGGACTCTAGAGATGTGTTTTGCTATTGGATCAGTGTTTCTGATTAGCTTTTTCTTTTTTCTTTAGCTTTAAAATTTGTAAATATATTTATTTGTTTATTCAGTGAGCATATGTATTTGTGTACATCTAGGTACAACTTGCAGGAGTTTGCTCTCGTTTGCTCTTGTCCGCCATGTGGGTACCTGGGATGGAACTTGGATGGTCAGCTGCACTGTCTCATCAGCTCCTTTTTGCTTTTTAATTTCCAATTTTAAATCTGTAGTAGGCTGGGAAGCAGGTAGTAAAATCTGTTGGATGGATCTTAAGGATTGTTTTGAACTTCAAAAAAAGGAAACCCCAAAATTGATGGTGTATGATTTTAAATTGTAGGTCTAACAAAATAAACACCCTTATATTTGTAATAATGAGGTCTTTAGTAAAATGCATAGATGTGTTGATATGTGTACTTACATTTTCATAGTAAAAATTTACAGACCATTTATACTGTATTCTTTTTCTTTATGCTTATTATTGTGTGTGTGTTACTATTTGTGTGTATGGGAGAGGGAATACACACATGCCATGTTGCATATGTGGAGATCAGATTGGAGGTTAGAAGACACTTCAGGAGTTGGTTCTCTCATTTCACTTTGAGTTCCAGGGATTGAACTGAGACCAGCAGGCTTGCAACCTAAGTATTTTTGCTTGCTGAGTTGTTACACTGGCTTTGAATTTCCTTTGAAGATTATCAGTTGAATCTTTATGAGTGAGCTATTGGTATATCAAAGGTCAGAGTATTCTGTATTATATATTCTGAAAGAATACATTTCTCTAGAGCAGTGGTTCTCAACCTGTGGCTCATGATCCCTTTAGGGGGCTGAAAGACTCTTTCACAGAGATTGCAAAACTGAAATCCTGGATATCAGAATCAGATACAGTTATGAAGTAGCAATGAAATTTTATGGTTGGAGGTCACCACAACATGAGAAACTGTATTAAAGAGTCGAAGCATTAGAGACTTTTGTGGCTATTTCACAACTGTAATTTTCCTACCTTTATGAATCATAATGTAAATGATATACAGGATATCTGATATGCGACTGACGTCCAAAAAGGTTGCGATCCAAAGGTTGAGAACAGCTGGGAGAAATGTGCTTTTTCTGACTTCCTAAAGCTTTGGTGACTTCCTGTTTTAAAGGAGAACTATTCAGTATTATTTTCAAGTATTTTTCTCTAATAGTTATTTTTGCATGTTGACTTTGAAGTGGCTATACTATACTGGTTTTCTAAGTGATACTTGAGAGCAAATGACAGAGTTTGTCTGCATTTTTCATTGAGTCATTTGTTCCAGGAAAGTATTGCAACTGACTTCTATTGATGAGTGAGAGGGAGGTTTGCTTTAAACACACACACACACACACACACACACACACACACACACACACACACACTTTGAAGGATATCCTGTTTTCAGATTAGTTGGGGCATAACTTTGAGTGCTGTTCATACTTGTTGGCATTCATCTTATTTTTTTCAATCCTCAGTTATGATTGGTATAGGTATGTTTGTGTGCAGACAATGAATAATTTCCCACTTCAGAATCCTAACAATGTGGACTGAGATCAGATACCAGGTAACAAAGTTTAGAATAGATTATAGAAAGGTAGTATTTACTTTAAAATATTAATCATGACTGAATGGGGTTTAATGATTATACTGAAACTTAGTTTCTTTGAAATGACTTTCCTTGGTTAATTAATGCAGTAAAGGTAAGATTATGGAGTTTGAGTCTTTAGCAGGCAGCATAGTACCGTGAGTCCAAATCCTACATATGCTCTGTAGTAAAGAGGCTTTCCTTGCTGTGTAGATCCCATCCTCACTGAGTGTAGTGGGAATCTGTAAGTGAGCCGCTTGAAATCCCTGCTCTCATAAGGCGTATAATTCTGTGGAGGATTCAGGCAATATTTAGTCAGGAAATATTTACTGAATGCTTGGTATGTGCTCAGCACTCCACCAGCTATAAACAAAGCCCTTATGGGTTTATAATGTAGGCTTTTAAAAGAGAATGGTAGGAATCGTTTTGGTGAAGTATATTGGGAACCTTAGGCCTCTGCCGTGGGGCATTTCCTCAAATTCAGATCCTTGTTTCAGCGGGAAAACAGAGGCCATGGCACAGTATCTTCTGAGATAGAGTGCAGAGGAATGTTTACTTTTCATGAGGAAAGGACAGAACAGCTCACGTTTAGTTGCCGTTTTCAATCTAATGGGGCTGTCGTCAGCTGTGCCCATCTGGCAGCATTTTAAGCTGTTACTGAACTCTGTGGCTTCTGCCTCTATGTTACCTTAGCAGTGATGATTTTCTATGATACTTGCTTTTCCTTTGTTTTCGAGTATGATCCTGTGATCTGTGTGGTATGTTTGCTTTAAGCAGTTATCGTTTCTGAGTATGGTGTTTGAATGCCTGTTATCTCAGCACGGAGGAGGTCAAGGCAGGAGGGCAGTCCAGGGCCCACAGGGAATCCAGAGAGGTTTGAGCTCATGAACTTTATTGATAATTGCAGTAACTTTCTAAAGGACCCAAAACATCTTAATTTCAATCTAAAACATACACTGAAGCTTAAAACCTTATTTTTGAAAAAAAAAAAAAAAAAAAAAAAGCCTTATTTTTGGTTGTGATCCCCGCCTTTAACAGTTGAGCCATATCTCCAGCCGCTTAAAACTGAACCCACATGATGGTCATTGTAGAAATGAAGTACCTATCCAGGTGAGGTGGCGCACGCCTGTGCTCCCAGCACTCAGGAGGCAGAGGCAGACAGATCTCTGTGAGCTTGAGACTAGCCTGGTCTACAAAGCAAGTCCAGGACAGCCAGGGCGACACAGAGAAACCTTGTCTCAAAAAACAAAACAAACAAAAAAGAAACAAAGTATGTGCAGTACAGGAATCTTAAACATTCCAAATCTTAGACCAGTGCACACACTTTGCAGATATAGGCACACTTTGGGTTCTGAGATTTTGGATGCTCAGTCCAGTCTATGAAATATTCCAAAGTCTGAAAACAAAACAACAAAACAAAAAACAAAATCCTTGGCTGGGCAGTGGTGGCGCACCCCTTTAATCCCAGCACTTGGGAGGCAGAGGCAGTGGATCTCTGTGAGTTCAAGGCCAGCCTGGACTACAGAGCGAGTCCCAGGACAGCCAGAGTTGTTACACAGAGAGACCCTGTCTCAAAAAACCAAAAAACAAACAAACAAAAAAAAAAAAAAGAAAGAAAGAAAGAAAGGATAACTGAGATTCACTGAGTGTGTAAGATTTGTTTAAAAAAAAAATCCTTCTGGTACCAAGCATTTTGGATAAGGGATGTCCAACTTGTGATCTGTTGATAGTTTTTTGGTAATTAATATTAGCTATAGTCTGAGAGTGAGAAATCTAATAATTCAACAATTACCTCATCTAATAATTTAATAACTATCAAGCAAATGCTTCATTCCAGGCATTTTCTTACTGGGACTGTATCAGTGAACAAAACAAAAACCCTTGTTTTCATGAAGCTTATACCAGAGGGGATTAGATAACAAACCATTTTCATTAGAATTATATTAGGAAGACAGTGCATATATATGTTGATGTCCACATTATCAGTTATAATGCAGCTATAAATGGTTTCTTAGAATACATGTTAGAGTCTGGTTGTAGCAGATGAACTTACAGAAAAGTCACTTGGCATATGCAAAGTAGGCAGATTTTGGGCTCAGTGGCATTTCTATAATCCTAGCTATTGGGGACTGTTGAAGCATGGGTGCTCAAAACCAGCTCCAGGCAAGGTAGATGACAACACTGAGACCCCTGCTAGAGCTCTGCTAGCACCTGATGTTAGGAGGATGTGTGTGTGGGTGTGTGTGAGTGTGTGTTGTGTGCATTGCTAAAAGACTCCTAGTTTGCCAAACCACCTTTATGTATTTGAACATGTATTTTGTTTTGATTATGAATTCTTGTTTTCAGGTTAGTTGCTGTAGATTGTTGATCAATCTGGATTCAGGACCCTATCCACTTGCTAAGAATTCCTGTGATGCTGTTGAGATCTTGAAACAGCTGTTTGTGGGTGGTGGTGATGATAGAGGCAAACAGTGGGCTGTGTGACCAGGATGAGGTCACCATTTCCACCTTCTGGCTCTTTCCGGATTTTAACACCTACTTTGGTATTTAAAGCAGTTTTGTCTGTTAACTGTTATTTAAAGTGCATCCATATAATGCTGCTATATTTGTTTTTGGTGTTTGTTTTGGATGAGACGTTCAGCGGTGTAATTATGTTCTAGCAACTGAAAGGAGTTGTTCAGTAGACTGAAAACTATTGATCCGCCTTTCAGGCAGTATGGTAATGGCTACTCTCTAAATTTGACCCTGTTCTGTTTTCTGTTTTGTTTTGTATTTAAGATTTATTTACTTATTATGTATACAGTGTTCTGCCTGCGTGTACACCCGCACACTAGAAGAGGGCATCAGATCTCATTATAGATGGTTGTGAGCCACCATGTGGTTGCTGGGAATTGAACTCAGGACCTTTAGAAGAGCAGCCAGTGTTCTTAACCATTGAGCTATTTCTCCAGCCCGGCCCTGTTCTGTTTTAAACCCCCATTGGGCCATTAGTTTTTTTCTCTCTTACCATGTGAAGATTATTGTTGCTCCCCAGTTTAAGAGCTTGTACTCCGTGCTGTCAGGACATGAACTCTTAGCTAGGTCTTCAGATTGCCCTGAGCACAGCCTGTGCTTACCAGCCAGCCTCGCTCCTGACAGCTGCTGCTTTCTTTCCTGCCACCCTGTTCCTTCTACACCTGTGCTCATAGGTGGCCCTTAGTGCAGTGCCCACTCTTACTACTTCTCTTGATCCCCTTTTTCTTTTCTTGCCATCTTGTTTCTTACCTGTTAGTCATTTAATAGTTTCCATTTCTCTTGCTAATCCCTGTTTATCAGGAACTGCTTAAACACCACCCCTTCCTTTCATCGCTTCACCCTCTAGGGGCTTTTCATCTGTTCTGAGTATATGCACAGTTGGTTTCACAGAAATCAGTCTGTACCTTTATTTGTTCAGCATGTGTCATCTTACTGTCATTTAGTTACTTCTGTTCACATAGCTTGATGCTACTGTGTTTCTTAAAGATAGGAATGTATATTATGTTTGATAGAATTGTCTATTTTAATACAGTGTATTTATTTGTTTGCTTATTAATTGAATGCTTGTTTGTTTTTAATTATTTGTATGTATGTGTGCCTGTGTGGGAGCAGGTGCAGGTGCATTCAGGTGCCTGGGGAGGCCAGAAGGCCAGAAGGAGGGAAGACACCCCCCCCCCCCCCAGAGCTGGAGCTACAAGTGGTTCTGAGCTGCCTGGCATGGGTACTAGAGAATGATTCTATGTCCTCTGCAAGAGCATAAAACACTCTTAATCACTGAGCCAAGTCTTTACCCGCCCCCCCCCCCCCATTTATTTTCATTACATTTATTTTATTTGTGCTTGTGTGTCTGTGTCCATGCAGGCATCATGGTACGGAGGTGGAAAGTCTGAGGACAACTTGTGGGAGTTGATTCTCTTTCTGTCTTGTTGGGTCTGGGATTGAGCTCAGGTCAGCAGGCTTGGCAGCAAGCACCCTTACCCACTGAGCCATCTCATTATTTGTAGCCTACGCTAGCCTCCTGGTGAATCCTGCTTTATCCTGCAGGTGCTGGCACCTGAGGCATGTGCCACTGTGCCTTCCTTGATTGAATTTTTATTGCACCCAACATACTGCACCTTGAATAGTAACTCCTCACATTTACTGCCTATTTCAACCAACGTGGAAAACTGGAGTAAGAGAGTTGAAGGCTTGCCTTAAGCTTTTCATTTTTACCAACTTTTATTTTCTTCCCTGTGTGAAATGATAAACCTGTGTTGTAGTTGTAAAGCAGCTGTTGGATGAATAGATACTCACACCTCACTAAGTTGTAACGAGGGAAAAGCAATTCATGTTAGGAGTCAGCAAACTGCTACTACTTGGTGCAGGCCATACCTGGTGCAGGCGTGTGTGTGTGTGTGTGTGTGTGTGTGTGTGTGTGTGTGTGTGTGTGTGTGTGT
>OU015742.1:94113503-94127534 GCA_907169655.1 Acomys percivali
TGTGTGTGTGTGTGTGTGTGTGTGTGTGTGTGTGTGTGTGTGTGTGTTGGGGCATATTGAGGCACACAAACAAAATAACTAAATTCAATAAAGCTTTTTTTATTTTCTACCTCACACTTCTCACTATATCACTATTACTGACTTACGGAACAAGTGCTGAGGGACAGACAAGTTCTTTGGTATGCTGTGTGTCGTGGCCATTTCCTCTCCTTGGGACTTTCCTGGTTATTTTCTCTGTGATAACTTTTGATTGAGTAGGGACTTTTAATTTTGATGAACTCTAATTTTTAAATTAAAAAAAAAATTGTTTTTGAGATACAGTTCTGCTGTGGAACTCAGGCTGTTTGAAACATGCAATCCTCCTGCCTCAGACCTTGAAAGACTAGGATTACAGATGTGCATCAGCATGCATGGCTGATGAAGTAAAAGTTATTGTTCGCTCATTAGGGCTAGTAGTATTTGTTCATTTTATTCGCTGTATGATAAGGGCTAAAGTTTTTTGTTTTTGTTTTTAATTACCAATATCTTTGGTTAAGCTTATTAAAGACTTTGCTTTATTTCCTATAAAATGATCCTTCCTCTATTTATCCCTCCAAACTTGCACGTGCTAGACAAGCACTCTGCCTTTGAGCTAAATCCTCAACCCAGTCTTTCCCAGGAACATGAGTCTTTCCCCTTACATGATCAGCAAGATTGTTGGCTATAGTAACTGTGTGTTTGATGACAGATTTATAGACCTGGTTTTGTGGCCTTGGAATAACGTATTCCTTTCTGCTCAGAAGAGGGTTTATGATCACTCTGCTATGCTGTTAGACAAGACATGAGCAGATATGGACTGCATAGTCATCACTAATGTATTGCTGTGTGAAAGATGATATTTGCTTTCTTTCTTTCTTTCTTTCTTTCTTTCTTTCTTTTTTTCTTTCGTTTTTTGAGATAGAGTTTCTCTGTGTAGCCTTCGCTGTCCTGGACTCACTTTGTAGACCAGGCTGGCCTCAAACTCACAGAGATCCACCTGCCTCTGCCTTCCAGGGTGTTGGGATTACAGGTGTGCACCACTGTGCCTGGTGATGTATTATATTTTTAAGAATATAATACTTACAGAAATATGGTGCCTAAGGTAGAATGCTTAGTTATTATACCATGCTAAAATTACATAAATGTATTAATTTTATTAAACTTTCATGATTTATTTCATTTTGTTGGTATGAGTGTTTTGTCTGCATGTATGTCCTGTATGCATGCCTGCTACCCGAGGAGGCCAGAAGAAGGCACCAGGTGCCCCGGGACTAGAATTACAGGGGCTTGCTGTGTGCTACCGTGTGGGTGCGGGGAGCTGAACCTAGGTTCTTAACAAAAGCAGTAAATGCTCTTAACCCCTGAGCCATGTCTCCAGATTCTCTGTAAATTTTACAGCATTTTGTATAGAAATCAGAACTATAGACGTGAAAAGAAAATCCTTTCATTATGTTTTGTGGTGGTATGATTAAATGTAAGATTTAAGACAAGATTTTTAAATATAACTCTGCATACACTTATGCCAGGACTATTATATAAACATGTAAACATATTCCATAAACCTAGTTGTCTTGCATTTTTTGAGATAGCAGCATTTAAACAGCGTTCTCTAAAAGGGCTGAATTTTAATTTTATTACTCTTTTAGGGTTTGTGCCAGTTTTGGTTAATCATTATCTTGTTGATTATGTTTGGTTCCAGATGACTCATTTTTCAAGGAGCTTTATTACAACATAACATATTTACTACAGGAAGCCTGGACGGAAATGGAGCATCAGGTTATTGGGGCTTGTTTTTCTCCAGTCTTTATTGTACCAGGTGCTATTAAAGTTAATCATTTTTCAATAACCGTTTTTTCTCTGTAAAACCCGGTACTTCATTAACCAAATGTCACATTTATTTATTGGCAGACAAACATGTGCCTTTGATAACTGTTTAAATTTGGCTATACTACCATAGCATGCTTTAAGTAAACTTGCTGTATTTTGTTTTCATGGACTAGAAGTGAATATTACAGTTGGCTAGCAGTTTTGGAATCATAGAATCTGAGAGTTGTTCCTTGTTTCTTTGGAAAACTGGACAAATAAGCCTCTGAGCCTTACTATTCATATAAGTGATTGGCTGGATCCTAATGACTTGTTTATACCTGGGAGGCTGAGCAGGTAGAGTGCTTGCTTGCCCAGCATCCTGAGGCCCTCAGATTCCCCAGCACCACACTGAATAGACAGGTATGGATACCTATCATCCCAGATCTCAGGAAGTGGAGACAGGAAGATCAGACATTCAATGTCATTTTCTACTACAAAGCAAGTTCAAGACTAGCTTGGATTACATGAGACCTAGTTTCAGAACAAGTTTCTAAAGGACGTTTTAAAAAAACTGTCAAATGTGGGCTGGAGAGATGGCTCAGAAGTTAAGAGCACTGGCTGCTCTTCCAAAGGTCCTGAGTTCAATTCCCAGCAAACACATGGTGGCTCACAACCATCTATAATGTGATCTGGTGCCCTCTTCTGGTGTGCAGGCGCACATGCAAGCAAAACACTGTATACTTAATAAATAAATAAATCTTTTTTAAAAAGTGTCTAATGCTTATTGTGTATTTATTCACTGAAGTTTTGTATTGATGACATTCATAATAGATATTTAAAGTTAGGAGTTTCAGCCATTTTAGCGTCCTCTCACTAGGCTCTAACAAACAGTGGAACGGCATAAGGAAGATGCCTCCTTTTTCTGAAGTTCAAACTTTGATGATAGAATTGGTAAATCTGAGAGTCCTTTGCAGCCACCAACAAGTCTAGACCATGAGGCTTTTCTATAGGGAACTTTAATTTGCATTCCACTTAGTGTGGCCAGCAGTAGAAAGAGAATGTAGACCTGCCTTCCGCAACGTAACAGAGACCCCAGGCAAAACCAGAGCCAGAAAGGGAAGGAGGATGTGGGCGGGATGAAGGCTTCCTGGGCAAAGAGAAAAGGCTAAAGTGTGATGAGGTGGGGAGGAGTTAAAAGACCCAAAAGCAATCTGTTTTCCCAGACTAAGGCTAAACATTTCAGATGAGAAGCTGTTGTGTGTGTTAGCTGAGTGGTCACTGAGATGAATTATTCAGGAGAGAAGTAAGTGGAAATGGAATTGTGGCCAGCTGCCTGTGCCTTAAGTAGACGAGAGTTAGCTGTTCCTGGGACCTTGAAGTTGCTCAGGCTGCTGGTGCTAGAAAAGCTAGTTAGTAACCAGCCTAGCATTAACTCTTGTCAGTAATTTGGACAGTGGGAAATTGGTTTGTGGATAATGATGAATAATTAAGTCAGTTAAGATCTAATTACGAGGAGGAAAGATGTAACAGGACACCAAGAGTAACTGTGTGTGCTGAAGTAGGAGCATAGGAGCGAGCGCTCTTCAGATCTACTGTGTGAAAGGTGGCCGGTGGCCAGCTGCCATTTCACTCCGCAGAAAAGGAAATGATGTCTCTTAGAGCACTGTCTCTTTGCTCTAATGCTTGGTTCTGTCAAGAAGTTTCTTTGTAAAGGAACACTGATCAGGGCATCCATAGTGACGGTTTGAAAGTGGCCATCCCGGAGAGAGGATAAATAGGCAAAGATCAAAATTGTGCTTTACCGAAATCCCTGTTCTGTTATTTCCCAGCTAGATGGTGGATATATGACTGGGAGCATTGAGGGGATATAGTTGGTTTTCTAGCAGTATTGCACTAATTACCATTTATGCACGTCTCAAAAGACACTATGAAACAGGGTATGCGTCTTTAACAGATGAACAACATCTAAGTAAGTTAGGTTGCTGAAATGCAGAGTAGAGCTCTCACTAGTGAGTAGACGTGGGTACGGCTCAGGGGCCACTGTTTCTGACCTTTGCAATACACGTGGCTGATAAGCTACAGCACACGGCTGAATCTGAGTGCTTGTATAAATAAATGCTGATTTGTGGTTTGGGAAATGTTTAATTTATTCAACAAATACAACAAATTCTTACCCGTTGGTCATTATGATCAACAGTAATCTCCCCCGACTCACTTCCCTCCTGCTGTAGCTGAAGAGAGAATTTCCGAAAGTTTGATAATTATTTCATGCTCATAAACTTTCTTTGTAGAGACAGTAATCCTCAAGTTTAGCTGTTTGGCTCTAAACATCATAACAATTCTAAATTCATATCTGAAGGAATGTTTTAAATCTTTTTCTTTTTGGCTTGATTTACAGACATTCATATGATAGCCGTGGCATGTCTTTCATTGAATTTCTGGTGGGAAAAATATAGTACATAAAACAAAGGACTAAAATGTCTAAGAGAGAAGAGAGGGAAATGGCAAGCATAATTTATCCAGGTTTTCTGCTGTGGCCTCTGAGCCCTGTGGACTGCCTGCTCTCTTCTCAGGATGATCTTGGTGAAGGAAACAAATCACAGCCTTTGTTGTTGCCTAGAGCAGCCGCATGGCAATGGGATATGGTTTGTCTATTTTTATGTAATTAATTATGTGTACTTGCATGTGTGCATGTGCCAGGTACATGTGTGGAGGTCAGAGGCCAAGTTTGAGGAGTAGGCTCTCCTTCCACCTATGGGCTCTGAGGATTGAACTCAGGTTGTCAGGCTTGGTGGTGAGCAGTGAGTGCTTTTACTCATCGCCATCTCCCCAGCTCCCAGTTAAAATTGGTCCATCAAGTTGAACTGAAGACTGAAACCTTTAAAAAAAAAATTGGAAGTACAAGTAGTGTGTGTGATATCACATTCTTTTGATATATATGTTCAAAAGAATTGAAATTGCTGAAGCATTATTCACAGCAGTTGAAGCATAGAAATAAGCGAGGTGCCTGTTAATGTGTGGATTTTTAAAATGTAGCATGTGTGTATATAATAAAGTATCATTTGGCTTCAAAGGAGGGGAGGCGCCTATAATTTGGGACAACAGGGCTAGTCCTGTAGGCCATCAGACTACACTAAGTGGACTAAGCCAGGCTCAGAGACAAGAACTGAGTGACCATACATGTGGAATCTAGGAACATCTGAGTCACAGAAGTAGAGAGAGTGATAATGGCCAGAGACTGTTGGAGGAGTGGGTAAGTGGGGAAAGAGGACAGAAGCTGGTCAGAGGATAGTTTTCCCGGGGAAAGATAGGAATGGGCTGTGGTGACAGCAGCATAGCCTCAACAGTGTGTGTTTAAAAGCATCGAAAAAAGTTATTTCATGTTAACACAAACAGATGAGTATATGAGGTGACAGTTTAGCTGGTTTGATTTGATTAGTGCTTGTAATAAGGAAATTGTAAGACCATCTAACATTAGGGCTATTTAACCCTGTATACAGATAGTGCTATGCTAAGTACTTTGCATATGTTTATCTCTTTATAAACAGTATTTTAAAAAACTAGAAATTATTTATATAGCTACTTGATGACTTTAGACTAGCTGTATAACCAAATTGGTATCACAGACAATTTTGAACCTGGCAATTTTGATCTTACTGCCATTGGTTTAATCTCACTATATATCAGGGGTTTGTCAGCTCTCTTGGTAAAGGACCAATTAGAACATATGGGTTTTGCTATTTATGTAAGACAGCTATAGAAAATACCTAAAATAGGCTGGAGAGATGGCTTAGTGGTTCAGAGCACTGTCTGTTCTTCCAGAAGACCTGGGTTCAATTCCCAACACTTACATGGTGACTTGAAGCCACCTCTAACTCTAGTTCCAAAATCCAATACCGTCTTCTGATCTTTGCAGACACATTATACACAGACGTACATTCAGGCACAACAGCCCCACCTAAAATGAAGTAAAAATTTATTTTAAAAAATATTAAAAACAATGGGTATATGTCCTTACAAAACAATCTCTCATAATATTCTTGAGTCATTAAATACTGTTCTTTGAATGCTTTTCATTTACTTAAAAATGTAAAATATATACTTAGTTTATATAAACAAATGATATGGTTAGAGTTGGCTTTCTGTTGGGGTAATAAACGTGCAGACTTCCTGTAACACTTTTAAAGAATAAACTAGTTTTACTTGGTGTAGTTACAAATTAGAAACAAACGCAGGTAAATGTTATTTTTATCAGGAACGTATAAAAATTTAAGATTATAGGACTTTAATTTTATACCTCTTTGTGTGTGTGTGTGTGTGTATGTGTGCGCGCGTGTGCGTGTGTACACATACATACAGCACAGACATGTTGAGAGATTATTTCACTATGTAGCTCAGGCTGGCCGTTAGCTTAAAATCTTTGGCCATAATCTGCTAGGATTATAGGTGGGTACTACCAGACCCAGTCCATGTATTCTTAGAAAT
Source organism: Acomys percivali (assembly GCA_907169655.1). NCBI lineage: Eukaryota > Metazoa > Chordata > Mammalia > Rodentia > Muridae > Acomys > Acomys percivali. Next base: position 94,119,813 of record OU015742.1, read on the forward strand.
CACAAATATTCACCTCATTATTTGTGAGAAGTTGTCAGTTTATTATACATGATTTTTAAAATTATGTATCTATACTGGGCACCCACAGAGAGCAGAGGCGTGTCCGATCTCTGGAGCTGGAGTTGCAGGTGGTTATGAGCTGTCGTGAGTGCCAGAACTCTGGTCCCTCTGTAAGAGCAGGGAGACTTAGCTCCAGCTCTGTACGTAAATATTTTTGAGACAAGGTCTCACTATAGTCCTTGTTGGCCTCAAATTGTCACCCTCTTGTTTCAGCCTTCAGTTACTGTAGCTTACAGGTATATCCCACCATGCCTGGCTGTCAAAAGAACTTTAAATGTCAGTTTTCTTTTTGTTTATTAGGTGCTGAGGTAATTTAATTCTTCAGCTAAGTGAAAGGGGCATTGAAAATTAAATGAAGAGCTTTTAAAAGATGACTCATCCTAAATTTACAAAATTGGCTTCTTAGATTACATCTTGACATTCATAAATCTGAGCTTGTAGAATGCATTTAGTTAAAGTTTGGCTTATGAGCAAGGAGAAACCACTTCCAGATGTGATCACTGACGTGATTCTGAGTTAAAATGTTTAATGAAAACTTCAGTGTTGACAAGTCAACACTAATAACTTTGTCCTTATACACTTGGACATTTATCAGTAAAAGTTTACATTTTTGTATTTGATATGTAAAAGATATAACTAAAAGTAAACCAGTTTCAGTTTGACTAATAGTAATTATAGGTGTAGAATAATTCTCTGTAGGGAATATGTACACAGTTGGTGCTGAGTCAGCTTCCTGGCTTGCCTAACCTGGCATTGATTTTCAGCTATGCACAGAGTGGGCTGCATCAGGGTGGCTCAGTGGAGAAACCAGTAGACCTGTTAGTGCAATGGGAAGGTTTTCTAAGGAATTGTCAGAATAACTGAATTGGTCAGATTGTACGTAGAAACAGAGCTGACTTGTAATACGTTAGAATCATTTCTCAGTTGGCTAATAGCTATAGCATGAAATCCTGTTGTGTATGTGGGGTTCAAGGCTGGGGGACAGGGAGGGTAGTAATCAGACAGAGGGCTCTGTTACTTAGCCCAGCCCCTTTTTTCCAGCCAAGTGTTTCCTTGTCCTGTGTTAGCAGATTGTGTATTTAGTCTTCACTATCCATTGACTTACTCGGTTATCCTACAACTTTGGAATGCCTTTATCCTTTTTGACTAGCCAATTTCTAGGCTTCAAGACTCAGGTCAGATCTTTTATCTTTTAAGGAGGATCGTTCCTTACACATTACAGTCTTGACCTACTTCAACTTCCCAGCACTTACTGTCTCTTCAGTCGTTTGGCAGTCTCTCCTGGGTGGTCTCAGTGGCATACCTCATAAGAATACACTCTTCATGAGAATGGAGATTCCTTGAGCATAGACGCTATACACTTGTTTTATATCAGGCTTAGTATTTTTATTAGATTTTTGGTAAGCATTTGGTATATCCTAGAACTGGAGAGAAAAATTTTAAACTTTATGTATTCTATAGTTTGTGTATGGAAAATTTTCTAGAAAAGGTTATTACCCCTGTTCTAATTTTATTTTGAAATAATATAAAATATATATATGGAGAGAAAAGTTGAAATGGTACAAATAATTTCTAAATATCCTTAGCTCAGATTCATATTTCATAGTATTTTGCTGTGTTTGTTATATCATTGTGTCTCTGTGTGACATTTTCTCTACTGAACCATTTAAGTAAGCTGCAACAGTCAACTAAGTAAACCGCCAACTGCTCAACAGACGCCTCCTCAGAATACAGACCCAAATTAAACAGCCATAGTATTGTGACCACAGGCAGAAAGTGAACAGTTATGCACAACCACTCTCCTACCGCAGAGTTTTTTTATTTTATGTGCATGGGAGTTTTGCCTGCATGTATGTCCGTATACCGCATCCCGGTGTCCACGGAGGCCAGAAGAGGATGTCAGATTCCTTGTAACTAGAGTTACAGGTGGGTGTGAGCTAATACGTAGGTGCTGAGAATTGAACATGAGTCTTCTGGAAGAACAGTGTTCTTAACAGCTGAGCCCTTTCTCTAGCCCTTTAATGTATGTTTAATTAATAAAATTACATCATTTCCTCCCTCCATCCCCTCAAAGGTACCCTTTCTCCGATTCTTCCATACCCCTAACTCTCAAATTAATAGCCTTTTATTATTAATGTTACATATATGCATACAATACAAAGTGATCAGCCCTGAAACCACATACACAAACAACAAAAATGGATGTCACAAGTTATTTATACACTTGTGCATACATACACATACATTATATAGTATTTTTCCCAGCCTAGTCTAATATTAAACGTTGCATTAAAATAACAAAACAAAACCAAACCAATGTCTCTGTAGCCGGTTAAGGTTCTTCTCTTACTCAGTCTGAAACTGACCCACTCCTTAGAGTACTCCTCCATTCCCATGACACTGGCATTTAAAAATTAGCAACCATTTAATTTTTAGGATGAATTTGAGATTGCTTGGTATTTCATCACAACTAGATTTAGGATATGCAAATTTTTAGTAAGTATACTATATATTTGTGACGTGTTTTTGGTTTATAAAAAATTTTAAGTGGATTGTAATGGTTGCTTGTGAGATTGGATAGTACCAGCTCCTCCCTACCCTCTCCCCTCTGTTTAGCCACAAGGGTAACTAGGATTAAACATGGCTACCGCCACACCCCATCAGCCTTACGCTTCTTCATCTGCAGTTTCAGATAAGTTAATTTTTTTTTTTAGATTGAAACCAGTTTTCTGCTGACAGGTTTATATGGTTCTATTTAATATTTACACATTTTTAAAGTGAAGTAGGATAATGCATACAACATTAAGTACTTATTTACCATATATCTATTGGTTTTCAATATAGTTATTTAAAAATAGTAGAAACGTGACAACATTATTTTTGGTTGCATTTTATAATAAGATCTTTTGGGGGTTTTTGTTTGTTTGTTTTTTCTTTTCTTTTTTAAAATTTTGTTTTTGAGGCAGGTTTCTCTGTGTAGCCCTGGCTGTCCTAGAACTCACTCTGTAGATCACTGCCACTACCATCACCCGGCAATACAATCATTTTTTTAAAGTGGATGTATAATACCTTTCTTGTGTTAATTTATGTAGTAGTTTTCAGACACAGACAATTTTTATAAAAATTTTTGTTTATTTATTATGGATACAGTATTCTTCCAGGGTGTATGCCTACATGCCAGAAGAGGGCACCAGGTCTCATTACAGATGGTTGTGAGCCACCATATGGTTCCTGGGAATTGAACTCAGGACCTTTGGAAGAACAGACAGTGCTCTTAACCTCTGAGCCATCTCTCCAGCCCACAGCCAATTTTTTAATAAATAAATGCAGAGAAATTTGTGTGTGTGTATGTGTATCCTCTAATGTAAAATAATGTGCTGTAATCACATATGACTAGTTTTCACATAAGTAGTTTTTAAAAGGCAGTTAATAAACACTTCCAAACTGATTAACATGTCTTAGGTTTGTTTGCGTGTATACCAAATAGCCTTGGACCTGTGCTCCTGAACTTTAGTGTCTTTAGAATTACTATTCTTTGAGACTGCGAGTTTATCTCAGTGGTGTTGTGGGTGTTTTTCCTCCCAGCCCGAAGCTTCCAAAATAATGACTCAGGAGATTCAAAATATATTTACAAGTACATGATCCATATAGCTAGGCTTTTCTCTGACTAGCTCATAACTTAAAATAACCCATTTATACTAATCTACATTTTGCCATATGGCTACTTACCTTTGCTCAGGTATCTGTCCTCCTCACATCTTCCTGGACAAATCTTTTGCACCTAGCTCTATACCACAATCCTCTCTTCCTGCTGGATCTCCCACCTTGTATTTCCTGACTCAGCTATGGGCCACTGGCTTTTTAATGGACAGGCAATGTATCCAGACACAAGATAGTCTCTCTACGTAGTGGGTAATGTGCTTGCCTGACACACATGTGCCCTGGCTTTAATCCCCAACATCATGTAAACCAGGTCATCTCAGCACTCATAGATTGAGGCAGGACCATCAGGAGTTCAAGGCCAGCAGCTTAGGCTGTATGAAACCTGGTCTCATAAAACAAATAAAAATACTGTGTGTGTGTGTGTGTGTGTGTGTGTGTGTGTGTGTGTGTGTGTGTGTGTGTGTGTGTGTACACATGCACGCACATGCGTGAGTTAGTTGTAAGTTTGTTGTCTTCTGTACCTGGACCACTTTCTAATTTGTTCTTGGCTGCTAGTTAGAAAACTTTGGTGTGGGTCAAGTTCTACAACATTTAGTTAAGAAGCTACTTAAAAGGACCAGAGCCACCTTCTTGAACATGAGTGATTTTGAGCCAGGTATGGTGGCAGAGGCAGGTGGATCTCTGTGAGTTCAAGACCAGCTTGGTCTATAAAGTGAGTCTAGGACAGCCAGGGCTGTTATGCAGAGAAACTCTGTCTCAAAAAAACAAAAGAAAGAAAAGAAAATGACTGTGTTTTGTCCCTTGGTGCTTTACAGTTTTAGTTTGGGCTGTTTTGGAGCTTTTCTGCTCACTTTCTTGCTTGGCTCATTTCTGAGAAGTTGAAGGTTTTTTTGTTTTTTTGTTTTAATGACTTTCCAAATTGGGCATAATGTAAAAGAAAACGCTATGTTTTCACTTCCTTTCCTGATGTCTAATTCATCTCCTAATGGTTTTGTGTCTAGACTATTTAACTTGATCAGTAGTTCTCCTATTTGTAGGAACTTTTCCTTTGAATGTTGCAGTACAGATTAGTGGAGAATCTTCTGAAGATAGTGGTGCCTCAGCACGAGCCTACTAACCACAGTTAGCATACTCGGAGAGCATGCACACAACCTGTTTGTGGTAGCAACTCACCTTCTTTCTGTTTTCTCTTTGCCGGGTGGATCCTTGTGTTGGTGCACAAATAGTTTAAAAGTATCTGAACTAACAGTAATTCCCTCTGTCTCTTCAGATTTTAAGATGTAAAGATATGCCTATAAAATATGGTGTGCTTTAAGTTGTTTCTGATTATTATAAGATTTGGATATTAAAAGTGATCAAATAATAGCTTGGACTCTTCCCCCTTCCAGGAAAGCTACATACTTTCTCATTGGAATATTGAAGCTTAAGTTGTGTGACTTTCTTCTGTTGCTGCATAGTGTGGTTGCTGGTGTTCTTACTAGGAGAACTGAGCATTGGTCTTGGTCTTGGTAGACACTAGAGACTTAAGCTACGGACAAACAGTAATCTTTTCTTCTCAGACACTCAGTAACCCACCGTAAAGTTGTGTGTGTGTGTGTAATATATGTATGTATGTATGTATGTGTATGCATGCTTTCTTTAGTCATTGTGGTACTCTATCCTGGAGTTGTTTTTGGTGTTGGCTTTTAGTGCTCCCCATCCTGAGGTACGTGTGTACATGCATGCATGTGTGCATGTGTTTTCTTCACATAGCCTAGGTCAAACTCACAAGCCTCCTTCCTAAGCATGCTACACTGTTTTGACACCCCTTGAAATCAGATGCACATGCAAAAGACTCTCTGTGTAGTAGCAGCTTAGATTTCCCACCTTCTCTGGTATGTGGTTCTCATGTTGCTGTAACAGGCTTGAGCCACCATGCCCACCTGAGCTAGTAGGCGTTTGATATAGTAAGTATTTGACTCTGCCCTTTTGATAATTATTTAAGATTTTCACGTAACTGGTTTATTGTTTGTTTGTTTATTTATTTATTTATTTATTTAGTGTGTATGTGTTTTGCCTGCATCCGTGTCTGTACACAACAAGCATCTTGTGCATGCAGAGGCCAGCAGAGGCTGTCTGCTCCCACGGAACTGCAGTTACAGACAACTGTGAGCTGCCATGTGGGTGCTGGGAATGAAACCCAGGTCCTCTGCAAGAACAGTCAGTGCTTTGACCACTGACTATCTGTCCTGCTTCACTGGAATTACCATTTTAAAGAGAGAAGTGGAAATATATTAAACAGATTATACAGGACATATTTTATATGTATGATCCATATTTTATTGTAAGATATTGAGAATATCATCTTAATATTTGAGGTTATTTTCGGAGTATTGTTTTGAAATTTTCTGTTTAGAACTCCTTTCTACCCAATCACCAGATGTGTTCACAAGACAAATGTTACTTCTGTAAGTATATATTATTCACTGCCCTAGTCAGGCAGGTTATTGTTTTATGTATTCCTGCATCTTAATAACATTTTTCAGTATTTGTCTTAGGATAGCGCTGTACTGTTTCAAGAGTATAAAATTGTGTCTGTGAGCCTGGGGTTCAGTTAGTGAGTATTGCTATGCAAGCACACACCTGAGTCTGATCCCAGAGCCCAGGAGCCAGTAATTCTAGCACTGATGGGGTGGAGACAGAACAAGCCTTGGGGCATGTCAGACTAGTCAAGTTAGTGTAAGACAGGCTCAGTCAGAGGTCCTGCTCAAGCTGGACTGCCTCTGCCTCCCAAGTGCTGGGATTAAAGGCGTGCACCACCACCGCCAGCTAAAGATTTTCTTTTTAAGTAAAGGGCAATTGAAGAAAGCAAGAATCTTAATAAACAAGAACTGCTTAATCTTTTTAAAAAGCAAAAAATAAACAAACAAACAAACAAACCCCTATTTACCTTTGTTCTCTTCTACCTCTGATTGATGGAGGTAGAAGCTTTTAAGAACCTTAAATAAAGTAGGTTTTTGAAAAATCTAAGCCTACAGGACCCTGTCTCAAAAAAAAGAAGAAACAAAACCAAAAAAAATGTGTGTATGCGTGTGTGTGTGTGTGTGTGTGTGTGTGTGAGAGAGAGAGAGAGAGAGAGAGAGAGAGAGAGAGAGAGAGAGAGAGATATGCACACATGCATGCAGCAGCCGATGGAGGCCAGAAGAGGTCATCATATCCCCCGGAACTGAAGCTGTAGGTAGTTGTGACCCATTAGGTGGGTTTTGGGAATTGAACCTGGATCCTGTTGCAAAAGCAGCGTGTGCTCTCAACTGCTGAGCTGTCTCTCCAGCGAGAATAAGTGGTTAATTTGAACTACATTGCTTGATTACTGGAAATATATTTAGACCATACAAGCTCTGTTATCAACTATTATAACCGCACTCCTCACTTGAGAAAATGGTCTGAATTTAATAGGACTTTCGAGTGTGTCTGTTATTTTCTACAGTTATATACCAGAGTGTGTCTGTTATTTTCTACAGTTATATACCAGTCCATAGGGGTTACATAACTCTTGAGTTTGTTATAATTTGCTTATCTGATTTAGAGAATGCATGTTAAAATTCTTTGTCCATTTTTATGAGTAGAATTGCTGGATTATAGAATAAATGTAGCTTTAAATTGAGTAAATCTTGCTAGATTCTTTTTTTGCAGTGGTTTGTAAATAAGTGCTTCCCCTCAGAAGATAAGAGAATTGCAGGTGCCCCAAATCTCAGCAGGTTTTGATGTTACTGGGCCTTTAAGTATGCTTTATTATAATCTTGTTTTAATTTTATGTGCCTATCTAACAGTGAGCTGACCCATGTTCCCCTCCTAATAAAGACAGAAGTTGGCCTATTACTATCTTTTCTTTGTTTCCTATTGGGCTGATAATTTTTTGTGGATTTATAGGCAGTATTTACATATTTCTTATATGTGTGATATCTTTTTTTCCTCTTTCTTTCTTTCTTTCTTTCTTTCTTTCTTTCTTTCTTTCTTTCT